>RDEW01000019.1:1081844-1125110 GCA_011109175.1 Dicyema japonicum | reverse complement strand
CTTTGTTTCGACTTTGTCTGCAATTTTTTATGATCGTTCAAAAGGGAAGGTTTAATCTCAAATTTGCGAGCATCCTTCTGGTAGGCAAGAAACTCATCTTCAAGGGGGCTACCAGAAGATTGCACCATTTTCAAAAATTTTTGTTGTTCGTCACCGAGATGTTCCATAACTTTTTTAAGATCTAGCCTGTTCCTCATTTCTGACGTAGGCGTCATTCTGTCACATTTAAGAAGGATCCGGAGGCATTGGTTTTGTATGACATCTAACTTGTTCTGTGTGGATATTGACAGGGGGGTAATCCACGCCGTACATGCATGTTCCATTGTCGGTAGAATATACTGTTTGTATAATTATTTGAGATGAGAAAGTGAAGATGTTGGAGATCTAGCAAAGGTCTTGAGGATCCCCATCTTTTTTTGAACTCTTGAAATTATTGTGTCCACATGATGTGTGAACGTCATCAACGGGTCATATGTAACTCCAAGGATTGATGGGTTCTTATTAACTGGGATGAGCTCTCCATTCCAAGTTAATTTTGGACCGAAGGATGTATGTTTCCTGTAGGAGGAGATAATCGCAGTGCTCGACTTCCCAGGGATATTTTCATGTGGTTTTTGAGGAACCATGAGTTCATAATAGAGTAGCCATATACATCACCTATTAGAAAAAACGTCAAAATTAAAAAAAGTAAGGTTCTTTTGCAATTCATGGAGAAGGGTCATCAAATGTCTTTTAAGGCATTTCTTTTCTTTCGGAAGATTCCAACCTCCTGAAGGAAGGCAACTGACTCCATTTCAGAATGTGGTAGTTCGTAGTCCTTCAGTTTTGAACATTTTCGCATAACAACTGTATCACACATCCCCACAAGCCGGTAAAAATTCAAAATTTTATTTAAAAAAAATTATAATAACATTTACAAATTCAGCATTGTTCATTTTTTTATTTTTAAAATCTAATATTTAAAAAAAAATTCATTAATTCATTTAGAGCCTTATTTCGTACAGTCACAGTCAGTCAGCTGCCCAGTACGAGCTTGTGTGGGTACGAGGGAGGAGCACCGGGAAAGAATGAGGATTTTGGCGGAACGCATCGGGATCACGTGATAGTTAGTTTTAGTTTTTTTTACCGTGGTCGGCCTTCTCAGTGGCACAGGCTCCAGAAGCACTCTGGAGTAGGTTGCATGGACGAACAGGCTCCAGTTTATTAAATTATATTTATACTTTTTAATTAGTAAATAAATTTAAATAAATACTGTATGTTCGTTGTGATGGATTCTGATAGTTATTTTCAAGAAAACTTCAAAGCTAAATGTAACAAGTTTAACTCATTTTAGCAGACGACGATGAAAAGCCCACCAATCCTCATCAGGACGATCAAGTTGAATCATTTCCTTTCGGGTATTACCTCCATTCTATACGCATAATACTCTTATTATCATCAAATAATCGGCTAATTTTAACTATTTTAGACTCGAAAGCTCAGACGACGAGAAATTTTTCAACGTTGGGAGCTTTCTTCCTTCTGGTTTGTCACATGCTAATTTCAGACGTCAGTGACAACGAGAACCCCGAGTTTGAGGAGAGCAATGCTTCTCCCGAAATCGAATACGATCGGTATTATTCTCAACCCATGTTTTAGTGACGAATTGATAGACGAGATCTTTGGGGAGGATGACGCTGACGAATTTGAGGTTTTTTCGCCGCGATTTAACAATAAAGGGATTCAATCAAGTCGAAGAGAATAAAATAACCGATAAAACTGAAAGGGAACCTCACAGGGAATTGTATAGCATTATGTTCATTCATAGAGATGACGAAATGACGGACTTTGATGCCATGATGAAAATTTTCAAAAAGCAGAAGACTCCGAGGAGAAAAAGGAAAACGAATGAGGATATAATAAACGACAATGACGACTACATAAGCGTAATTGTAAATGACATGATAAATGCCTCTCAGGTGAGTAGAATTTGTTATTATTTTTAAAATTTTTATTTAATTTATTTTTAATTTAATTAATAAATAACTTGAGATTTTTTATTTCGATCATTTTTCTTATCTATTTTTTAGGCCGATCGGGAAGCCAATAAGGATCGAAGGCCAGGCATAAGCAAGCTACAAATGCTGCCTTACCTCGTGTCTCAGCTACAAAAGTGACAGATTTTTGTTTATTTAAGAAAACACCTCCAAACTGCCTTCATAGAAGGAGGCTTTCTTAGTTCACTCGCTGTAACTACGTGATTTCATTTTGTAGGAATGGCTCACTCCTCTGCCTGATGGGTCACTTCCGACTCTACAAATACGCAATCAGCTGATTCCAATTCTCGAGAATGTTGAGGAATGTTTTTAATCTTCAGTTTCCTGTCCCAGACGTGGAGATACTTAAGATTAGTCGGATCGGAAAATCGATCATGTATTTGTACAGGAGTAGCAAGGAAACGAAGGAAAACAGAATTTTATGTAAGAAAATCATGGGTTTGCTTGTTTTCGCAACCACAGATTCTTGGTCCCGTCCTCTGTTCAATCTTTCGACGGATTACAACTCAATGGACAGGGAAGAACGAAGATATCAGGATATGCTCCATGCACGTGCTAAGAGGAAAAGGTTCTGAGCTGAATAATCTTTTTAGGTCCGCTGAAAGCCCGACTGACAAATCAGCCGCAAACTCGTTAGCAAACCTACGGAACAGGTCTTTGCACGTGCTAAATCACCCACGCTATCAACGAAGGACTATATTAATAGACCTGCATCAAATCTGCCCGGTGATCATATTAATGATAAGAAACTGAAGGTTTTTGTTCTTGGGTCTTATTGAAGGCGACGATGACTGTAAACCAACGGCTGAATAGATTAAGGCAGAGTAAGGAGAAACCGAAGGGTCGGGGATCTGATAATTCCTTGTCTATTACCAAGATTTAGTAAATATCTGATTATATATCTTAATTTTAATTTTTTGGTTAAAAAATGCTTGTCAATGGTTGCTTGATTGAATCTTCAAGTGGCTTGACTTAATACAAGTTTGAAGGCCCATAAATGGCGGGCTTTCTTCTCACGATAGTAATAGTGATCAACTGGAGGATCCATTATGTTCGTAGACGTCATTATTAGCATATCTCCTCAATCTATCGAGAAGCTCCACGAGAATACTTCTCTCATCGATTTCAAATCATCCTTGTAGCCATAAATCAGGAACGGTTCTACACAAGCTGTATAAACATAAAAAAGTTTCCGGACTCAGTGATGTCGTAGAAAGAATTTCAACATCGCGGTAGCTTTTCTCCTTCTGTGATGTGATCTTTAGAAGACCCTTTGAATTCAAACACTCCAAGATATTGTAAGTGATCCATGGATTTGATCGCTTAGTATTCACACAAATATTAGACTTTTTCCTGTTGTTGACACTATCAAAAACCTTCGAAATGGGTAACCGGTAATTTTATCGCCGGTAAATCAAGGGACCTCGCGGGCGGGTTCCTAGATAGAAGAGGTCGAAATTTTGATTTTTTATTATAGTTTAATGCGATTTTGGAGATTAATTCGACGATAGGAGTCATCCGTCCATGACGGTACGATTTGTGGTGAAATGGAAGAGAGAGGATTTACTGGTGGAGAAGGTCCTATACAAAAGAAAAAATACAGAGATAATAAATTTTGACATAAGCGTATTAATATTTTTCTTGTAGAAAATAGAGGTGCCTGTACCAGTGATCGCACCAGGACGCCATAGGAATATCAATCGAATCATATCCCAGGATATTAATAATTCCGAGTTTTTTTATGTTTGTTCTTACTAATAATTAATACATCTATCTGAACAGCGCTGGTAAGGGAAACCAGCTCTGCAGCATACTTTCTAAGAGATCGGGAATTAACCAGAGTATTCTCGGTTATTTCAAATATCGACTTAACTTCCACAAAGTTAGCGGATGAAAGGTTATATCCCAACAGAAGTCATGAAGACATTAAACATTCTAATGCATCTCCATAGTACGCTAGAGCTACATCACAAAGTCAACCACTGGTTTGATTGCTAACTAGCGAATATACCAATATCCCGCCTTTCCCATAATCATAAAATATCCAGAGTTTTGCTCCTCCATACAATCCGTTCTACTGTATTCTCCATCCAACTTTCCTTCTTATTTGTTTATTTAAAAATTAGCAGGGAAAACACGGCCGTCTGGTTACCCCGGCCTCCTTAAACATCCATTTCACCTTTGCTCGCTTCCTATACGCTCGTTTTAAATGTGGAAACTTTGGAGGTGCCATTAGGGCTTCCGTTTTTCTCATTACACGCTGCCGATAGTTAGTTAGTCAGTTAAATAACCTCGGCCATACTAACTTGTAGGAGACCATCAGTTATTAAATAGGATGCAAAAAATGACAGTAGCTCCCATAGATCGGTTAACTTTGGCATGGTAGACGAACAGTTTATTAGCTGAGGAGATTCAAAAAGAGGATTTACTGTCAACTCGGAGAGTTTTGCAAAAAGAGCATAATAATAACACCAGAGACCACGGTTACACAAACTAAGAAATCACGCTCTAGCAGGGACCTCATCTTGGCCTGATGCTCCTCCCTCGACCCCACACAAGCAAGTATCGGTCGAGTGACTGGACCTTCGCAGTCACGAAGGCGCGTTCCATGGGTCTTTCCTATCAAGTCTTCAAGAGGCATTGTTGGCTGGAACTCTCTAGAAATCCAGCGTTCAGTGATTTTGGAGCTTCTTTTCGGACTTTTTTACATAATCCAGCACACTACCGTAATTTGTCGTAATAAAATATCTTAAATTTCCAAAAATGTTAAGTTAAATTAAAACAAAAATTTAAATTTTTTTATTATTTCGTTGTGATGGAATATTACAATTTGTTTTTCAGACGCTTTGGATTTTTCTCATGTGAGACAACTGTCACTTTTGATCGATTTATACAAAGAGTTAATAATATATTTGACAATTCAGTGTGTCCTTAGCTATGGAGATGACCCAAATTCGTTCTCCTCAGAAATAGAGCACATTAACATTCTAAGAGAAGTACTTCTTAATTAATTTCAGTACGCATGCATGCCTGATGTTAGCAATTTAAAAAAAACAAAGGAATACTTATGTCAGCTACAATTTCTAAAAGCCCGCGCTACTAGAATGAATATTTTTCCAACTGAGGAAGTCTCTTGGGCCGACACCTCCTTTAACGAGAAGCTCGAATATCTGACCATTTATGTGGACGAAATCTTCGCGCTTTACAACGTCGCTTTGATGTTGCCGCATTCCGTCAAACAAAGCGAGTTTAGCGATAAAGACTCAGTTAACCCCTACATCTGATTTTCTAGTATTTGCGAGCTTTGTGTATAGCATTCCAGAAATCGTCCGGCTGTATAGAAATTATTTCAGTCTTCACTGAAAATTTGGGGTATAGAGCTAACCCTCAGCACTACAGTATCCTATCAAAGATATTTCTGGTTTTAATTCACATCATTTTAAGATTTTTGCCCAAATTTGCGTGTACTTAAAGTGCAGTAACGATTTCTCGGCAAAGTCTCCACTTCCTTTAATTATTATTCATCTTATTAACGAGTTTGAAGACGTCAAGAAAGATATATCACTGCAAAATACCAAAAAGTCGATTTCACAGGTTTTTCACGAATTTACGCGTAGTTTATCACAAACTGGGCTGAAGGAGTTGGAAGTTATTTCAAATCTCAAATAAATCACTTTTATGGGCAAAGAGAAGTGGCTGCTGAGCAATATGGAAGAGGTCTACGGTTTTATAAGGACGCACTTAGCTCATTAAAATTGTGCGAAAATTCCCGCTATAAAGTAAAATTTTATTTAAGATTCAAATATTTTTTGATTATATTTATGTTTCAATATAATTTTAACAGGAAATTATACCTGATTTTAATGAACTAAAAAAATTATCTGCAAAAATAAAGGAGGAGCACGACTCTGCGGAAAAAACGAATAATTTTGTTTATTACCAATCTGTGCCCAATACGCTGGATTATCCGGTTTCTGGTATTTTTTGTTTTAACAGTTTTTAGGTAAAAAATTTGTCCAGCCATTAAGATTGAATATGCATGAAGACTCAGGGCCTGACCTGTTCTCCCGTCTTGTTTCCCTTAAAAGTCATGAAATGTCGTCGATTTACAGGTGGTCCCCGTTATAATCGAAGCGAGTACAAAGCCAAGCTCCTACGTTCAATTGCAGACGAAATTTCCGCGCAGGACGGAAAAATCCAGTATTTCATATTTTCTATGATAAAGGGACACCATGACTGGATTTAACATGAAAATAGTCGAGGACATTATTAAAGGACGTCTGTCTGACTTTTCTGAGCGAATCACAAAATGCATGCTTTTTTCCGACAAAAATAGCGGGAAATGCGACAAAGTGACCTCTCAGTTTGAAGGTTTCATTATTTCATGGCAAAGTCAGAGCTCGAAAACGTCCTGGCTCAAATTAAGGAGGGGATTAAAAACATTGATGCTAAATTTGTCGAATTGAAAAAATCTTCGGTAATTTAGTGATTAACTTTAAGGTCACTTCGAAGGAGAAACTGGAAAACGACAAACGTTTGTTCGAAAAGCTCAAATCAAATCACGAATCCCTCAGAGAAAGCGACAAGCAAATACTGACTGCGTTGGAACAGATAATCACCATCATGAACACTCTGACGGACAGGAGAGAGCTGAAGAATCACTTGACTGATCCGACCAGCTTCATTGGTTGATTTGGGACCGCTTTATAGAAAGATGAAGAATTGATGGCTGACGTTTACACTTTTAAGGAATTGGCCAACAAAATCGCGAGATTGACAGAAAATAAGCAAGAAATGATGAACTCTCTGAGGGAAGAAGCCGTAAACGATGACGTGACTCAGAAGTTGGCTCAGACTGTGCATGATCCCGATTCTGTGCGATTTTTCCTGATTGCTCTTTTTAGAAATTCTTCGAAAAGAGACTGGAAAAATATAATCCTCAGATTGAAAAAATCAGAGAAACAATGGCTGAGCAAGACGAAGCCTTCTCCCAGCTGCGGAACTCCACTTGAAGATATTCACCCCTTAAAAACGGTCCATGAGGCCAGAGAGGCGTATTTTACGTGCATTATTTGCTTAGACGGGAGTATGACGAAGCCGACATTGAAAGAAGACTTGATTTGCTCGACGAGGTCATTTCGAACGCAGAGCAGACCATAAGTTCAAGAAATGCTATGAAACGTCGGTTTGATGATTTTTAAACCAATTGTAATCTGTCTCAAAATTCCCGAGGCAAGAATATTTATTGATTTTAGGTTTTCCGCGGTCGAAGCATGCTTGCCGATGCCAGGTGTTGAACAGATTTAAAAATGTTGTCGGTGCTTGAGAGAACGTGTCTATGCAAGTTGCGTCCAGACCAAAGATCTTCCAGACGTGAAGGGGAAAAGGGGTCATCCCGTTTTTTAATTAAAAAAACTGAAAAAATTGAACTCGGAAAATCATAAACGAGGCATGTAAAGAATAAGCCTTAAGGATGCTATAATTTATACCTATCAAGCATGGAAATAGTACAAAAATAATAAACTATTTTTGACGTGCTAAATGGACCCAAGATTTTATTGAAGAAATTAATGACGAGTTTTAGCCTGAAACTTATCAAGAATTCGTGTCTAGACTGCAAATAAATATCCAATTCCAGAAGATGAATTTCTTCTCTATGAGTATAGAGAATAAAGAGATACTAAAAAATTTGGATAAAAATGATGAAGACAAAGAAATGCATTAATGATGGAGAACAAAAGAATAAACTGTCTATACATTGAGGAAGTACTCTAAACAGAAGAATGAAGTTAACTTAAATGTCTTCAATGTCCTCGATGATGTTTTAGTAGAAACATCAAAACAAGAATATTTTTTTATTTATTTAATAACCCCGAAGGGGAACACAAGAAAGAAGGAGTAAACCAACTAATTAAGTGATCCAGGTACGCCTCAACAGGATCGAAAGGTTTTTCCTATGTTTCTCCAGAGTACCCACGGCTTTCCTGAATATCATCTTTCATTAGAGTTTGAAGAGGGGTGGGTTTTTTCCCAAATTTCGTGTATTTGAGGCCTCTAGCCTTGAATGGAAGAAACGACTTGTTTCTTGGCCACACAGACCGATGAAGCCGGAGCCATTAAAACTAGAATACAGATTATTTTTAAGGAAATTAATGTTTTCATTTTTAATTAGTTTTTAAAATTAAAAAAAATGCATTTTTATTAATTATAAAAAATTCAAATTTGCCCCTCGAGTCCGCCGTAATTTACCAGGTCCCAATTTTCGCGGATTCGAGAGGTTTTTCTGTAGTTTCTCGGTGATAATAGAGTTTCTTAAATAAATTGTCGGAACGTCGGAGTTTCCTAACTTTATCTTTGTCTGAATTCTTGAGATTAAATAAAAAATTGAGTCAATCTATAAGCCACAAGAGGATAAGGACTATATTATTTTTGTAAAGAACATGGAAGCGGTTGCAATTTATGAGAATATTGGAGATTATGTCAATGACTTTTTCTTCAATTTTGTATTTTAAGTCTCAGATATATTTGTCTATCTGTTTTTGGGAACACGGGAGAGTTTTGAGTATCCAGTTTCTTAAGATAGTTTGGTCAGTGTTCTTGAATAGCAAAGTCCCAGCTTTATCATAGAAAAGTTAACGTCAGAATGATCCTTGACCACGTCAAAACTTATTGTCTCACAAATGACATATTTTTCACCCCTCCCCCCCTTAATCAATACCCTTGGAACAAGTGAGAACTTTGAGCCATTGAATGCACAAATTCTTTCAGCTCCGGATACATCAACGTTGTAGTTTCAAATTTCGTCGGTCCAAAAACCTTGACGAACATGCGAAAGATCGTCTGCCTTCAGATGGAAGAAGTGATATTAGTCATTAATCCTTAAATGTCCTCTTAATTAACGGGAGAGGCCGGTTGGTTAATCGGTCGACTGCCCTAAGATGGTATGTTGGTCAACGTGGATTTCATGATGTTCTAATCTCCATTTTATGCTCGGGTCCTTTGAAAACATCAAATTGAGAACATCGATCAATCCTTTCTGCAGCTCTTAGCGCCAAACTCCATTCCTGTCACATAAAACTCAATTGCTCCCGAGTGGTGAAAAATCGTTTTTTGTGATAACTTATATTCCCCAACAACAAGGTGGATGTCCATTTCAATGAGTGAAATAAAGTACCTTGCCCATTGAAAAAACGGACCATGTTCAGTCTTGAGGACGTTGTAGTAACTACAAGTTGTCATGATTTTATGATTCTCGCTATTTATTATTAGCACTTTCACGAGAGCCATAATATTTATAGCTCCACGTGTGCAGAAAAAAATATAAGAGAACTAGTTAGCTTGCTTCAAGCTCTTCTGATTTTAGCTAGGTCCCTCAGTGAGTCCAGATCATCACCAGATGCCAATGTTTTCTTCACAGCTTTCAGTTCGTTTTGTAACCAGGAGGGTTGTTCTCGGTCTTCCACGAAAGCGTTTTACATTAGAGGAGGAGTAGTAATCTTCCATTGCGATATTCGGGGGGGGGGGATATCGGGCCCAACTTCAGGACGTGTCCAAAAAGTCTCCAACGAGAGATCTCGAGACTTAATGGTACACAGTCACAGTTATTGTACAGTCCTTTCCGCGAGATCTAGGATGGCTAGGACATTCCAGTTATGTTTCTTAGATGATCCTGTGAAACGAGTCTAGTCTCGCTATATATAATCGTAAATTGTAGAAAGTTTTGAATTATCTTGACTTTATGCTAATTTTCTACTAATTTAAGCATAATTTCTAGTTTATATAGAAAAGAATCGAACGGTTTGCTAGAAAAAGATCTATTCGTCCTATTAACGATCGCTATGACTATACAACTCTGATTTTTTTAAATTGACGGAGGAGTGAGTCTCATATTTTAATTGTTATTTTTGGATTTTGATTGTTAATCCTTGACCAGTTAGCCTGGTGGTTAACTCTTGAACTGGTGACGCAACTTTTCCACACAATGGTATAGCTCTCATTTGCTCAAAGTGGCTCTAGCCTCTCGATCCCTTCTTAATGGACTAAGAAGACATTATAAACTAAACTCTCTAAAATAAAGAAGGAGTTTGTTCAAAACCTCTCCCACCATATTGAAGGAACCTGGATGAGAGCTTTTTGTCTTAGAGAGAAACTAACCAAGGGTAAATCAAAACTATCTAATCCCGTGATCCTGACGCTATTTAGTAGAACCTCATCCAAGCATAGTGAACCAGAGGAAATTGTCCGGAAGCTGAGGCCGATGCCAGAACTCGTCGCCAGAGAATAAAATCGTCTCCCGATGAACCGAAGAAATGGATCATTTTGAATGTCGGCTAGGCATTAAGGGTCTCATAATTAAGGTATGCTATGACGTCATCAGAAAGAAGAAATGGAAATCTTCAATCATGTAGCCACATGACACCACGTGGCAAATTAACAAGATCATAGTTAGTTAATTAATTAGTTAACTGCACTCCCGCGTTACCCATAAGTATATGAATACTTAGGGTTCTGTTTATGCCTTGCTTTTCACTATCAGTTCTACCAGTTTTCTCTATGTATTTTTCTACCTCACGTCTCCGCTGTTCATCGAGGTCTTCCGCAGTCTCCTGACGTCGAAAGTTGTTATTGTAGAGGAAGTAGAATAGACAGACTGGGAGTACGATAAGACATAGATATTATTAGAGACCACTCAACCACTATAAGAAAATCATAGGGTAGCCATATTATTATTATAATCCCCTGGACACAGGAAAGAGGAAAAAGTTATCGTCTAATTAAGTGATCCCGGTGTCAGTCCGTCCTCTTTTGTTTCGACTTTGTCTGCAATCTTTTATGATCGTTCAAAAGGGGAAGGTTTAATTTCAAATTTGCGAGCATCCTTCTGGTAGGCAAGAAACTCATCTTCAAGGGAGCTACCAGAAGATTGCACCATTTTCAAAAATTTTTGTTGTTCGTCACCGAGATGTTCCATAACTTTTTTAAGATCTAGCCTGTTCCTCATTTCTGACGTAGGCGTCATTCTGTCACATTTAAGAAGGATCCGGAGGCATTGGTTTTGTATGACCTCTAACTTGTTCTGTGTGGATATTGACAGGGGGTAATCCACGCCGTACATGCATGTTCCATTGTCGGTAGAATATACTGTTTGTATAATTATTTGAGATGAGAAAATGAAGATGTTGGAGATCTAGCAAAGGTCTTGAGGATCCCCATCTTTTTTTGAACTCTTGAAATTATTGTGTCCACATGATGTGTGAACGTCATCAACGGGTCATATGTAACTCCAAGGATTGATGGGTTCTTATTAACTGGGATGAGCTCTCCATTACAAGTTAATTTAGGATCGAAGGATGTATGTTTCCTTTAGGAGGAGATAATCGCAGTGCTCGACTTCCCAGGGGATATTTTCATGTGGTTTTTGAGGAACCATGAGTTCATAGTAGAGTAGCCATATACATCACCTATTAGAAAAAACGTCAAAATTAAAAAAAGTAAGGTTCTTTTGCAATACATGGAGAAGGGTCATCAAATATCTTTTAAGGCATTTCTTTTCTTTCGGAAAGATTCCAACCTCCTGAAGGAAGGCAACTGACTCCATTTCAGAATGTGGTAGTTCGTAGTCCTTCAGTTTTGAACATTTTCGCATAACAACTGTATCACACATCCCCACAAGCCGGTAAAAATTCAAAATTTTATTTAAAAAAAATTATAATAACATTTACAAATTCAGCATTGTTCATTTTTTTAATTTTAAGATCTAATATTTAAAAAAAATTTCATTAATTCATTTAGAGCCTTATTTCGTACAGTCACAGTCAGTCAGCTGCCCAGTACGAGCTTGTGTGAATACGAGGGAGGAGCACCGGGAAAGAATGAGGATTTTGGCGGAACGCATCGGGATCACGTGATAGTTAGTTTTAGTTTTACCGTGGTCTTGGGTGTTAAATTAAATTAAAATTTTTTAGTTAGAGCCTTATTTCGTGAAGCATGTATTGCAAAAGTACCAATGAAATTTTAAATTATGAATAACAATATTTTTAGAATTTTGCAAATTACTTTTGGTACTTTTGCAAAAATAATGCACAAAGTCCCCTCGTGGCCTACGAGAATATCGAGAAATGCTTTATATAAGAGATGCAGCACTAGACCTATCAGCATGTATTGCAAAAGAACCTTTTCATTATTTTGTCTTAAATTTTAATTTAATTTATGTCTCAAAAAGGAGCGTCGTGAATACAGAAATATAGTGGAAACTATAGAAGAGCATTTAGAAACCTCGTAACATATACACAGCTGTTCGGAAGTTCATTTTTGTTCTTGTACAAGAGAAATTCTATGCAAGCCTATTTTACTTTTTCAAGACATAGACGAACGAAGGTGGAGAGTGAAGTCATTTCTACAGTGGGCAATGAAAACCGGCTGTCCGCTTTCACTCTATATCTGACTACAGTTATTTTTCTGTTTAATGAACGCGACTTTTCATCATTTTTTAATGCGTTCATTAAAATAAATAATGAATAAATTTGTTAAATTGTTAAAATATATTTAATAAAATTTTTAAAAAAATTCAAGATTATTTATTAATTATAAAATCAGTTATACGGGCACTCCACAAGGAGACTCTCTTTCTCCTCTACTATTCACAATTTATTTGGAAGCCGCTATGAGGAACTTAGACCGTTATACCAAGGAAAGACGGAAGAAGTAATCTACGCGGACGATGTAGACCTAATTTCTGAAGACAAAGAGGTCCTGGAAAACCTATTAGAAAAGCACCAGATGTACTAAAGAAATGGTTTCTTACTGTGAACAGAGAAAAAACAGAACTCACAGAGATGAGAAGGATGAGTAACGTCATAGAAGAGAAGTGGCGACAAGTAAAGAAACTCGGTTCACTTTTGGGAGATAGCGAAGATATTTTACTTAGGAAAACTCTAGCCAATGCTGCGTTAATTAAACTGAAGAATCTATAGTTTAATCAAAAAGGTATCGACACAAAAATGAGAATCCTACTATACGACTCATTCATAAAACCCGTACTTTTATATAACGCTGGAACTTGGGCGACCTCATCAGCGGATATGAAAAAACTAGACTCGTTCCACAGAGGTCAGCTGAGAAAAATAACAGGAACTACTTGGCCTACGAGAATATCTAGGAATGCTTTATATAAGAGATGCAGCACTAGACCTATCAGCTTAGAAGTACTGGAATCCCGATGGAGGCTCTTCGGACACGTGCTGAGGATGGAATTAACTTCCCCACCGAACATATCTATGGAAACATACTATGTTAGTCAAGAAGGCCGCTATCGGGAAGACCAAGAACAACACTGCCAATAGTCTTACAAAAAGACCTGGTCAGTATAAAAAAAAACCTAACAAATGCCGACGACCTGGACAGCATGAGAGCCTTGGCTAGGAACAGAGAGCATGGAAAAAGATGACATCTAACCTTGTTTCTTTTGCTGCACATGCGGGGCTATAATTAGTATGGCTCTTGTGAAGTGCTTAAATAAATAATAATAATCAGTTATTAACGATTTTCTCTTTTTAATTTCTAATAAATTACTACGCATCATTCCGAGAATTGACAATCCACTATTTCTGTATTTTAAAAAAGTATTTTTTGTTTTTCAATATGATTTATCGCGTCTGCATAACCAATTTCCTTTATTTTTTCGAGTTTCTTTGTTATCTCCATCTTTTTCACAGCTTTCAAAACTTGACTCTTGGATTTTTTCCAAGAATTCTTCATCATTAAACAAACTTTCATCGTTTGTAAAAAGTCATTGAAATCATTTTTTGGGGATGAAGTTATCTAAGATGAAGAATGCATCGGTTTTATTCGATGCATTCGAATTTGTTTCATTTTCTTTCTCGGTTTTTTCTTCCTCTGTAATTTTCAATTTTTAAACGCCTTTTCAAAACAATTTTTTGTATCTGACGAAACATATTCCCACGATTCAATAATCAAAGGTAAAGAATTGATTTTTTTAATTCATTTAATCTCTCCTCATGTGTATTTTCAGAATTGTTTCGATCATGCTTAAATTTCTTCTCAAGCTTTTTTATATTTTGATTTAAAAAAATTTATAATCCCCTGATCCAAAGGTTGTAATTTCGATGTTGTATTTGGCGGTAAAAAACAATTCAATGTTTGTGAAGATTTCATCTATGCAATGAACATTAGCATTGTCTAGAAGTAACAAAATTTTTCTATTATCGACTTCTTTCATTAATTTTTGAATTTTCCAATAATTCACGGTTTTTCCTTTTTTACCAGACATACTACAACATAAGAGCACTGTTATACGCTCCTTTGAAAACTTCCCACTTGCTATGTCTTGTTCATTTAATATTAATGTATTTTTTGGAGGACATTTGAAAAACAGTCCAGTTTCATCACAGTTGTATACGTCACTGGAATCATATTTATTGAAGACATTCAGAAAATCTTCCCAGGTTAACTTTACGGCACGTGTACATTTAAAAAATTATATAGTTAATTATTAATTTAATTTTTTAATCAAATTAAGATTTATTAAATAAAAATTCATTAAACAAAAAACAACTGTATCTAAAAAATGCGGGGAATCTATGGAGAATGAGACCGTCCCCGTTTTTTTCAATTCTGTTGGATCTTCGAAGACCCCGAACGAGAGCCAGAACCCGGAAAACCGAGATCACTTAGTTAGTAGATAACTTTTTCTAATCCGGTGATCTTGGGGTAAAAAAAGACATAGACGAACCGAGCTTCCACATTCTACATAAATATAGAGGAATCGGCTCTGAAATTTCGTACCGTAGCTTCCGTGTGTAAAGTGGCGATCTATAAACTCATGATCCTTATCATACGAAGAGTCGACGGTATGGTCAACAATGTTCTTACTTAAAATTTATTTTTTCCTCTGAAAATTGAAGATGTGGAAAGTTTTTAGAAATAATCTCAGGAAAGCCATCCTGTCCCGTCTTCATTCTCCAGCTCAAGTTGATATATCTTTTAGTTTTCTTATTGAGGAGACTGACCAGATGCTGGTATCTTCGGTTCCGATATCTAGCAGACGCTTTTGTTAAACTTCCTGGTGGTTGCCGAAGAATAGGGGCGCCATTTAAAAAGCATTCCGTCTCTTTATAAACGACTGTATGTGCCTAAGAGTATAAATTAATTTTTTTTATATGAGGAGACAAAAATGAAAATTCTGTAGCATTTCGAGACAAAAATAAACTAGACGACTCAAGAATTCCAGAGTAGCAGGCGCAAGGGAACAAGACGTCTCAACGGCGAGTGGAACAAACAAAAAATCCTTGGATAGGACCGCGTACTTTTCCCGTTTTATCTTCTCGGCCTTCTCAGTGGCAAAACAGGTTTATTAAATTATATTTATATTTTTTAATTAGTAAATAAATTTAAATAAATACTGTTTTGTTCGTTGTGATGGATTCTGATAGTTATTTTCAAGAAAACTTCAAAGCTAAATGTAACAAGTTTAACTCATTTTAGCTGACGACGATGAAAAGCCCACCAATCCTCATCAGGACGATCAAGTTGAATCATTTCCTTTCGGGTATTACCCCCATACTTGCGCATAATACCCTTATTATCATCAAATAATCGGCTAATTTTAACTATTTTAGACTCGAAAGCTCAGACGACGAGAAATTTTTCAACGTTGGGAGCTTTCTTCCTTCTGGTTTGTCACATGCTAATTTCAGACGTCAGTGACAACGAGAACCCCGAGTTTGAGGAGAGCAATGCTTCTCCCGAAATCGAATACGATCGGTATTATTCTCAACCCATGTTTTAGTGACGAATTGATAGACGAGATCTTTGGGGAGGATGACGCTGACGAATTTGAGGTTTTTTCGCCGCGATTTAACAATAAAGGGATTCAATCAAGTCGAAGAGAATAAAATAACCGATAAAACGGAAAGGGAACCCCACAGGGAATTGTATAGCATTATGTTCATTCATAGAGATGACGAAATGACGGACTTTGATGCCATGATGAAAATTTTCAAAAAGCAGAAGACTCCGAGGAGAAAAAGGAAAACGAATGAGGATATAATAAACGACAATGACGACTACATAAGCGTAATTGTAAATGACATGATAAATGCCTCTCAGTGAGTAGAATTTGTTATTATTTTTAAAATTTTTATTTATTTTTATTTAATTATTTTTATTTATTTAATTTAATTAATAAATAACTTGAGATTTTTTATTTCGATCATTTTTCTTATCTATTTTTTAGGCCGATCGGGAAGCCAATAAGGATCGAAGGCCAGGCATAAGCAAGCTACAAATGCTGCCTTACCTCGTGTCTCAGCTACAAAAGTGACAGATTTTTGTTTATTTAAGAAAACACCTCCAAACAGCCTTCATAGAAGGAGGCTTTCTTAGTTCACTCGCTGTAACTACGTGATTTCATTTTGTAGGAATGGCTCACTCCTTTGCCTGATGGGTCACTTCCGACTCTACAAATACGCAATCAGCTGATTCCAATTCTCGAGAATGTTGAGGAATGTTTTTAATCTTCAGTTTCCTGTCCCAGACGTGGAGATACTTAAGATTAGTCGGATCGGAAAATCGATCATGTATTTGTACAGGAGTAGCAAGGAAACGAAGGAAAACAGAATTTTGTGTAAGAAAATCATGGGTTTGCTTGTTTTCGCCATCACAGATTCTTGGTCCCGTCCTCTGTTCAATCTTTCGACTGATTACAACTCAATGGACAGGGAAGAACGAAGATATCAGGATATGATCCACGCACGTGCTAAGAGGAGAAGGTTCTGAATTGAATAATCTTTTTAGGTCCGCTGAAAGTCCGACTGACAAATCAGTCTCGTAAACTCGTTAGCAAACCTACGGAACAGGTCTTTGCACGTGCTAAACCGCCCACGCTATCAACGAAGGACTATATTAATAGACCTGCATCAAATCTCCCCGGTGATCATATTAATGATAAGAAACTGAAGGTTTTTGTTCTTGGGTCTTATTGAAGGCGACGATGACTGTAAACCAACGGCTGAATAGATTAAGGCAGAGTAAGGAGAAACCGAAGGGTCGGGGATCTGACAATTCCTTGTCTATTACCAAGATTTAGTAAATATCTGATTATATATCTTAATTTTAATTTTTTGGGTAAAAAAATGCTTGTCAATGGTTGCTTGATTGAATCTTTAAGTGGCTTGACTTAATACTAGTTTGAAGGCCCATAAATGGCGGGCTTTCTTCTCACGATAGTAATAGTGATCAACTGGAGGATCCATTATGTTCGTAGACGTCATGGCTTCTGAGTGTGGGCAAATGTTCCAGTTTCTTGAGAAAAGACGGTGACATTTGTTTATACCTCCAGTTGTCTCGACACCTATTGCGCGGAATTTGAACTGGTCCAGGATCTTTTTGTATTTCTTGCCTTCAGACTTGATTTTTTTCTGTGACGGATGATGTTTGAAGAATAACGGGAGTCGACGTCTGACACCAGTAGCTTCCCCTCCTCGAATTTTGAAATTGTTACAAGTAAAAATCAGGACAAACCAGTTAATTGGTATGAAGGTTGATCTAGTGAATACACTAAATGTCTCCATCTTAATAATTGCTATTTCCTTTCGTCCTCTTTCTTTGATGGAGTCTGAAGACATCGGGTACACGAACCAAAAGAATCTTCTAATAGTAAACTCTCAATTCGAACACCGTCTTGCCCAAAATTTGGAGGAACTTGGATAAGCGTAAAGAGCAGGAGACCAAATTCCTACCGTTCTAATAACAAACCACGTGACACTCTAAGAACAACTATTTAAGAGATCATACTTCCAATAGTAGCTCACATGATGAATAACCTGAGCATCAACTTCGGTATTACCATCACAGGATGATTAAATCCGTTGCACGGAACCACCAAACTAACTACTCACGAGAACCCGGTACGCTCTAACAGAGACTTCAACTTGGGCCGACGTTCCTCCCTCAAACACACACAAGCATTGCCAGGAGGTGTGATACCATTTCCATTCAAGAGGATATCTTAGTCTCCTTTGCCCATTCTACCAACCGCTCCAGAGGTTTCGAAGGCAATTTGGAAGGAGTAGAAACAATCTCTAAGGGAGAGTATTCCACCGTTCGACAAAGTCCTTACAGAAACCTTATTTAATAAGGAAACAGACTAATTAACACAAGTCATCACGTGGGCATAAAATCAACATAGTGAAAAGACTAAGGACATAACCTCATTCCTCCGTCGATGGGAATGATAGTTCCACTGAAAGATCTATTAAGAGCAGAATCAGTCACTATGCTGGAATACTCAGCGGGCTTTCCAAGACGATAAGGAAAGGAATTCAAATATCCAAATGTCCTAGATATATCTTCTGGGAGACCTTCCAGGAATTCATTCTCAAATAAGCCTACATATAAAATTGAATCAAAACCCGGAGAAATGGCAATAAAACTGATCTTCTTTTCTGAGGTGAAAGAAGCTAAGGCTGAGGTTAGAGAATTAATAGCAGCAGCCGTGGAGGCCAAAGCCGAATGCCCAGCACACCCGTGTTCCCCAAAAGACGACGTGTTCACAATGGAAAGTGGAGATACACGTTGAAGTTTAATATACGACTGACAAGCTTCAAAAGCCAAATTATACGGGCCAATGACGTGAATCTGAAATGAAAAGTGGAATAGCACCATTTGAATCTTCTCGAAGAAGGTCGGACTGAACGTCTTGTCGTTAAATTTATTATAGCAGTTTGAGACGTACATGAACTGAGAACAATTCACGATTACATCGGGGAATGCTTGGGTCGAAATGAATTTCTTGAAAAGTTGTCTAACATCGTCTACTTGAGTCACCTACAATTTAACGGCAAAGTACGTCTGTCTTAAAATAATCGTATTTTCCACGGTTAAAATCACCGTTGTCTTCGGATTTTGTATCAACGCCGAAAACGTGATATCCTTTATTGAGAAATGCCTTTACAGTTTCCTTTCCAAAAACAGAAGACATCCGTTTATCAAAACTTTAACCATTTAAATACTAAAATATGACAAATTACGAACCACATGATTTAAATAAATTTAAAAATTAACTAATGTTTAAAACAATTATTATAAAATATTTAAAATGAACAGGAGATGGATCTGAATAAATTTATCAAACATTGTGTGAGAACAAGCCACAAACCATTCCAAAGGATGGACATTCTCCCACACAAAAATCCGAAGCCGAAAAGTAGGCACCCAACAATGTATGTTCTACCGGGAGATGTCGCTTTGGAGATCTATCGAACAAAGAACACACATTCCTGTGGACCGGACGGGATCCCGGTTATTCTGTTGAAAAAGATGGGCACAGTGGGAGTATCAGCACTAACATGCATCTTCAACTACTCAATTAACTTCAACTGTATTCCCGCTATATGGAAACTTTCGAATATTCATCCAATACTGAAGCCTGGAAAACTAAGGAAGGACCTTGCTTCTTACTAGCCTGTTGTCGCTCTTGTGCGTCCAGACAAGAATCCTAGAAAGGATGATTATGACACTCACACGACATTTCCTCCCGGATGCCAGTTATGGCCTTAACAAAAAACCAGGACAGAAAAAGACGATTGTTTGCTCAATTGATATCCAGAAGGCTTGTGACTCGGTTTCGAGGAAGATTATCACGCACAAAATAGATTCGTCGAACATTGGCGCAAACCTGAAATTATGGTTGGGAAATTTCTTGAGTGGTCGACGAGTACACTATGGCAATCGATGTTCCGTATCGAGACAATTAGCAAATGGCGTTCCCCAGGGAACGCCCTTATTGTTCAACGTTATGATGGATGACTTGCCACTCCCTCAGGGGGACGATGACTTATTATTAACGTATGCTGATGATAAAATGATTGCCTCGAGGGATGTGAGTATTTTGAAAGCAACGAAAAGAATAGAGAACACAATGAATAAATTAAGTTTATGGTTTTGGGAAAATCAATTGACTGCTAGCCCAGAGAAGTCGGTGTCGACTTTATTCACGACAAACAGAAGACTAGGGAAAATATCAATTGACGTCACACTGGATGGAAAGATTATCCCGCAAAACAAATACCAGAAAATTATGGGAGTTACCTTGTACACCATCTTAACTTTCACAAAACATGTTGAAAATATGTTATTGACTTGTACGAGGAAAATCAACTTCCTGAAGGCGTTCTTGGGAAACCTAGGAGACAAAAAAGATCTAAGTGGTCTGGATGTCATATACAAACAGTTCATCGAGGCTATAATAGGATACACATGTAATATCTGGGGATCGAACCTTTCTGCAACGAATTTGGACAAAATATGCAACATTCAAATGAAGGCAACAAAGCTACTATGGAAATATTCTCGAGTGGAAATCTTGCCTAGAAAATTAGAAAATATGATAGAGGCGACTGGAACAGTGCTCCGAAGGACTCCCACCCCGTCCATATAGGAAATGCCCAGGAACGCAGTCGGAACACCGAGAAAAGATGCGGAGACTGCTAAGGGATGCTGGGATCAGCTGAATTTGTTTATTTTGGTTCAAAATTAAATTAAAAATGACGTATCAAGTCCTTCGTGGGCAATGTAGACTTCACCATCCTCCTCATTGAAAATTTCTTAATAGAATTACAACAGAAACTCTTAAAGGCGGCTAGTGTACCGAGCTGCCTTCTGTTCCATGCACTATCGAAATATCTACAATCATACAAAAATTTTGAGCCAATGCCATGTCCGATGAGAAAAGCTGTACAAGATTCTCGACCCCGCCGGACTCGTACTCTCCCTTGTCGGTCTGGTATCACTTAGTTAGTTGAGAACTTTTACTTCTTCTCTTTGACCCAGTGATCCTGGGAATAATAATAAAATAACCGGAATCAAATAGTGATCATAGTTGTAGTTTTTGAAGATTAAAGGGAGATCTGAGAAAAGCTAAAACCGTCTTATATATACAAACTCACCAACTGGCCACTCTTTCTAAATTTAACAGACTGAAGTTCGACTGGTTTACTGCTGGAGAGTTTATCCTCCATTTTACAAAACAGTCACGTAAATCAACAATGTTATTTTGGAAACAAGATCTATGACTGTCCCAAAAAAGACACACCAGTTATATCAGTAGATGGCTCTAGTCAAAAAAAGAAATCGACTCGAAAGGGCCTGGAATTGTCTCCTGAACCAAGACTCCACATAAAATCGTTGAGCAATGAAATAAAAGCTAAAGAATTCAAAATACAGAGAAGAAAATGAACTTCCTAGGATACTTCTGAAATACAAAGAAAATTGATTCCTATCATACTTCTGAAAAATCTGGGTAACGAGGTTATTGCTACAGTGACTTCTATGCTCAATGTCCAAAATTTTGGAGAGGCTCGTCTATGTGAAATAAAAGACTATCTTCCTGACTGATAGTCCCAGCATTAATTTAAAAAAGACCGATCACCCACCAGTCTTCTAATCTCCCTGGGAAACTCTGGCTTTTTCAATAAACCAAGATATCAGTAGACCGTCCTATGCTCAGTGGATATATGTAAAGCCCTCCACTCCATTCCCAGAAAGAATCTTACTTGGAAATATTCCAGACGACATTCCTGGGAATTTCTAAGTTGACTTGGTAACTTTCTTAGTAAGAGGAGGGGGAGAGTATGCCTTGGAAACATTCAATCAGTCTCTCTACTATTTATTAATTGAGTACCACAGGGTTGACCATCTCCTGTCGTACTTTCCAACTTATTATAGGCTGACATCCCCATCTTTTATTGGCTTCTGCAGACGACATCGTTTTATCATCACGGGATCAGACAGCCACGAAGAGAGTATAACATTGCCTGAACTGTTTCTTGTGTAGCTGAATGAAAACCTACTGAATCAGTCCTGAGAAATCCGTTACATCCCTATTCACCTGCAACATACGAGTCAAGGATAGCATCTCTTTTCAGGAAGGTGCCTTCCTTCTCTCTGTTACTTTTCTGA
This sequence comes from Dicyema japonicum, assembly GCA_011109175.1. Lineage (NCBI taxonomy): Eukaryota > Metazoa > Dicyemida > Rhombozoa > Dicyemidae > Dicyema > Dicyema japonicum. The sequence goes on along the minus strand of RDEW01000019.1, from coordinate 1,103,097 downwards.
TACCTCTGAGACCCCTCATTTAGGCAGACAGATAATTTTATCATCTAAACAAACTCGTTGCTAACTAGAAACTAATTAAAATGGGAGAAACCAACGAGTTTGTACTAATTGATGGGGTCTTCTATATCAAGACAGCATATGTCTCCTCTTCAAATTATTGGCCCCTTGAGTGGTGCAATAATTTTTTAATGGATCTTGCGCACCACTCTTAATTAGGTGGTAATTTGGATTTTAAATCGAGTCCATGCCAATTTATTAGCATATCTCCCCAATCTATCGAGAAGCTCCACGAGAATACTTCTCTCATCGATTTCAAATCATCCTTGTAGCCATAAATCAGGAACGGTTCTACACAAGCTGTATAAACATAGAAAAGTTTCCGGACTCAGTGATGTCGTAGAAGCAATTTCAACATCGCGGTAGCTTTTCTCCTTCTGTGATGTGATCTTTAGAAGACCCTTTGAATTCAAACACTCCAAGATATTGTAAGTGATCCATGGATTTGATCGCTTAGTATTCACACAAATATTAGACTTTTTCCTGTTGTTGACACTGTCAAAAACCTTCGAAATGGGTAACCGGTAATTTCATCGCCGGTAAATCAAGGGACCTCGCGGGCGGGTTCCTAGATAGAAGAGGTCGAAATTTTGATTTTTATTATAGTTAAAATGCGATTTTGGAGATTAATTCGACGATAGAAGTCATCCGTCCATGACGGTACGATTTGTGGTGAAATGGAAGAGAGAGGATTTACTGGGGAGAAGGTCCTATACAAAAGAAAAAATACAGAGATAATAAATTTTGACATAAGCGTATTAATATTTTTCTTGTAGAAAATAGAGGTGCCTGTACCAGTGATCGCACCAGGACGCCATAGGAATATCAATCAAATCATAATCTAGGATATTAATAATTCCGAGGTTTTTTATGTTTGTTCACTAATAATTAATACATCCATCTGAACAGCGCTGGTAAGGGAAACCAGCTCCGCAGCATACTTTCTAAAAGATCGGGAATTAACCAGGGTAATCTCGGTTATTTCAAATATCGACTTAACTTCCACAAAGTTAGCGGATGAAAAGTCATGAAGACATTAAACATTCTAATGCATCCCCATAGTACGCTAGAGCTACATCACAAAGTCAACCACTGGTTTGATTGCTAACTAGCGAATATACCAATATCCCGCCTTTCCCATAATCATAAAATATCCAGAGTTTTGCTCCTCCATATAATCCGTTCTACTGTATTCTCCATCCAACTTTCCTTCTTATTTGTTTATTTAAAAATTAGCAGGGAAAACACGGCCGTCTGGTTACCCGGCCTTAAACATCCATCTCACCTTTGCTCGCTTCCTATACGCTCGTTTTAAATGTGGAAACTTTGGAGGTGTCATTAGGGCTCCCGTCCTTCTCATTACACGCTGCCGATAGTTAGTTAGTCAGTTAAATAACCTCGGCCTCACTAACTTGTAGGAGACCATCAGCTATTAAATAGGATGCAAAAAATGACAGTAGCTCCCATAGATCGGTTAACTTTGGCATGGTAGACGAACAGTTTATTAGCTGAGGATATTCAAAAAAAGGATTTACTGTCAACTCGGAGAGTTTTGCAAAAAGAGCATAATAATAACACCAGAGACCACGGTTACACAAACTAAGAAATCACGCTCTAGCAGGGACCTCATCTTGGCCTGATGCTCCTCCCTCGACCCCACACAAGCAAGTATCGGTCGAGTGACTGGACCTTCGCAGTCACGAAGGCGCGTTCCATGGGTCTTTCCTATCAAGTCTTCAGGAGGCATTGTTGGCTGGAACTCTCTAGAAATCCAGCGTTCAGTGATTTTGGAGGTTCTTTTCGGACTTTTTTACATAATCCAGCACACTACCGTAATTTATCGTAATAAAATATCTTAAATTTCCAAAAATGTTAAGTTAAATTAAAACAAAAATTTAAATTTTTTTATTATTTCGTTGTGATGGAATATTACAATTTGTTTTTCAGACGCTTTGGATTTTTCTCATGTGAGACAACTGTCACTTTTGATCGATTTATACAAAGAGTTAATAATATATTTGACAATTCAGTGTGTCCTTAGCTATGGAGATGACCCAAATTCGTTCTCCTCAGAAATAGAGCACATTAACATTCTAAGAGAAGTACTTCTTAATTAATTTCAGTACGCATGCATGCCTGATGTTAGCAATTTAAAAAAAACCAAGGAATACTTATGTCAGCTACAATTTCTAAAAGCCCGCGCTACTAGAATGAATATTTTTCCAACTGAGGAAGTCTCTTGGGCCGACACCTCCTTTAACGAGAAGCTCGAATATCTTACCATTTATGTGGACGAAATCTTCGCGCTTTACAACGTCGCTTTGATGTTGCCGCATTCCGTCAAACAAAGCGAGTTTAGCGATAAAGACTCAGTTAACCCCTACATCTGATTTTCTAGTATTTGAGAGCTTTGTGTATAGCATTCCAGAAATCGTCCGGCTGTATAGAAATTATTTCAGTCTTCACTGAAAATTTGGGGTATAGAGCTAACCCTCAGCACTACAGTATCCTATCAAAGATATTTCTGGTTTTAATTCACATCATTTTAAGATTTTTGCTCAAATATGCGTGTACTTAAAGTGCAGTAACGATTTCTCGGCAAAGTCTCCACTTCCTTTAATTATTATTCATCTTATTAACGAGTTTGAAGACGTCAAGAAAGATATATCACTGCAAAATACCAAAAAGTCGATTTCACAGGTTTTTCACGAATTTACGCGTAGTTTATCACAAACTGGGCTGAAGGAGTTGGAAGTTATTTCAAATCTCAAATAAATCACTTTTATGGGCAAAGAGAAGTGGCTGCTGAGCAATATGGAAGAGGTCTACGGTTTTATAAGGACGCACTTAGCTCATTAAAATTGTGCGAAAATTCCCGCTATAAAGTAAAATTTTATTTAAGATTCAAATATTTTTTGATTATATTTATGTTTCAATATAATTTTAACAGGAAATTATACCTGATTTTAATGAACTAAAAAAATTATCTGCAAAAATAAAGGAGGAGCACGACTCTGCGGAAAAAACAAATAATTTTGTTTATTACCAATCTGTGCCCAATACGTTGGATTATCCGGTTTCTGGTATTTTTTGTTTTAACAGTTTTTAGGTAAAAAATTTGTCCAGCCATTAAGATTGAACATGCATGAAGACTCAGGGCCTGACCTGTTCTCCCGTCTTGTTTCCCTTAAAAGTCATGAAATGTCGTCGATTTACAGGTGGTCCCCGTTATAATCGAAGCGAGTACAAAGCCAAGCTCCTACGTTCAATTGCAGACGAAATTTCCGAGCAGGACGGAAAAATCCAGTATTTATATTTTCTATGATAAAGGGACACCATGACTGGATTTAACATGAAAATAGTCGAGGACATTATTAAAGGACGTCTGTCTGACTTTTCTGAGCGAATCACAAAATGCATGCTTTTTTCCGACAAAAATAGCGGGAAATGCGACAAAGTGACCTCTCAGTTTGAAGGTTTCATTATTTCATGGCAAAGTCAGAGCTCGAAAACGTCCTGGCTCAAATTAAAGAGGGGATTAAAAACATTGATGCTAAATTTGCCGAATTGAAAAAATCTTTGGTAATTTAGTGATTAACTTTAAGGTCACTTCGAAGGAAAAACTGGAAAACGACAAACGTTTGTTCGAAAAGCTCAAATCAAATCACGAATCCCTCAGAGAAAGCGACAACAAATACTGACTGCGTTGGAACAGATAATCACCATCATGAACACTCTGACGGACAGGAGAGAGCTGAAGAATCACTTGACTGATCCGACCAGCTTCATTGGTTGATTTGGGACCGCTTTATAGAAAGATGAAGAATTGATGGCTGACGTTTACACTTTTAAGGAATTGGCCAACAAAATCGCGAGATTGACAGAAAATAAGCAAGAAATGGTGAACTCTCTGAGGGAAGAAGCCGTAAACGATGACGTGACTCAGAAGTTGGCTCAGACTGTGCATGATCCCGATTCTGTGCGATTTTTCCTGATTGCTCTTTTTAGAAATTCTTCGAAAAGAGACTGGAAAAATATAATCCTCAGATTGAAAAAATCAGAGAAACAATGGCTGAGCAAGACGAAGCCTTCTCCCAGCTGCGGAAACTCCACTTGAAGATATTCACCCCTTAAAAACGGTCCATGAGGCCAGAGAGGCGTATTTTACGTGCATTATTTGCTTAGACGGGAGTATGACGAAGCCGACATTGAAAGAAGACTTGATTTGCTCGACGAGGTCATTTCGAACGCAGAGCAGACCATAAGTTCAAGAAATGCTATGAAACGTCGGTTTGATGATTTTTACCGGAATCTGTCTCAAAATTCCCAACCCCCGAAACAGCCTCCCACTCAAAAATGTGGTAAATTAACTTATTCTTAGACAATCGTGTAAACAATGAGAATTTTAACGTCCCAAGTTCACAGCAACGATTTCCGAGTGTCCACCAGCAACTGCATAATTCACAGATGTCGAACTACTGTCCACCGTACCCACAATGGGTCGGTCAAACTAATCCACACCAGGCCATTAGGAATCAAGTTCCGATGTATAGGCCTAACTTGAACCCAACTCCCCACCAACCTCCAAGTGCTCAATTTTTAGTAACCATCCCGAATATTCATCCATCAACTGTTTGTCCACCTACTCCTTATTATAATCCTACGGCTAGACCTCCGTCGGCTCCTAGTGGAAATCCTATCGCTAATTTACCTTATCTCAACAACAGGACACTTCCTCCTGGGTTTCCAGTTAGGCCGACTCCTTCTGCTGTACCCTCAGGAGTACGACCACAACCGATCAATAAGTTTTCTAATATTCATGAAAATCCGTATTTTAAAATGAGCATGAGGAATCAGGATAGGGGGAATAACCCAAGATTTTGATAATCTTTAATTTATTTTAATAGTATCCTTTATTTTAATTGTTTTTCTTTACTTTCTCCGTACTCATGAACCTCGAATCACAATCCACTTAGTAACAGCCTCTCAAATTGGTTTTAAGATAACTTTTTCATATTACTCAGAGTTCTCTCGAATTTTTATTGAGTGGAATATTTATTCTGTTCTTTATGTGTAGCATAGTGGTTAGGTGTCGGGCTTAAGTGACTTAGGTTACGGGTTCGATTCTCGCTGCTGTTCACCTGGTGGAAGGTTCCACGCATCTACGATGCTAAAAGGATTTGACGAGTGACGCCGTCGTCAGTGGATACCCACTGCGGAACTGGAATGTCTAGAAAGGACACTCATACAAGAAAAAGAAAAAAAAGTGAAGATCATTCTTTGGTTCTACGATTAGTTAAAATTAATTGTTCTTTACTTAAATAAAGTGTGTGTCCTGCCTATGCGGAGCTATAAATACTATGGCTCTCGTGAAAAGGCTTTATTATGTCTTATGTTTTCTATCAACTAAGTGGTTAATAGGCCAGAAGATTTACGTGGTGACGTACTTAGCTTTATTGTAGATGAAAGCCTTTTCTTACTTCTTTTCGTGAGCTTAGCTAGGGTCACGAACTTGGAGGACATATTTTTAGCAAAGGAAGCGTTGGATGGACGTAGGACCTAGGGTTGATGTTGTCCTGCTCAAAACTGGGAGATAAACCCTGGTCCTTGTGGGAACCTTTCGAAATAATAAGCCAATGGAATGAGGAAAAGCAAATGAACACACTAACAGTGGTAGATCATATGACTCAAAATCCCGGAAGAGTAAATGACATGAAGACACTCTAGTAGAAGGAGAGAACAGAGGAAAGGTATAGAAACTAGAATAGGAGTGGTCACAACAATTAAGGGTATTATATTGACTTAAGTAACCCCCAGCCTTGTCCTACTAAATTATGTCAACTGAGGGCCAGCTGGAATATATCACGTGCTTCTTGATTCAGATATTGTCCTACAAAGTATAGTGACCACACTAAGGCGTTACAGATTATGGATGAGCTTCTTGATGGCTTAGTCAACTACCAAATGATGTGACACGTGGCCGATGAAGAGATTGACCTAATATTAGCTAAAATCGTCAAAATATAAATATTTATCAAAAGATTAGTTTTTTACTGGAGTCAACGTTGTGTGCTTTTGAACATATTCACAGGAGGTATTCTCTAGTGATAGCTTCTTAATCAGTAAAGGAGGCAAATCGAAAGGCACTCGAGTCTCCACCTCTGTATGGCGAACGTTCTGGTGGCAATTAGTCGGATATTTGTGCTCGTCTTCCTTGCTTACCAGCATCCAGTGAAATTTGTACCCAGTGGTAATTTCATGCTCCTCTATGCATTTTCCATCCTTGTAGCAAATTCCCCAACACCGCCCTCTGTTGAAATTCTGCTGTCATAAATTAATATACAGGCGAATCCATTATTGGCACAATTTTTGTAAGGCGATAAAATGAAGTTGGCACGTTATCCACAATGTCACACGTCTGGATGAACAATCTGCCGATTCCATAATTTTTGAGCTGCAAAGCCAACCGAAACAGTGGCTTTCCATATTGTGTGACACTACGACCAAATTTTATAACCTTCATTTATATAAAAATTTATTTAAAATTAAATAATTAAAATAAATTCAAAAATATATCAAGTTATAATTATTTATCCCTGCCGAATTAATCGTCGTTCAAAACGATCCACGAATTTTCATTTGTCCTGTCCAGATACCAGTAACAAGGTCTCCCTCAATTTTTGGATTAATGTTCGACAGGCTGTTGAATTTCAACTTTCATGCTAAGAAAGTCCTCACTAAAGACCTGCAGAAGTTGAAAGTTACACGTGCGCTTATCCGGAGGACTCTTTGAATTCTGTTGCAACACTACCGGCAAACTAGCACCCCTGCTGTGAAGTATGCCTCTGTTGCATGGAGATTCGCGTTATTAGAGACTACCCTCCACAGACTCAATTCGATATACCGGAAAATTATTTATATGATGACCCCTCATTCTGGTTAATCGAACACTATCACGGAAGCTACCACCCGTAGTCGTGGATCCGGATTTTTTCGGTCTTCTGCAGGGATGAGAGATGGCTCTTTCCCATGGTAGTGGGAACAATGGGAGACTACATACGTTGGATGGCTCGTTTAATTGCGAAGACTGGGTTACCTAATTTCTGACGTTTGTTCTGTCTTTCTCGATGATCCCGGGCAGGTCTTCTTCCCATACAGTAGGTTGGCGCGTTTTTTATGCTTTATATTGTTAATGCAGATAACTGACTTTTTCGCGCTTCCAAAGATGTTAGTAGGCGACAGAGTCTATTGGAATCTCCGTCATGGGTTCGATTCCCCCATTAGCTACTCGAACGAAGGTATATTTTTCTTCTGTTTCTATCCAACCCTCGTTCAACTAGAATATCATGATGAGATCCACCAACTTTAAGTGACTCCAAGTTCGTAATAAAGTTAGAATTCTGTATTCTCCCTACCGTATCCCTGACTACAGCAGATTATGTTGATCAACTTGGGATCATCCAGAGACCTCAAAAGAGTAAAGACTGATTATCTCAGAATATCACTTCTGCCGATGATGGGAGAACAATTTGTCGATCCCTTCTAACGTTGTAACCGTTTAAGCACTCACAAAATCAAATGAAAAATAAAAAATTGACGAATCGTGATTCACTTATCTACAAATTCGAAAATTACTATGAGATTAAATGGAATTAAATTTTGATAAAAATTGCACATGAAAATGCAGCTGTCAAAAAAAGATAATAATACAATATTCACTGGAAATGGTAATTTATAATAATTGATATTTAGCTCTCGGGTGTGATTTTGTTACAAATTTCGCATTCAAAACGACAACACATATAAAGACAAAACTAAAGAAGGCTAAACCTCAAAGTCATGTAAAAAGTAGAACAAAGTCTAATCCATTCAGTAATATTCAGTTAAATTTAGAATACAAATCTCTACTTCTAGTTTGTATATTTGGCCGAATTGTTGTGGTCTTGGTTGTCATATACTTAAAAATTAAAAGAAGAAGAGGTTTTTATCCATTACAGATTGGCATATTTAATTATTAATATTATTTTCTTTTAAATCATAATAATGACTAGGGTAACTTAAAATAAAAAAACTTCAATTAAATCGCCCTAAAAATTAAATTGTCACCTAAGAAGTATATTATTGTTAATTAATAAGCACATCGCAAAACAACGTTTGTTAAGTTATCTCGATTGTGCCACCATCTCTTGGATGCGTTTTGTTAATTGCTTCCAGTTCCCTCTGTTTCCTCGATAGGTCTCTCAGGTGCTCAAGATCATCTGCCGACGGCAACCTTTTCCCAATCGTAGTTAGGTCTTGAAGTAGAAGAGTTTGTTGAGTAATATAGGTGATCTAAAAATGTAATACTAATTTAATTTTATTTTTTAAAACACAAAATTTATTAATTTTTAAAATTTTTGAATAGGAAATTTCTATCGTTAAAATTTTTTGAAGAATCGAAATGACCTAACCACTAAAGTTGCCTGGCATTCCATTAACGATCACCTCGATCAGAGGCGTTTACACGTATTTGCAAGAGGGCAATATTTTTGGGTCGAACAGCACCAAATGTCTCATTATAACCAAGGAGCATGTCGGATGATCATTTAGCCAATCTGTGCAGATTCATTCTCTACCACGACTATGTGTGGGAGTATAAAGTGGTAGTAAGGAGTCTTTATCTTATACCATGCAATGAGTGTTGTATTTGTCACATCAGAAAGTTGCGGACTTTTAAAGTACAATCTGTAGTTGAGAATACGAGGAGCCAAATCAATGTAACAGTGTTATCCGAACTTTGGTGCTAGTCAACCACTACGGACTTGGCTTTGCTATACATAAATGACTTGATGGGAGAATCCACAGAGTGTGGAGGGTGAATGACAGAATAGCAGTACTTCAGATTAAGAGTGGGAGGACTGATAATTCCTTTATATCTATAATTAATGTCTAGGCGCCCACAATGGCGAAAGTTTCTACAAATCCCGATGAGCTTGACCTGTTTTAAGTGTCACTAACGAATACCATCTCTGATTTCAAAGGCTCGTTTATGACCTTTCTGTGTGGTGATTGGAATGCTAAAGTGGGACACTGTCCGTGGAGAGAACCTTGTGTGGGTAGACATGCCAGGGGGAGGAGGAATATGTCAGGAGAATCGCTCGTTCAATTTTGTAACATGTTCGACTACTTCATTTGTAATTCTGCAATCGACCACAATGCGACTCATAAGACTACGTGGACTGGAGTCAGAAAGGATGGAAATGGTGACTAAAAGATGGAATGTCCAGATATACAACCAAATTAATTATGTTATATGTAAAAGATCTCTTGTAATGGATAATAAAGAAAAAACTGTGATTATTGCCTAACATTTTTCAGGAGTTTTGAATGAAAATGAAACCTCAGATGTGGACCTATTTGAGAAATCACCAAGAAGCCTGTATCTACCGATATCTAAAGAGGAAACTAACCTGGCAATTATTAAATTAAACAACAACAGGGCATCGGGACCAGACAACATACATGGAGAAATTATCAAGTATGCACTAGGCGAACTGACAACCCTCATTACAAAGATTTTCAATAAGGTATTTGAGACGCATTCCCCTTGAAACTTGGTGATGGAATTTTGATTCTTCTGCATAAACCAGGAAAGAGCAAGGGAACGATCAAAAATTTAAGACCTGTGATATTACTGGGATCATTGAATAAGATACTATGTCAGATAACCCTTATTCTGATATCTTCTGATGTTTATAAATTTTTGTCGCCGGGACACAGTGAGTTCAGAAAGGGACGGTAGACTGCAGATGCTGTTTGGTCCAACAGGTGGATATGTGCCATTCAGGATTGATTTTAAGATTTGGGAGTAGACATGTTCAGTGCGTTTGACACTGTCAATAGAAAAACATTGTTGGACGTTGCTGGGAGTTTTCTTGATGAGGATAACATAATACTTGTCCGTTTCCTATTATCGAAAACTGAATTTACTGTACGAGTTGGGAACACAACATCTATGCCTTTTGGGACAACAGTTGGAATACCTCAGGGAGACTCTCTATCTCCGGTTCTATTCGTCTCATACCTGGAAGCGGCATTGAGAGCTCGTAGAACAAAATGTGAACGATGCATGCCGATAGAGATATTATATGCAGATGACATAGATTTTGTGTCAGAAAATGATCTGGAACTTGGACTTGCTTTAGAGAAAATCCCTGGAGAATTTAAGAATTGGTTTCTGCGAGTTAATCATGAAAAAACTGAACACTCAAGAATCACAAGGGAATCAAAACATATTGATTAAAATTGGAGAAAAAAAGGAAATTGGGATCCTTACATGGTGATAGTGAGGACATGATGTATAGAAGAGTTCTAGCCACTGCCATGCATAAGAATATGCAGAAGATATGGATTCGACGAAAACTAATAAAAACAAATATAAGAATAAGACTATACAACGCATATATAAAACCGGTGCTTATGTACAACTCGGGTACATGGGGGTGACAGAGCTAGAGCTCAAGAAAATGGATATATTTCATCGAAAACAATTACGCAATTAAATGGGCATAGGTTGGCCCAAAAAGATTTCAAATAAGAAATTATACTCTGTGGCACAATCGAGGCCAATAAGCATAGACATTATTGAATCAAAATGGAGACTGTTCGGGCACGTGCTCAGAATGGACATAAACACCCCCTGCAAATACAATAATGGACAATTACTTTAACAATGAGAACAAACCATCATTCAGAGGAAGACCCAGAGTCACTCTACCCGTGGCTCTGAACAGGGATCTTAATGGGATTAGAAGAAATCTGCAGAAGACTTAGAAAATCTAAGGACAGATGCGCAAAGCAGAGAGCGATGGAGACGCCTAGTGAAGCAGATTTTGAAACGTGTGGCACAAACGGGACCTTAGTAAATATAACGTTCTATAGTTTTGTGAAAGTGCTTTTAATATAATAATAATATTTAATGATTGAGGTGGTGTCGACTCCTATATTGCACTATATCTTATTCCTTAACGACCTCTTCGTTCGCTCTGTGATCTTTTCAATTGCAGATGACTTGATGTGTAAAAAAGACGAGCATCAGAATCACTCATGGTTTGAAGGTAGTGCATCTTTGTTAATTTTTTTAGGTAGCCATCTTGGGAAAATCACTCCCAAAATTTTGTTGATCCCGCCGATCCAAATGTCAACACGCAGTCCATCGAGAATCTATGGCAGCGTGCTAAAAGAAAAAGTCGTCAACAATATGGTATAAATTTGATTCTAATTCCATAAAGGAACATCAAATCAATTATTCACAAGTTATCTTCATGAATTTACTTGGAGAAATTCAGTGAGGGAGTTGCAGAACGTAAAAAACGGACATCGCGTTTTCTCTGAGTTCTTGGCGCTTCTTGGTGACATTTATTAATGTGTGTCTATTTTAAAGTAGTGATGTTTCATTTTATAAATTTTTTAATTATAGAAAAATATTATTTTATTTTATTATTTAAGCCAAAGAAACACCGTCTTAACCAATAACTAATATTCAGGTGATCCCGGCATCTCTCAATAATCGGGCCATTTTTTCTCGATGCTCCGACCGTGATCCCACGCATTTTCTATACGGACGGGGGTCTTTTTCCTTTCCTCTTCTGAAATTGCCTCCAGTTGCCTCTATGATAGACTCGAGTGCTCTGGGGGCAATTTCTTTATCTGTATATTTTTCTAGTAATTTTTTGCTCTTGACTGGATCTCTTGAATTTTTGTTAGGTTCGTTGCCGACAGGTTAGATCCCCATGCAGCACATGCATAGCCTATTGTTGGCTCGACATACTGCTTGTAGAGGGTCCCGATACCTGGCGGATAAATTCCTCCACAGTTCCAAAGGAAGGCCTTTACAAAATTGATCTTCTTTGCACAGGTTGATATGATAGATTCCACATGGGCTGAGAAGCAGAGGAAAGTATCAAAAGTTACTCCCAGTATCTTCTGCGTTTTCTTTTGTGGTATAGGTACTCCATTTAACGTGACATCAATTGTTTGCGTTCCCATCTTTCTATTCTTAGTAAATAGAGTGACTGCTGACTTTTCGGAACATGCATTTAATCGATTCTCGCACAACCATCCATATATGTTATTTAGTATTCCTTGTAGTCTTTCTTTAGCATGTTCGACGTTTACGTCTCTAGATGCGACAACTATGTCATCGGCATAGGAAAGTAGCATGTCATTATTATTCATAGGTACGGGGAGATCACTCAAAAACAAATTAAAAAGGATTGGTGACAGAGGAGATCCTTGGGGTACACCATTGGGTAATAATCCCGATCTGGAACTCTTGTTTCCGACGGATACTTTCCCTCGGCGTCCACTTACGAAATTTGCTAACCATAACTTTAATGGTGCATCAATTTTTGTCAAAAATATTTTTCGTATGAGGATCTTCCTTGGGACAGAGTCGAAAGCTTTTTGAATATCGATCGTACATATGACCGATTTTTCCTGTTTTGGCTTGTTCTTGTGTCCTTCAGTTATGAACTTCATTAATGTTGTTAGGAAGGAGGTTGTTGATAATCCTTCCTTGAAGCCATGTTGGAATGTAGGTTGTGGGAGAAAAGGGCGAATAACTTTTAGGACCAGTTTCTCCAGGATCCTCGACAAAACACATATAAGGGAAACTGGTCTGTAAGAGCCGGGATCGTTCTTCGGTCTTCCCGGCTTCAATATTGGTCGAATTTTTGATAGTTTCCACAAAGTCGGTATGGTATTTCTGTTCAGCGATGTGTTGTAGATGTTTGTTAATGCATTTATTGATGCTGGGCCCAAGTGTTTCAGCAGAATAAGAGGAATTCCGTCTGGGCCACATGAGTTTGTTTTTTTCTGATTTGATATTGCTTTGGATACATCTTTAGGGAGAAAATAAATCAGCGGGGCAAATTTGGATGGCTTTCTCTTTATTTTCGTTTGTGTGTTAATCTTTTTATAAGGAATGTGACTGATTCGAATACAATGTTTCATATATTTATTCAGATTGAGCTGGCATTGTTCTTTGTTATCTTCGTATTCTGGGTTCTTCAGACGCCTCAACATCTTCCACATGTTGGAAATTGAGGTCTGTTATTCATGGCAGCAGAGATTCGCATGAGTTTCTTCCTTTGGGTGTTGTTTGTGCTTTTCGTGATAAGAATGTTTAGTGACCTGATTCGATTAATAACCTCTCGTGAACGATGTATCATTTTCTTAAGGTTGTTTCTTTCCATAATTATTTTCCTTGTTTTTGAGTCGTATTTCAATTTTTCGTTTTTTATATATGCTTTTCTGATAAAAATATTTTTCGTCAATGATTATTTTGTTGAAATAGTATACAGCTTTGTCTATGGAGGAGAAATTTTCAGATTGGAAATGTTGCAGTTTTGAATCAACGAAATTTGTAAAGCCAGTCCAATTTGCATTTTTGTAATCATAGAAATGAATAGGCTTCGGTACAAAGCGTGGCTCGCAGTTCAGCTTCATTAACATTGAATGGTGGTCGCTCCGGAGGTCATAACGGACCGTCCAATTAATGATCGTGGAAAGACGAGGTGAGCAGACGGATAAGTCCGGAGATGTCACCATGTCCTTCGTGTTGTATGGTGTCCTAGTGTTCTTTATCGGGTTGTTGATGATTATTAAGTTTTGCATTTGGGATAATAGCAGGTTTCCTCTGTTATCAGCGGATTGGTAGCGGAACCAAGAAGGGTGCTTCGCATTAAGGTCTCCACATAAAAGCAAGTTCTCCAGTTTGTCCAAGGTAGATAGGTCAAAGGAGAAATTTTTCTTGCAGGAGCCAGGAGGAGGAACATAAACATTCGCAATTTCAATTTTTCCAATGGAAGTTATAACAGAGATTCCAATTATCTCCGTGTTCGAGTCTTCCATTAAGCTCTTGTAAAGAGAAGGGTTCTCGAGGTATTTTATTCCTTTTCTCACAAGAGTCAGTAGACCCCCTCCTTGACCAGATGGGCGGTCGGATCTTACTGTGTTGTATCCGTTAAAGAGAGGAGTAGGAATGTTATTTGAAAGTTTCGTTTCCTGGAGAAGGCAGATGTCCACTCTGTTCCTCTCCAAGAATAAGGAAAGTTCGGCAATTTTTCCTCTGATCCCGTTTATGTTTAAGCTTTGGATTGTTAACTTCTTTGGGCCTGGGTTTTGTTCCACGTCTCCTGAGGTCAACAGTCTCAATCGATAGAATGTTCCAACAGTGAGAGAATGCCGTCCAGTGGGAAGTCCTCTGGTTGGTAGAGAGCAAATGGTTCTTTTTAGATATAGTTTAGGACTATATCCGACGCCACCAGAAACGGTGAACCACATGAAGCACGCTAAATTTAAATATTTAAAAATATAAAAGAAAGTTACTCTAAATATGCTGATATAATTAATAATATAATTATTTTATTATTTTTTTTCTCAAAAAAATATAGCTCATTAAATGCAACATTACCATTTTAATTTAATTAAAGATGAACCTACTTAATCATTTAACACGAATTATCTGAAAAGTAAAGTTTCCAATGAGATTTCCGCGCTCTAAACCTAGATCTTATGTGACCCTGTATGTAACTGGAGTGATAAAACCAGTAACACAAGTTATAATAGCAGATTTATCTGTTATGGGATGTTTTGTCAAAAATACTGAATCTAAATGGAGCTAATATCCTCGAATATTTGGACACAATTGAGTCTCTTCATGTTTAATTTTCTGGGTTTATTAGTTATAGTTCAGTATTTGTGTCAATTAATTCTTCTGTTGCAAATAAACTTGATGCGATAAATATGTCAGGCCAATATAACGTGAGTTTGGTTGCAGAGAATGGTATTGGGATATCAATCCATGTTCCACCTACACTTTTCATTATGCGTACTTTATCACTTCCGAGGTCCGTTTATCAGAATATTGACTTTTTTGGCTTCAATGGTGTGATCATCGCTGTTTTTGTGATAATTATCGCTATTATGGGTGTTTTAAAGAAATAAGGTAGAAAAAGGAACAAATTAAATGGGCCCAAGTTCCTACTTTACTGAGTGTATTACTTAATGAATTATTTTGTTAAATTTTGATTATATTTACTCAATGTGCACATCACAGACCATGAAGCTTGCATTAACAAACTTGTTCCTCTCAAGTGCCGACACACTTCCTGTATGGACGAACCACTTTTCGGAGGTTTAGAGGTTCTGGCTAAGCTCCCGTTCTCCTCACGAATCCCTCGAACGGGGTCGGTTTTAGTGTCGAGGCAGATTTTTGTAGGGTCCTCGTTACTGCCTCTTGGATGGAGTTTATTTTTTTAGATTGGTATAGGATAGGTTACCAGTACCCTCATGCCGCGCAGGAGTAGACGATTGACGGTAGTATATATGGGAGTAGAGATGATCTACTGTTGGGAGGGAAAACATATCTTGTAGTATCCGAGTAGCGTTTTTACAAAATTTAGTTTTCGCTGGGAAGAGGAGATTATGTTGCTCACAATTTCAGTAAAATAACCACAACTATAGTTAACACGTGTTATGACGATATAAACTTCAGACTCATTGTGTCGTATAAAGCCATTTCACAACAAAAGTAATGATTATTTGTTAGTTAGATATTCTTAATTAACAGTACTTGAAAGATAAGAATTATATCTAATCATGAATCAATATCCTGGGAGAGTACTTGAGTATATAAAGGGTGTCATTCTATTGTGGGCAGTTTTTATCTTGGGATGATATGTCACGAGCTAGCACTAGACTCGATTTGACGGATGTAAACGGATTTCGCTTTGCAGCAATCCTCATCGCCATCCTTGCACACGCAATTTTGTACGGACCCGCATTTGTACATCGTCCAGATCGTGTGCTGTCACTTATTTACGACTTGGTGTTTAGTAATCATCTTGGAAGTGTATTTCTTGGTATGCCTATAAATCCGTGACTTCCGGATTTCCTTAGAGTATATAGTTTTTCGTTTGAGATTTCTCGACCAGAAGATTCCTGTCAATAATCAATACTTAAGTTTATGAATATTTTTATGAATTTTTTATAAAATATTATTATTTATACAGGAGATTAATCTTAAGTAATAATAATAATTATTATAAAAAATTTAGGCCAATTTTTGTTGGCTTACCAACTTTTTGACAATAAATTTAAAAAAGTACCACGCTAACAACGTTCTTCAGATGCCTTATAAAGTGATCATACAAAATAACGAAGAGTACAACATGCTAAAATTCATGCTGAAAAACAAGACGTGCATGTATCATCAGGTTAGAAGTTTAGAGCTAAAAAAGATGAAAACTTCCGTCTGATAGACGAATATCTATCTTGAAAATTCGAAACAGAAGCACAAGTTTGTGGTCGTTTAAAGTTAATACCAACCACAAGAGATACACGTCGCTTACCATTGTGGAAACAATGCTTTGGAGGAATTGTGTCAAAAAAGAGTCTGCCTTATTAAAGGAGAACTATTCGTCAGATATGCGAAACACTGGATAAAACCCATTCGAAAGGCTCTGTTTTTATGTGATGAGAAACAATCTGACGGCTCACTCAACCAAATAAATTGGATTTTTTTATTTTTTCGTTATTCCATTCCAAGATATTGAGATATAACTGGATTCACACTGTTGTGTAGTACGAGGTTCACAAAAATTTAGAAAGTTTTAAGATGAATAGGTTGTTGTAGAAGATACCGAAACTTATAAGGTTTATTATTGTTATTTGTTGCTAAAGATGATGAGTTTCAGTTTTTCTTTTAGAGGGTGAGTTTGCAGTCTTCTTATTATAGAGTATGAATAGGAAGATGGATGCTTATGGATCAAAGTAGGAATTACCCTTGTGCCAGCGATGCTGGAATTCTTGAGTCGTCTAAGGAATCGGATTTCTGCACGATCAGGGATATCCCCATTAGCGCTGTTGGTTATTTAAGCGAACTCGCTCGCCATTCTGAAAGGGAATATCCACTCAGTCACGGCCGCCGCTGCATGACCATCTGTTGGCTTCATTTTAGACTTTTATTGACATTGACGAATAGCTTCTATCGCTCGATAGTGTTCGGCGCTCCCTCTAATAAAATTGGAAAACATGCATTACTAAACGTGAAAGGAAAAACCAATTAGGATTATAATTCCCCTAAATCTTAAAATCAATTGAATATTACTTTCATAGCTTTCTTATTTATTTTGAACCCCGGGATCACAGAGAAAGACAGAAAAATCAAACACTTAGGTAATCCCAGTTCCTGCAATAAAACGAGCTATCTAACTTCTGTGATCTTCCATTGAAAGAGCCTTCTGTCATCTCGCAGAGGCATCCGAATGAGGAGAGGAACTAGCTTTCTTAGACACTAATTAACATTATTTAAGAGGCCACTTGAAAATATAATTAAATTGTAAAGGATCACTTAATTAGTAAGCTTTTCCTTCTTTTCCTGGTGTTTTATAATTAATTTGTAAAGGATCACTTAATTAGTAAGCTTATTCCTGGTGTTTTCTTCTCGGGTTATTAAATTAAAAATTTGTATTTAAATATATTTTTAATATTTAATAGTTATTATTTAACATTAAATAATTTAAATAAATTAAATTAACATTTAAATTTCACCCGCTTTTCTGCGCCTTACGTTTTAGCCTAGTTTAATTTTTTATAAATCTTACAAAGTAGCCATAATGTACACTACACTTCCTTCAATTTCTTCTGAAGACGACAATGTACTTGAAATAACCTCTAATTTTCAGCTCCGACGAGCATATCACAATTTGATGGAGAGAGAACGAAGAAATATGCTAAAAGGATCCTTCAATAATCTGGGAGATGTCATCCCTTCACGAAATAAAAAAGTTAACATTTATTTATGTCAGATGTCCCGAGTTCAGATTTTGACAACAGCATTGGAATATCTTTCATATATCGATTTTTTTAATGATACATTGGACGCTTACATGGAGATGATTAAATCTTATGACAAAGAACTCACTTCTCTTCGTACGTCTCCCAATAATAGAAACTTCGTCAGATTATTCGGATTTGATGGCAATATCTAAATCCGTGTGGAGACTATTAAAGTCTCTGATATGGATCATTTGGACTCGGTCACCGGATTTTTCATATCAGGAAGAAATTGACATTGAATCCCGTAAAAGAGGCTTCAATGAGATGAAAGGAGACACATGCCCACTTGATGAAATGCCATTGGATGAGTCATGTGATAATAATTGGATTGATGAGCCTTTTGATACTATAGCGTTGAATAACGGGGAGTACTTGTTTATTGACGATGAACCCTCTGATAGGGACATTCTCAATAATATTCTTAAGATAGAAGATTAGTTAGTTGTGACTTAATTTCATTACTTTTTTTTCACTAATTTCGTCCCCCGTTTGCATCTTCGGTAGTTATCACCTGCTGATTTTGTTGAGTGATTAGTAGGGCATCTGAGAAGCCGACGATATTTGTGCGCCTCTCTGGTTAAATCTTATGACAAACTCACTTCTATTCGTACGTCCCCCAATAATTCCTTTAGAAACGTTTCAGAACTCAAAGAACTCACTTCTCATCTCTGTCCGATGTTTTTCAGGGCGACGTATCTTTCCTCCAAACTTCGTGATACCATTCCAAAAGAGCAGTAGTGGGGGAGTTGATGGGATTAAGCCATAAAATCTATGGACCTTTTTACTCATCTGTTGGCCAGCCAACTATTCTTCTATCAGAAGAGTTATGGATCTTATGAAAACCTTGCTTTCTGGGACAATCTCTGATTTTAATCAAAAACTAATCTAACTAGGTTGGGGACATGATCAATTGAGGGGAGAAAGACGGCGGAATTCGTCCTATTACTGTTGGCAATGTTTCCCGCCCCTTTCTGGAAAGATTGCTAGTCGTCAATCATTGCAAATAGTTCTGACGACTTGCATCCACTACAGCTCAAACGTAGGAGTCAGACGTGGATGCGAAGTGGGGGCGTCCATTGTGGCTAGGGAGTTCACCAACTATCCATCTGGAGCTAAAGATTGTACCCCTTTCAAATTGGATCTTCATAACTCATTCAACTTGTGCAGAAGAGATGTCATCCTTTGACGTTTGATTGACAAAAAGCCGACAATATACGCTTTTGTCCACCTATATCGTTTTCGAGTCCTTTCACCCACGTTTTTGGAGAATGAAATTATTCCTTTTGAGACGGTTCATGCACTTCAAAGTAATACGAAACATAATGACGAATCATATAATAAAAATTTTAAATTAAGTAAAGTTTTTTAATAATCGCATTCCATTTATATGATTTTTACTTGATTAGCAGCCAAATGTTATCTCAAGTTTTCTCTCTAAAATATAAAAAAGTCCGGTGAATTTATTCATGGTCACTTTCTCTTTCCATACGAGTTGTAGAAGAGTTTTCTAGAATCAACGAGTAACATTTCAACGCACCAATATTCTCAGAAAATTAACAAGTCGATTTCACTCCGCAAATTGTAACACAAAAGACACATCAATTTTTGACAAAGTGAATCAATTTCTTCATGTTGTTGCCTTCTCAATTCACGGATCTTCCATCATCATAGGCTACCTCCAGATGTCCATAACCACATATAGCAAATTCAGTGAAGGTATTCCCTCGGTTTGATTCTGCCATCATCCGTGACGTCGACTCCTCCTGGACCTTAGTGATTTCTGACGTTGGATTTAAAACCTTTTCTCCAATTCTTTCTTTTTCTCCATTTGTGCAGAATTTTCCTGTTTTTCCGTTGAATAAACACCGCTTTCAACAATGGAGACGGTACAAAAACTTTTGCTCTTCCTCTTGTGACTCATATTAACTCTCTCTGACTTCTTCCTATATTGTAGTCTCGTCTTCCTACTCTCTTTTGACCTTTCGAGTATTTCACGTGTCTGAAGCATTCTCCGCTCGTAACTTGCTCAATTTTGACTCCATTCTGATCTGGGGTATATTTGGAAAGCACTTTATAAAGTCTGTATTTACTGCCTTCAAATCAGGTTGATCTTCCGATATCCCTACCGTTTTCTGTCTATCACCTAGCGAAATAGGGAGACGATACTAGGTATGCATTCATTATGTAACCACCGTGAAAATAATCAGTAATAATTAATCGGTGAAGGAAGCTAGGCGAACGATACGTCTCTTATGAGTAATTGCCCAGAACTTGATCGTGTTATGGTTTTCCTTATTTTTCTGTCAAATGGTACACTCCGAATAATCAGCAATGAGGGAGGACCTATCCAATACATCGTTCCAAATCAGTCCTCCGATGCCTTTGGTCGAGTTATTGTCAATTTTTTGAATTGGTTATATCAGGAGACGGCTGAGTAATTTATGCCAGTTTAAAAACAAAAGGTGCGTTATAGTAGAAATTATTGTACTTTAGTTCTTCGCTTGAGTCAAAAAATGAAAAAGGTGGTCTGGTTCCGAAGTTTAAATTAAAAATTGGAAGTTCCGTAAACAAAGGTAATCCACTGGGGAATTTTGGTTTTCCAGTGGAAGAGATGTGACGATTTTCGATCCACATCAAAAATAGTAATTATTTAATTTATATAAATTATTAATTTTATAAATTTTCATAATAATAAAAAATATAAAAGTAATGAATTTTTACATTATTTTTTGATGGTGTCTAAAAATAGTGAAATTCTAAGCAATTTGTCTATTAGCTGATGAGTAGATTTCTTTCTAAACCTCATGTAGACTATGAAATTTTTTGGGGTGATATTCTGACAATGCAAGCGAAAAAATGTATTCTAGACTGATTTAATCATCTGAGAATTCACAAATGCTTAAACTTGGAAATTCCACGGATTTTAAATAACTAAACGAATAATTCCAAATCACTCAACAACGGACAGAACTGGTTAGAGTCCTCGAGAAGACAATCAATTAATTTTGACGTCATTTTAAGCTACCAGATTGTCTGTTACTGACTTCATCTCCGACAAGAGCAATGCAAATTGTGAGGTTTCTCTCCTAATTACCTCCACAAACATAGTGATCCCGCGATTCTGTTAAATCAACGGAAAAAGTTTCAATTTTTTCTAATTGCAGATTGAACGTTAAGCTCTTTAAAGAAGAACCTGAGACGAGGTCGAACAATGATTGTCCACAATAGAATCCAACAGAAAAGTTGCTTGTCTTGTAATCGAAGACTGAGTAACTATGCTATCCGCTCGAGGACGTCTCCAAGCGGAGAGAAA
>RDEW01000019.1:993700-1080246 GCA_011109175.1 Dicyema japonicum | reverse complement strand
ATGAGCGAACCAATCAACTGTAGTAAGAAAGCGAGCGATCGTTTTTAAAAGCCGTAGTGGCACTAGGCAATTTTCTCGATTCACGTAGATCCCTATTGATGATTAAGAATCAGAGAAAGCAAAAATGGAAGGGATCCTTGTTAATGTAGGTGGAAGTGTATGAATCTAACTCACAGCCAATCGTGATTGAAAGCACTAACCACTTTATTATTATCTAACATCGATAAAAGAATCATCAAAAAAGAAAGAGTTAACTATCAATTAAGAGACTTCGACAAGAATGAGAGGTTTTTGCTGTGTTGCATCATAGTACCACAGCTTTACTAAATCCAATCGTTATTCTTTAATAAGAATTTTAAAGAGGTGGGTTATTTTCCAAAATTTACGTGTTTTGCCGACTTGTATAGCTGATTAGTAGAAACGATAGGATTCGGAGCCGCATAGTAATGAAGCTGGAATTATTGTTTAAGATTCTCACGTTGTCGAGTAATGGAAGAATAGTTATGGAGAGAAATTGATAATGTTAACTATATTTTAAATAATTAAAGATATTTAATAAAAATGGTAATGAAGTATCTTTTATCATAGATATTTAATATATAATTATATCAAACAATTAAGATAAAAATTATATAAAATAAAATTTGACCTAATAAAATTTAGACTACATGAACAGAACTATTTATTATATCATAATTATTCTGTTTAGCAAAATAGTCAAAATAAAATGTGATGAGAGATATATATTAATTGATTCATATGTAATTTTCAATAATCCTTCAATAGTATATATTTCGTTAACTTTAGGAATATAGTTTATCAAAGTTAAAATCCGAGGAACATATAGATGTATGGCAAACTAATGGTACCGATTTGTTTCTTTCAAAAACATAAAATTTAAACTTATTCCATACTTCTACAATGAGTTTTATACTATTGACTTAATAACAGAAGTTGTTTATGGTACGTTTTTTTGTTGTACTTAAGGTGGTAAACATTATACTAATATCACAAAGAGACCAAAAACTAATTATGGGGATTACTACCGATGTGGTTATACTCAAATTAGTTTTTCGAATAATTTATCTGTTACAATTTATTCAAACAAGTTGCAATATCACGATAAAGGTTTTTGATCATTTTTCTCAAAAGGTTTTTATTAAAATTTATTTAGCTAATGACTGTAACCCAAAAATGACCCAAATACGCCGATTTGGTTTTTATAACAAAAAGAATCCGAGCAGTAATAAGTGGAATTATCAAAATATCATATATTGACAATAGCGAAATTGTACACGTTTGCATTGATTCTTAGATAACAGATGAACATTTCGATGATTATCTATAATGTATACATTTTATAGAAATAAATATATATTGATGGTGTATCTAAAATATTATTACGGCGTATAAACAAATGGGAAAATATATTATTAATAGATTTTCTGTTGTGTTGGATAAAAAGATAAATGTGTTTCACTTAAAAAGCAATTTAAACAAATTAAAATGGGAGGATATAATCACTGTGGATCCATCTCACAAAACTATAAAAATGTGTCAATCGAAATTTCATCTTTTAAATTACAATTTTTCCGTGATGATTTGATTTTTGAATTTATTGGAGAAGGTAAATAAATCCGACTGAATTTTAGATGAAGGATGCTTTGAAGAACAAACATCGAATGAAATTAAAGACAAAAAAAACATATTAAACATCGTAATACTGTAAAACCGACTAAATTTTAGATAAAATAAATTTTGACAAACTAATTTCGTCTGAAAGTAAACCCGTAAAAAAATTGACGAAAAATCAAATAATTGGAATCGTGTCTGGAGTTGTTGGACTAATATTCACATGTGTCATTGCCGCTATTTTTATCAAACCGAAATCACATACTGAAATACAGGAAAGCATTCCATTAATCTTTGTAACTAACTAATTTTAATTCGTAAACAGTCTTCAATTTATTTGAATTTATTATATTATTTGAACTACAGTCGATATTCGAAAAACTTACAAAATTTTGAATTTTGTCAATTGTAACAAAGTATACCAGATGATTATCATAAACTTGGCATCGGAAACCCCTTGTTCAACATAAAAGATCTTCGGCTAACAGTAGACGACCAATTCGTCGAATCTGATAAATAATGAACAGGTCCCAAGCATTATTATTCTATGATCAATATTTCTGACATACTAACAAGAAAACAATTTTCCAATTTATAATATAGGCTGCCTTTACATCCACTTCGCTCAAATAAATTAATAATATGTACCACAATAACTTGTACGACAATGAGTAGTTATTTTATATCATGTCAAGACCAATGTAAAAACCCGAAGAACAAACTACACACAATTCCAAAAAAATTCGTGCTCCATGATCTTTACTTCGAATAGAAGATTCTATTAGGAGAATGATGGTTTCGCAGTGGAGGTGGTTGGACGGTGTGAATTTGTTGCATCTGATTATTTTCGAATGACCGGAAATATATTTGGACATCAACAATTCTGAGATATCTGAATTCAAGACTGGACAATGATCATTCTTTAACGAACCTTTAATTCCTCACATTTTGATCTAATCGTCGAGTTTGTCTTGTTATTGGTAATGCCCTTCTGATTATAAATAGAATTCCTCATTTGAAGTTCTGGCAATTTCATAAACGAAGTAATTTTAAATAGCCGTGCAATCCGATCAACATGATGTTAGGGCAACTTTCAATCTTATATTTATTTCTGAATACACCGAGAAAAAAATATCAAATAACTAAAGAACAGGCAATACTTAAACAGTGGATCAACTAGCTACGGAATAATTTTGCGAGTGTGTTGATAGGCTTTGAAAAATGCCATTGATTCACCTGATCATGCTCGGCTTTGACTTCTTGTATAGGGTACTTGATAACTCTGCCTTCCCTACTGGAATGTAGATTTTGCGAAAAACTTATTCAAACAATTGAAAATTAAGCGATTATTACTGTCAACCATAACCTGGGATCTTTTTTTATGCAACTAACTATATGCTGTTTATTATTATTATCAGCACTGCCGAGAACACATAAAAAAACAAAAGTCAATTAAGGTTCACTTGTGCCGTGCCGGCCACCCTTTGCACCAATCGCATCCAAAAGCCTCTCCGTTTCGCAAGATCTCTTAGTTCATCGACGTCATCTATTGTTTTCAACTCCCTGCCTATGGCTTTTTCGTCCTCATTTAACGTGATAGGTAAGTTGTTCTAGGTCTTCCTCGTAATGATTTTGTTTTTTCCATGAAATATTCATCTATTACGTGATTTGCCGGGACATCCAGGTCCATCCTCAGAATGTGACCGAACAGTCTCCATCTCAATCATCTGATTTCAATGGATACTGGTTCTGTTTTGCTCAACTTATATAATTGTTCGTTTTTGATCTTCATTTTGTAGTGAATATTAAGTGCCTTCCGAAGCATACTGCGGTCGAAACTTAAATATAAAACCCCATGTCCCACAGGTATATTTTAGGATGGGCACAACGAAGTATTTGTATATCATAAGCTTTATTTTTCCACAAAGTCTTCTACCCGAACTCCATATTTTAGATAGGCTTCTGAAAGCACCAGATGCATGGATTTTTAGTCGAGCTACATCTTCCTCGTCCCCCAAGAGCAATCCGACCTTCTAATGTCTTCTCCACGTCTCGTCGGATATCCTCTCTGCAAGGCTGAATGATATAAATTCCGTTTTGTTAGTTTTTATCTTCAAGAAGCATTTTTTGGAAAATGTTATTTTTGGTTGAAGTGGTGACGTCCCTCTTTAAAAATATGTTTTCTTCGCGCTTAATTACCCGTTGCCCATTCTCTCTTGGTACTTTCAACACTCGAGGCTTGAAGTTCATCACCAAAAAACATCAACTCGCACGTGATTTATCTATCCATGGTGTCATATTTGCTGCATTTAAGAGACAAAGATTACAGCATATTCTATTACGAAGTTGGATGATTACTACATCATCACTTTGGACTCTAACTGCCGACATTATGGTCTTGGATTTGCGGTTCACAGGGATCTTTACGACCGTGTGACACGCGTATGGGCTGTCTTGGATCGTATTGAAGTCATGCAACTGAAGTTTGGAACAAAGCCCAACTCTTTTATTTCTATCATCAATGTTTAGGCTCCGACCACTGTCCTGAGCTGATGCCAATCCTGAAGAACTTGGTGCGTTTTACTCATGTTTGACAGGGACATATGACTCACTTTCGTCGTCATATGTGACGTTTATTGGTGGAGACTGGAATGCCAGAGTTGGTAAAGTAAGGAATGGGAGACTTGTATTGGATCACATCGTCGAAATTCCTCTGGTGTCTCATCGGTTCAATTCTGCGAATCCTACAACTTATTTATTACGAAAACTGCTTTTGAACACCCAGCAAGACATAAAACCTCCTGGATTGGTTCACGAAAGGGAAAAAATGGCAACTTGATTAAATTATATAATCAAATTGATTATATCTTGTGCAGAAAAAGGAACAAAAACCTAATACGAAACTCGAGATCATTCGATCGGCTTGAAACATCAAGTGATCACAAATTGGTGGGAAGTTTGTGCAAACCTGGAAGATATGGAAAAACGTAATTCGAAAGATTGGATACAGAAACTCTAATAAGCAATTAAATAAAGATGAAAGAGAATGGCGAAAATCTCAGAAAGGAATTAAGCAAGATAAATACAAACAATAGTGCACAAGGATTTGTGGAATGACGTTGGTGTTGCAATGAAGAATACCGCGTCGTTGGTTTTGGGGACTACTCACAAAAACAAATTCAAATATAACAACGAAGAAATATCATACTTATCTTCAGAACAAAAGAATTTGAGGATTAGAATTAATAATTCAAATATACCGAGTCTAAAAAAGAGCTAAGGATAGTTCGTAACTCAATTTTAACAAAAATCAAAAAACTTCAAAAATATCAAGTAAAAAAGGAAGTGGAGGAACAGGTCGATGAAATCAAGAAATATAAGAACGGATCCAAAATGTTCAAAGCCATTCGGATTATTAGCAAAAAGAAACGACCAGGGAATATTGTTATTCACGACCAACATGGACGATCAGTATTGAATGTTATTGAAAAGGCGAACATAGTCTCTTCACACTACTATGACATCTTTAACAATCAAGAAATTGAAAACAAATCTCCAATAACATCAACGGCTCCTCTTAACTGCCCCATTATTATCGCAGAAACTATCAAGGCAATAGGAAAACTAAACTACAGGAAAGCGGCTGGTCCTGATAATATACCTGCAGAGTTAATAAAATGTGGACCCACTGAATTGGGTGAAATAATCACCATCATACTCAATAAAGCATTTAAAGACAAAAACGATCTTGGAATTGGGAGAGGATGGCTAATTCCAATACCAAAACCTGGGAAACCTAGAGGTCCCTCAAACAGTCTAAGACCAATAATTCTATTATCGGTCTTACGGAAAACCCTATCTATCATTGTATTAAATCTAATCAAAGGGAAAGTCGACAAATTCTTATCGCCTGGACAAAGCGGTTTCAGGGAAAAAAGATCAACCGCCGACATAGTATGGACGCACAGATGGTCTGGCGCTATATGTCAGAAATACAAAAAATGCATAAAAGTTCTGGGGATCGACATGAGTCGTGCATTCGACTCTGTACACAGGGGACTACTTAATAACATTCTGAATACATTTCTAGACACGGATGATGTTAGAATTATTTCCTCGCTCCTAGAAGAGACTCACCTGGCTGTCAAAATCGGAAATACAACTTCCAATTTTTTTAAAACCACTCGGGGAGTTCCACAAGGAGATTCGTTGTTTCCTATTCTATTTATTATTTATCTTGAGTCTGCACCGAGAGATTCGTTACCGATTAGAATTCCCGGTCACCTAGTGATTAGAATTCGAGTTCTGAAATGTTTTGAACAGTTGATTTTCGATTCAACTGAGTACCCAAAAAGCACTTTTCCTTAAAGAAAATGAAAGTCAATCACCTAAAACATAATTATTATGGCACTTTCACGAAAGCCATAATGTTTATAGGCCCGCATGTGCAACACTCAAAGAAACAATATTTATAGTTAGTTTTTCTTTCTTCCTCTGTCGAATGCGAGTGATCTCAATTCGTCCAGGTCGTCCCCCGTTTTTAGATTTTTTCTCATACTATATAGATCTTTGTTTAAGGCAGTTGGAAGTGTCGATCTAGGTCGTCCGCGGAAGGGTTTGTCGCAACTGTCAAAGTAATGTTCCATCGCTTTGTTAGCGGGGGCGTCCGGGTTCATTTTAATACTTGCCCAAATAGCTTCCACCGGGCATCTATCACCTCCTTGCTGATAGAAGAACACATACACTTGTTGTAGATACCAGTGGTTGATATTCTACGTGGCCACACCATTCCGAGTAAGCTTCTTAGTTGCTTTCTATGGGAAGAATCCAGTTTCAATAGTTCGTTGAAAGGAACTTCCCCATGTCCCAGCGTTGTACAGTAGGATCGGTTTCACAAACGCGTTGTAAAGCCTGCATCTGATGTCAATTCCAAGTCTTTTGGCTCTTAGCCTAAACATAAATAAATTCAAATTAAATCAAAACTAATGAACGGGGGAGGTGATTGGCTCTTCATTACAACAGGTGACATGTCGTAAATTCTTTGATTAGAACGATGGGCGCATGTCGATTGACAAGTGAAATGTAACCAGCAGTGATGGTAGCCCGGGCGGGACGCGACATAATACTATTGAAGTAGAGCTTAAAAGATGCGTATTCGTAAAGATTATGGAGCAAATCCTTTTCTGCATCAATCCTAGTCTGTCGTATCGGGTGAATGATCCAAAGGGTCACCAATGATCTACGTGAGACTAGATAGCTTCAAAAGCATACCTCGTAAGCTATTGTCAGAGGAAACTGCCTGTCCATTCAAGTGCTTAATAACACTTATGCCATTCAAATTTTCAATAAATATTTCAAAATAATCAACCCACAAAACATGGCAAATAAAATTAATAAAAATTAAAAATAAATAATGACTACCAGTAATTTTAATAATCTAAGAAACTTTTAAAAGATTGGTGAATAACTCAAAAAATGCCTATTGAATATAAATTAATAAAAACCAGATCATCATCCACTTGAAGGCAGTAGTACTTCATTCTGCAGACATCCGTAGCCTGTGGTAAATTAGGAAAATACATAGAAAACGATTCCCTTGGTGTTCAAAGTCGGACTCGCGGTAATTTTTTCAAAAGGTACATCCCAATAAACCTTAACCCCGTTAAAGGAATTCAGTTTCAACACAAATATACGACTAAACAGTAAAGATTCAAACAAACCTTTTAGTTAAGAAGCAAATCGCTCTTTTTGGAGTACGACATCTTCCAAAATAAACCAGTTCATTACTAGTGGAATAAGTCTATTTGTAAAATAGCATAAAAACGTTGTATAAATAATTCATTTCAGCATCTGAAAGAGAATAGATAAGGATCTGTCCTGAAGAGGTGATGACACGACTGAGACGAACAGGGAAGATTGTGGCGTAGGGATAAAGAAGCAGTTTAAACATTTCAAGGATACTTGCAAGTGAGTCAATAGTCCCAACTACTGGACGAACGACAATACCAAATAATCCAGCCAATATACCTAAGCTAAAGACCGAAAATACCCTTGAAGACTCCTTTGCAATTCTCAAGTCGTCCGTATTCAACAGGTTTAATGAAAATACCAAAAAAACAAGCCAAAAGTCCACCCAAAAATTCCTTTATACTAAAACTAAGCACAGCAAGAGGAGTGGTTGCTCTTTTCGGTTAATGATTTTTTCTGGACGTAATTATCATCAAATGAAAATGAAGAGAGTAACCTTCCAGAAGAACCAAATATCAACGAAAATGAACCAGCAGTACCCCCTTTAGTAATCATAAGATGACAAACCGACTAAACTCCCAATGAACTTTTGTACGCCAGACACTAGTCCATGAGCGAAATTCTCAGGACCCTTTACATCACCTTGAATTGGCTCATAGAATAAGCTGGTAATTCCACTGGAAACAGTGTGGATGAGTCCACAAGAGTTGCCAAGGACGTCAGCTCCAAGGAAAACCTCGTAGAACTGTCTAACCAACTACAAATATGAAGATAATAGTACATGCACAATAAAGTGGTTGGTTAATTATCCAAAATAGAGCAGAAAATGAGATTTCTTTTTGAAATACCCAATAGTGATGGGAATAGACGTAACTCCAATCAGGGAACTAACGAGCGCTTTAATGACAGAGAATAAGTAATTGAATCCGACTGGGAATTTCTGAACATCAACAACACTCAGCGATAGTGAAAATTTAAGTGGTGAAATGTGAACAATATCAAAATAGTAAAGAGTGGCATTGCTTGTTTTTGATGATCGCAAAATAAAACAAAGATTTCTTGTAGTACTCAATCGTCTCCAGACTCAACTCCCCACTGTATTTCTTCTGATCAATAGGGAATTAAAGAGTTCCATTATGAACTTTAAATCTATGTTGATTAAAAGTTCCTGGACTCACAAACTAGCATATCTTGGCGGTT
Organism: Dicyema japonicum; assembly: GCA_011109175.1. Lineage (NCBI taxonomy): Eukaryota > Metazoa > Dicyemida > Rhombozoa > Dicyemidae > Dicyema > Dicyema japonicum. Next base: position 1,071,666 of record RDEW01000019.1, on the reverse strand, counting down.
AAGACTCTAAGATTACCTGACGTGTAGAACTGACTGCATGTCATTATTCGTACAAATGAGTACACTTGCCTCAAGAAATGGCTCATAAACACCAGAACTCTTTACTGGAGCCAGAATCACGTTATATTTTGATTTTGGCTGCTGACAGTCCAATTGGAGATGGTTGACTTTGATATGTACCCATTGCGCGTTCTCTGACTTTCCATATTTAAACCAAACTCCAACTCCAGACTTTCTGGCAACATTCTGAGTAGTTCCTTTGAAATCCAAACATATGTCTGTGTGCAAATGTCCCTTTTAACAATCTGAAGTAAGCCTTCCTTACGTTTCATCTCCAAATCAGAAGATGTGGCTGAATTTAATGATTTACCGGTTATGACTAATACCCACATAGATTTAGCGGGGTTTATCGATGCATATAATAATTCTGTATTTGATTTATTATCAACATATGAGACTCCCAATTCTGAAATTGCCAATTATAACTTTAAGTCAGGCCTTCCACTTCAGCGCTCTAAAAAATCATAAATATAAAAACATGAATAGATATTTGGCCAACTCTACATCATGATTGAACAAAAATATTCGTAAAATACCGTTCAGAAACGAAACAAAATATATTTGAAATCCATTAATGTTAATCTCTTTAAATTTGTCCTAAAGTAAAGACAATTAGTGACCTCTGTAGTAGATACTGGGAAAGAATGTCCATCAGAGACATTAAAAATGACACTAAACTTCCCACTGGGATCAGGCCAAATTGTGTATAAGTATGTTCGAGGGTTTACATGCATTTTTGAATGATTAACACCTTCTTGAGTAAATGAGACAGTCTGTGTGGTTCTTGTATTAATAGCACAGAAGGCAGCTCTTTCTAGAGTTGAGTCGTACACATAGATTGTCAGTGATGACTCTGATAAAACACAGTCCACAAATATTATTGGTCCCTTAATACAATCAAAAAAACGACATTCGATCCCAACTGAACAGAAAATATCTCGCTCTGTAATCAGACACTTTTTGGTGGACATTCCCAGGTCAGTTTGAAGTCCAAACCGAACATAAACAGGTTTTGAAGGATTCATGGGCCAAATCGGAACGCATTGGTCTCACATAATCAAGTTCACTACCGGTATTAACAGGATACGGAGATCAATTTATTATCAGTAAAGATGTAAAGTGATACGGAGGACCGATTGCAGACAAGGTAATAGGGAGTTATCACTATTATTTTGTGAAGGATAAGTCGATCAAATGATTATTTATCATAATCTACAAATATAATACACTCAAAATACTGATGTGAAGAAGATTTTATAACTTTAGCGACAGCGCTAGAGGGAATTGAGAGCGCATACTTATCAGACCATTTACCACCATCACACCTAATTTTCATCTGAAATATAAAATTAGTAAAACTTTGTGTTTATCCCCATTGATAAACACAAAGTTTTACTAATGAGACTAATGAAACAGAGGAATTTTGCTATTAATAATGTTTAGATGATGGGATAAGATACGCCTGATTTAGAAATAGTGAGGATAATAAGGATATGAGTACATTGATGTTGATACATCTGAAATAAATAACAGCGTTTCCAATATAATGTCTACATATCGAAAATATTAATAATTAACAATGATATGTTGGAATAGAAACAACTGCATAATAAAGAAAATTGTGTATCGACTGGAGACTCAGTACTAAAAGAGTTTAGTGGCACTCAAACACAAAAAGTGAGGCAGAATTCATTGTACGACGGTATCAGTAATTTAAGTTTAAGACCTAATACCTAATACGATTATAATGTTAATTGAAAATAAAGCAATATTAACAATTTAGAATTTTTAAAAATGTTTTGGTATGCCAAATATAAAGATTATTTATTTTATGGTTAGGGATTTTTGACAGTTGTTTTATTTTTAGGCTTAAGATTAAGGTTTCAATTAATACTTTTATTAAATTTAAAAATTTATTTTAAATTAAAAATTTAAAAATTATCATATTTAATTAGTTGCTTCTAGTTGTATTTTGATCAGTTGCAGATATTTAATTGGTGATATTTAATTTATTATTTAAGATCAAATATTAATAGCAAAATGACAGTTCAATGTAAAATGATAACGACTCTGCCCCGGTAACGAGTGTGGATCCTCACATTAAAGTTTGTAGAGAATGCTTCTGGAGTGCAAGAAATATAGAAAATGAAGATTTCCTAAAGAATAATGTCCATAAGTTTATCGGCTCAGATAACAATTAGCAGAAATGTGAACGTTATACATGAATACTGTATTTTTTGGCTTTAAAGTCATACAAGGTTTGATGTGGACTAAGCCAAATCTATATTAATAAGACTGTGGACTAACCTGTATTGAAGGATGTTTTAATTACAATGTACATTACATCTAAGAAATAACCAACATGGGCAGTTAACAAGGAAAAGTCAACAGAAGCTGGAAAAACATCGAAATGCGAACACCTTTCTTATTTTTATTCGAGGAGTCATTTTGCCTAAATGGAAAAGGTCTTAATCTGTGGCAACCTGAATGTCACGAGCATTTTCTTGTATACAAACTAACAACTTGACCGAAGAGGTAACTGACTTAAGATAACAAATATACGAGGACACAATGCCCAGACTCCCCAACCTCAACAGGTCTTTTCCTTTCTGATGACTTCGCCTTGGATTCATTTATGATTTGCACATGGATCACAATTGAATATTCCTGAAAATTTGGAGTTAACATAAGATTATTATAGCCCTCTAAACCATTGTCAATTTCTCACGTGGATTTTTGATTGGTTCACGATTTAATTGAGGATTTTTTTAATGGTTCCGGATGTACAACGTATTCTCAATTGACAGGCCGTTGGATTTTGAGCTCTGCAGGGAGCAAAATGTACATTTACGAATAGATTCGGCAATAAAACAATAGTACTCATTAAACATGGAAAATGACTCAAGAGTATAAGTCAAAACCTTACTATAATTTTTTGAGAATAAAGAAATAGCCCGGCCAACCAAACTCACTCAGAACGGAGACCACATTCCAATAAAGAAACTCTTATATTTGTGGAGTCACATTGAACTGTTGATATTTACACATCACGTGGATTTAATACTTTCGCGTATCCAAAGAATTGGAAATTTACGAGACCTTTTGCCAGATCCCAGATTTCTTCATATTTTTCAATTGTTATACAAGCATTATGTGATGCGACTTATCGAACATGTTTTGTCAATTAATCGTCATTGTGTCATGTGATAAGGACATCCAGATCGCCACATCGAGATTGCTAGAAAATCTGGATCGTCTTGACGAATGGTTATCGGAGAATCGCCTAACTGCCAGCAGTGAATAGTCCGTCACAACCCTATTTACTTCAGACAAGAGACTGGGAAGACGGATGGTGGAACTGAAGGCAAACAATGAAGCTATTCCTTTCAGAAAATCCCAAAGTATCCTTGGGGTGACTTTTGACATGCAAATGTTATTTTACCCCCATGTTGAGAACGTCATTACAAAATGCGAATAGAAAACTATGTTTAAAAATTCCTCACAGGCTCCTGGAAGAACGGAGATCATACTGTTTTGAGAATATATATAGACAATTAATTGAACCATGCATCTTCTACGCATGTGGAATATGGGGCCTATTCATCTCTTGGACAAACATCTTGAATATCGAGGCTAGCAAAAAAAGAACATCCAAATCACGGAACGTTGGATTTCTTCAGAGTTCCAGACACCAATGCTTCTTGAAGCTTGATACGAATGAACCATGGAACACGCCGTCGTGACTGCGAAGATCCAGTCACTACACCGATACGTGCTTGTGTGGGGTCGACGGTAGAGCATCGGCCCACGATGAAGTCCTTACTAGAGCTTTCTGGGATCAGGTGATTTGTTAGTTTGTGTAACTGTGGTCTATGGTGTTATTGTTATTACATGATAGCCGATAAATCTGTCTCTTCTTGTGGCTTTCGTAATCAAACACTTATTGGAGTTATATTAACCAGTCAAGCTAAGGACGAGATTATATTCCAAGCTATGAGCGGATAGAAAAGCACACTCGCCTTTGTAATCCTGAAAATATTTCTAAATCAACCAAGGGCCTACTATATAATAGTTTTTTAAAGACCACATAGAAAATATCTGTTTCTTGATGGATCTGAATTTTGGCTTTCATCAGCTGACCAGACATTATCAGCCGAATCCTCGCTCACGTCTTTGCTATGCTAGAAGATGCAATTTCTGGATTCTTGGCTATAGCCTGGTGGAAGTTTGGCTAAAAGAGGGAGTCACACTGGAATCAAGTATAAGCTATAATAATTCAATGACATGTAATCCTCTATGGATATGAAACAAGCTGATCCTGTTTGTTCTAGAAAACATACACACAGTGGGGGATTATATTTGTAACAGTGACATTGGAGAGACTGTGAAAATACTAACTTTGTCTAAAATGTGAGGATAATACGTCCATTTTAGCTGAAACTGTTGATTTTAAAAATTGTCCCCACAATATTACTATAAACATGGAGAAAAGTCTTATTGAATTGCTCTTAACCATTTCACTAATTGTTCGACGAGGGATGAGTTGCGAAATTAAAGAGTCAAATGCAGATATCGATGTACTCCTTGAATCCATTCCAGTTCGCGAAGCTTTAATTATCGTGTGACACTGTCCTTTTTCCGTGATCTCGTTTTGACCTCCAAAAATATTGGACTGTAGTCGCTTTTGGTGTCATATTTCACTGACTAGTCAATAAGAGTGATAGAATCTGGAAGTACGGGAGGAGCACAAACTTAAAGGCGGGAGATATGCGTTGACCAATGTTATTGATAGTCTGTGTACCAGGACTTTGGTAGCCACAAGTTGATTGAGATTTCCACATTTATGGAGCTTAGTTTAGACTTAATCAGTATATCCTCATATGGAATTCAATTACGAATAACTGCAAGAAGGTATCCACCAAGTTTCCCACATATTTCACGACGAATGACTATGAATGACTTTCTAGAAAATCTTAGTGTTGCATTCTCGGAGGAAAGTTTGGATTCTTGAATGAGCAAAATTTCGATGCGTTGTTTTTCCAAATAGGTCCGAAGTTCAAGTATTGATTTCATGTATATTGAGTTGAACTATGGCTCGAAATCTCCACATCGGCTTAGGCCTTCCTTGTTTTTCCATTTTATTTATTTAACCCCAAAAGCACCAAAAAAGATAGGTCAAAACTAACTAATTTGGTGATCCCAACATTAAGTAACATCCGAACTCTTTTCGATTGCTCTTCTGATTATCCGACCGCACTCAGGAAGCGTCTAATCTTGCTTCTGCAAAGGAATTCGATCAACGTGCACTTTTTTACTACTGACCGAAATTCCTCTGCATGGGCCACCTTTTCCCAGTTCTTTTCAGAAACGTAGGAAACCCTGGCCATTTTTCAACGTTGCCTCATCAAAAACGAGGTCGACAATGGGGATGTCCGTGTGGTGGATAATTCTCAGCCTGAGGGAGGTCAAACGGTCCACTCTCTAAAGGGGTATCGCAAACCTCCAGGCGGAGCAGGCATATTCAATGGTCGGTATGATTACTTGTTGATAGACTTCGCTCTTCTTAGGACTCTTCTTTATCATCGCATTCAGAATGTTCAATTTCCAAAGACCCTTGGTAAACACCTCCTCCACGTGACTCAAGAACGTCAACAGAAAGTCAAAAACTACACCAAGGTTCTTCTGGGTCCGCGTAGAAGAAATGGGACTGTTTCCGATGAATATCTCGAGCACACCTATAAACCTTCTGTCCGTAGTGAATAATATGAACTGAGACTTAGATGCTGATGCACATAACAAATTTGCAGATAGCCAGTCACAAATTCGGGTTAGGTGTGTCTGAACAGTTGCAACAACCATGGAAGAAGATTTATTTCTTGCAGCGATAATTAGGTCATCCGCATAGGATAAAAACATAGTGTCCTGGTCTTTGGTAGTAAGTGGGTCATGTAGAAATAGGTTGAAACAGAGAGAAGATAAAGGGGAGCCTGTGGGACTCGATCGGGGAGTAGTCTTGATTTTGAAGTGGTTTTGTCAATACGGACTCTTCCGCGTCGTCCAGTTAAGAAGTTTTCCAGCCACAGCTTGATGTTTGGGTGTAAGTTCGAGTTAAAAATTTTTACGTTAGGAGTTTTCTCGGAACGAGTCAAAGGCCTTGTATGTCGATGGATACTAAGGCCTTCCGTAAGTGTGTTCTCATGTTGAAGCCGTCAGTAATAAAATGAGAGATAGAATTCAAGTGAGTTGTTGTAGAACGGTCTGCCCTGAAACCATGTTGAAACTCTAGTAGATGTAGAACAGGAGAGATGCGCATTAACACAAGCTGTTCCAGTACTTTTGATAAAACACAAGTTATTGAGATGGGGCGGTTAGAAGAGGGTCTTTTGGTTTTCTGGGCTTTAGGATTGGCGTAATCAGGGAGTTTTTCCATATATTAGGTAGCGTATGGTAGTTGATAGAGTCGTTGTACAGTCTTGATTGTATGGCCCGTGCCTGAGGTTTAAGATGTTTGAGGTGAATAGTGCAAATACCGTCGGGAAGGGACGTAGCAATTTAATAGCCTTTTCAACATCATAGGGGGTGAAGAAGGTGGAATATGGTTCTTGTTGTGGCCGGCGCTGTTCAACAAGTGTAGAACGAAAAAAATTTTTATTGCTGATAGATACGTAGTACTTCATAATCTTGTTTGCGAGTTTGCGTACGGGTAACGGCATCAGTTCCGCGGTCTTTCTCATTGATGAGGGTATTGATCCATCTTAGCGTTTTACAAAATGTGGCACAAGAGTTTGTGTGACATAGTCGTCCAACTAGGCGGCTCCATTTGATGAGTGACACAATTTGTGATGATAATCTTGGATTGAACTTCTTGTAAGAGGCGACAGGTATAAATAGTTTATCAGCTTTCAGAATGATATCGGACATAATCTTTGCCGTCTCCTCTACTGTGCTAATTGTCCACATACGTCCTGAAACCTTGCCAGTCAACTTTCAAGTAATTTTTGAACTTTGTAGAACAACACGGTGAACAAATAGGCCTTCTAAGTCTCGACACAATGGGGTTATGGTCGCTTGAGAAACCATAACGAACATTCCATGAAATATATCCAGCCATAGAGGAGAGCAGAGGGACAGGTCCGGGGATTTTGGACTCTCCGTTCTGCGAGACGGGGTCCTTGTGTGGGTTTCCGGATCATTAAGGATAGTCAGATCATTGAGCAGGGAAAAGATGTATTCGCCGCGACTGTCGGCTGATCGAGTCCGGAGTCAGAGTGCATGTTTCGCGTTTAGGTCTCCGCATAGTAGCAGTTCCTTTAGTCCACACAGGCTCAATAGGTTGGGGATGTATGAAGTAGTACATGATCCCTAAGGCGGGATATAAATATTACATAGTAAAAAACATCTCGTCGAAGAAAAGGGAACTTCAATAGAACTCTGTTCTAGAATATGATCTCTTTCGCAGAGAGAAGATACAGAAGGGGTGACATCTTAAGTCCATCCTTAACGATAGTCAATAATCTCCCTCCGAGAATTCTTGCTCGGTCCCTGCGAAGTACACAATATCCAGGAAAACAAAGGTGTTGGGGACTTTATAGAGAGCTTCAATTCTTGGATGAGGGCAATTTCCACTCTCAAATGGGATAAGAGGGATCGTAATTCCATACATTATTGTGGATTCCATTTACATTTAGTTGTAGAATACTCAACGTGCAAGTGGGTCCCAGAATAGGTTCTACATCACCAGACAGAAGTAGTAGAGAGAAAACGGGGAAGTTGGTAATCCTTCCTTCTGAAGATCGCAAAAAGGTAGGGAAAGTCGAACGGATCTTTCCCATGCAGAACTTAAACTGAGCGCCACCGCAACAACAGGTGAACCGCATGACCCACGTTTTACGTTTTTTTTCCTGGAATCTATACATTAAATAGGATTTTATGGCAATAAAAATATAAAAAATTAATTTTTTATTTTATTTAAAATTTTAGTTTACATTATATTTAAATAAAAAAAATTTGAATTTAATTAACACGATTGCTGTGAAAATGCTCCAATTTCTAGGTTTACAAAATAAATTAATAATAGGAATATATACGTGTTTAATAATCAATAAATCAGTTATGAAGAATGTAAAGACTTTTAAAATGTGGTCTAATAATGTACCATTGTGGGGTGGATCAGTGGACGATCAAGTTGTATCGTTATTCAGTGGAATAATTGAAGTTGATATAAAGTTAATAATACTGTAATCACATTATATTTAATAAAAGACGAAATATGAAAATTTAAATGACGCAGTTTTATACTTTAGTTTTCCTAAATATTCTTACCATGAGCTTAAATTAAAGAAAAATGATATAGAATTCATAATAGAATTTTCCAGTCCATCACACGTTACGTTATATTTTAGTTTTGGATTAAAATTGAGTTCTAATGATACAGCTGTGTTTAAATATTCTCCGAGAATTTCGACTAACGGTTATTATAACTGCAGTGAAAAATTTATAACTTTTGATAATTATGGAATTGTAAAAATAAAAGGGATTAACTATAGTTTTATTTTTGCAAAATATGTCGATTAGTATAACGATTTGATTTCAAATCTTCAATATATATTAAAGCTTACTATTTAGCAATATATAATAACCACCTGGAATAAAACTAGCCATCTAACTTCTGTGGTCTTCCATTGAAAAAGCNTAAATCTACGACGCCTATACAATTATATTTGAATTTTGTTAAGAGATGAAGGTTAGAACTATAGTTTTATTTTTGCAAAATATGTCGATTAGTATAACGATTTGATTTCAAATCTTCAATATATATTAAAGCTTACTATTTAGCAAATAAATCATAACCACGTCTACTTAATCTACGACGCCTATACAATTATATTTTGAATTTTGTTAAGAGATGAAGGTTAGAACTATAATTTTATTTTTGCAAAATATGTCGATTAGTATAACGATTTGATTTCAAATCTTCAATATATATTAAAGCTTACTATTTAGCAAATAAATCATAACCACGTCTACTTAATCTACGACGCCTATACAATTATATTTTGAATTTTGTTAAGAGATGAAGGTTAGAACTATAGTTTTATTTTTGCAAAATATGTCGATTAGTATAACGATTTGATTTCAAATCTTCAATATATATTAAAGCTTACTATTTAGCAATATATAATAACCACCTGGAATAAATCTACGACGCCTATACAATTATATTTTGAATTTTGTTAAGAGATGAAGGTTAGAACTATAGTTTTATTTTTTGCAAAATATGTCGATTAGTATAACGATTTGATTTCAAATCTTCAATATATATTAAAGCTTACTATTTAGCAAATATATCATAACCACGTCTACTTAATCTACGACGCCTATACAATTATATTTTGAATTTTGTTAAAAGATGAAGGTTAGAACTATAGTTTTATTTTTTGCAAAATATGTCGATTAGTATAACGATTTGATTTCAAATCTTTAATATATATTAAAGCTTACTATTTAGCAAATATATCATAACCACGTCTACTTAATCTACGACGCCTATACAATTATATTTTGAATTTTGTTAAAAGATGAAGGTTAGAACTATAGTTTTATTTTTGCAAAATATGTCGATTAGTATAACGATTTGATTTCAAATCTTTAATATATATTAAAGCTTACTATTTAGCAATATATAATAACCACCTGGAATAAATCTACGACGCCTATACAATTATATTTTGAATTTTGTTAAGAGATGAAGGTTAGAACTATAGTTTTAATTTTTGCAAAATATGTCGATTAGTATAACGATTTGATTTTCAAATCTTCAATATATATTAAAGCTTACTATTTAGCATATATAAAACCACCTGGAATAAATCTACGACGCCTATACAATTATATTTTGAATTTTGTTAAGAGATGAAGGTTAGAACTATAGTTTTTATTTTTGGCAAAATATGTCGATTAGTATAACGATTTGATTTCAAATCTTCAATATATATTAAGCTTACTATTTAGCAAATATATCATAACACGTCTACTTAATCTAATGTCTGTTGCCAGAACTGCATAATGTCTGCGGTCTTAAATTTTAACGGGTCATGTTGGGTTCTTATATAAAATCCTGGAATTCAAAATAACATTTATTCAATAGATACGATAAGAAATATCCTTCAATTAGACACAGATAACTGGCACTGTTTTTACGTGAAAAATGATACTTTGCCTTCTAAGTAAAATCAGGTCCCCAGAGATGCAGTAAGGGGATATGCTATGCCATTTTCAACTACTCGGCTTTTCACGAAGAAGTGGAAAAAATCTGTTCAAAGAATCCCCGGGTGGAAATTGGCGGACATCGATTACATTGTTTTGAGAACATTACGCAGTAAGTATAGTACTTCATTTCAGATTTAATCAACTCTGGTAAATGTTACCACATCTCAGTCACACCGGTAGATGTGCATATACTAGAAATGGGGTTATAACATTAAATGATTGCTTTATGGAATGTTACCCCATCTGTCAGAGTATTCATAATATTGAATGATAGAATTCCAGAGTAGATATGATTCTCAACCTTTTCACTACATCCAGATTTGGATCTACCCCCAAGGTATTTTTGAGGTTATTTTAGAACGACTTCCGAATCCAAAAGGTAAGAGTCACTATAAAGTAGGATAATTCTTATTGTATTGGATCAAGGTGTATCTTCATTTTGCAGATAACGAGAAGTATCGAAGATTAAAGACAAGAGTGTAAAAAAAATGAGTGGATACTAGCGAATATAGAAAATATGTCTGAACTAGAATTTCTCAAATCCACATGTGAGAGATATCAAAGCAAATACGATATGAGAAACGTATACTACATTGGTAACTTCCTACAATATAGAGGAACACTTCTGCTAAGAAATGGAATAATATTTTACACCAATTATCCTTTTTTTAAAACGAAAAGCGATCTGCCAATAGGTTTGGGGGTACTAATAAGTTGGATAATTTGTCTTTTGGGAATAAAGATAATCTAATTTAACTGATTAAGCATGATATTGGCTAACTTATATTAACTATAACTACTTATATTAACTTCCATGGTTTCTGATGTCTTATGAGTCCTTCACTTGATCCGTTTCCACCGAGAATACAAGGCTTTCATCCACACATGAAGTTAAGTTGATATTTTGAAGTTAAGTTGATTATTTCTTCTAATTGATGTGAGTGATTGTGCTGACGAGAATGAAAATTATGCCTGGCTTTTGGTTGTAAAGCTGAGATGAATGACTCAGGGATGGAAGAAAGGAGGTTATCATCCATGGAAAAGGTTTCCAAGTTAGTCATTTGGGGGATGGTCGAGTGGAGAGCGTTTGAAAGATCTAACGGATGATAGCCTGGATATCTCCCTACCACATGGACCTTCACTTCGCATCCGCCTCTGACTCCAACACCCAGATGTAATGGACGAATCGCGCGAAATGTTTGCAATGACAGATCGAGAAGCAATCTTTCCAGAAAGGAGGCGGAAAAACGTCGCCAACTGGAATGGACGAAATCCACAGCCTTTCTTCTCCAACGCAGTTAGATTTGGAGAAAAATTAGTTTGCGAACCATAAGCAACGGTTCACAAAATCCAAAATTCTTCCGGATAGAAATATAGCTGGCTGGACAACAGATTGAGACTCCCCACTAATGAGTTCACTTTTCTTTGTCCCTGCAAGTCGGTTATTGTCGCAACGAACACGATAGTGGTGGAGCAAGGCATTTAGAAGTCTTTACAGAAATCGATTGTAAAAATTACATATCCCCCGTCCTCTAGTATTTACTCCTAATATCTTAAGCCATTTAAGTCGGTTTGCTTTCTAGATAAATCCCATTTCCTATGCTCTATGGCCACTCTACGACGGTCGATTTTTTAATTACGAATTTTATAATTATGATATATTTACAAATAAATTTATTTGAAATAATTTAAATAACTAGCGTGAACTATTTAAATAACAAAGCGGGTACAAGATAATTAACGTCATGTGGTTCGCCATCTCTGGTGACGAAAACTGTGGAATATACTTCACAGACAAAAGAACCATCCTCTACGTCCAATCCAAGAGGAATGTCCTTCTTGGACGGTCTCCCCACTGGCCTCTTTCTCCTGCTTTGATGGAAGCCCACCTAATGCTTTCCGGCGATGTGAACCCCAATCCCGGACCTCGAAAACCCATTATTTTGATTCAACTAAACATAAATGGAGTGAAAGGGAAGATCCTCGAACTCAGAAACCTCTTAAATAGGTATAATACTGACATTAGCTCACTCCAAGAAACAAGACTGAATCCATCTCCCACTCCCGTCTTTCCAAGCTATCTCGTCATCAGGCGCGACCGCCCAGCAGGGCGCAGTGGTGGACTGCTTATCAAAAAAGAAATTTTGTACGCAAACGAAACTTTTGTCAACCTCAAGTCTCCCGTCAAATATACAAGCATCGGAAACATATTGAATGTGTATGTTCCACCGCCCAACTCTTGCCCCTAGGAATTCAGGTTCTCCCTGTCAGACAACGACAAATCAAAAAATATGTTACTTTGTGGAGACCTAAATGCAAAGCATCCGACATGGTTCAAGAACCAACCATGCGATGTCAGAGGAAACCAATTGTTATCGAATCAGGAAGACCTGATAATATTAAACGACCTTACATTCAATACAAAAACTCCCTATAGAGCGAATGACAGGACATCGTCCCCCGATCTCACTCTTACCTCACCAAACATCGCAACATTAACAAAATGGACAGTGCTATACGAGACCAGCAGTGACCTTAATCCCGTTATGATTACGTTTGTTTAAGAGTGTCAATTGTAAAAAAAACCTGTTTTATTTATCGACTACAAAAATGTCGACTGGAAAAAGTTCTCAAATTTTGTCGACTATTATCTACCTGACTTTCATTTATCCAATTTCAACTCCATCGATAAAGCACTACACTATTTTAATAGAGGGGTACGCGAGGGAATGAAAATTTGTACTAAAAGAAGGCCACTGACCTCAAGAAAGAATTTATACCCCAGAGCCGATCCACTCATGAAGGAAAGGAATTATTTAAAAAGCCTCCAAAAACAATCCTGGAAACAAGATTGAGAATTCGTACATTAGAAAGAGAGATCAGGAACAATGCAAAGAAGAAACAAGAGAAAGTTTGGAAAAACCTCATTTTCAATTTAAACAAGCAGAACTCCTTTACAAAAATGTGGAAAACACTTAGAAGCTTAGTAACGCTGACAACCCGGCCACACGTGATGAAATGGAAAATAAGATCTTCCTAAACAAACTTATGAAGTACTAATCCTCCACGAGTTTCGTCCCACACAAGAAATTTGAAGTTCTATCTATCCTAGCCCTTAAACCTAAAAGAGCCAGCTCTCCGATTGTCCTCTCTGTGGAGAACGTACAGAATATGGTCAAGGGTCAAAACTCGACTTATCCCTGTGGTCCGGACGGAATTCCTGCAATAGTTCTGAAAAACATAGACCCCTATGCTATCATGGCCCTCACAAAAATTTTCAACTTTCAATCAACGAAAATTGTATTCCTTCCATATGGAAGCTATCAAACATACGATCAATTTTCAAACTCGGGCGACCAAAGGGATCACCAGCCTCATACAGACCAATATCTCTCCTATGTGTTACATCAAAACTTTTGGAAAAGCTGATTCTTGAACTAATCAAACCATACCTTCCTGATGCACCTTTTCAACACGGATTCAGAAAAGGACACTCTACAGAAACGCATCTTACATGCCTTACAAATTTCATCAAGGATGGACTAAAGCGCAAACCTCATCAGAAGTCTTTGTTATGCTCCATCGATATAGAAAAGGCTTTTGACACTGTCCCAAGAAAGCTTTTGACAAGGAAGATCTTTACGTCAAAAATTCCAAATAACCTGAAAATCTGGATCGCTAATTTCCTAAATGGAAGAAGAGGAAGAGTAACTGCTGGAAAAACTAAATCAGTGACCAAGTTCCATCCAAATGGAGTCCCTCGAGGATCTCCACCTATTCAACCTATTCTTTAATGATATGCCCTCTCATACCAGTGACGATACTCTGGTTTTGACATATGCTGATGATATAATCGTCGCAGTCAAAGACCAGTGCGTTAATACTGCTGTTTACCGATCAAGCTTTATTGGACGATCTGAACTGTTGGCTCGTTAAGAACATTTTACATACAAGTCCCGAAAAGTCTTATACAACAATTTTCGCAACAAACAGAAGATTAACAAACTCCGCTCCATGTGTAACCATAAATGGAACTCAATCCCCACGACCAACTCGGTCAAGATACTGGGCGTAACTTACGACCGACTCTTGACCTTCAGCAAACACATCGACAACGTCATCTCTTAGGCACAACGAAAGCTAAATTTTGTTAAAACACTCCTTGGACAATATAATGGGTGTTTCAACTCAAATTTGGACTCGCTCTACGTGCAGTATATTCAACCGTCTCTAACTTACGGGTGTGCTGCATGGGGAACCAACCTATCAAACAGGAATATAGAAAAAATCAAAATCTTCCAAAAAATGGCCTTAAGGCTTTGCAAAGGTTTTCTTGGAAACCTCTAAGCCCTACACCCTTTGAGGAATTAGTGAGGAAAACCGGAGCCTTACTACCCTCCAAAAAAGTTAGAAACCCTCGCCCAATCTGGAAATGCGTAGGAACCCAGCAAGAACATAGCAAGAATGAGATGGCTACTCGAGGCGGCTGGAATCACCTGACGGCTATGTAGTTAATTAATTTGTCGGTGACTTTTGGTTTTTAATAATAATTTGATGTGAATTGTTTAAAAAAAGTAAGCACTACCACGTTGCCATAAGCACGTAAAACGCCTAGTGTTTCGCTCGTGCATAACACATACTTTATTTAAGCAAAGAACAGCTACTATAACTAATCGTAGAGGGAGAACCAAGGAATGTTTTTGCGACCATTGCGATCTCGATGAAGAAAACAATGCGTGTGAACAATGTTCGGGTTCTTATTTTTCCCAACATAAACAAAGCCTTTACATTGCCCAGTTATTGCTGGAGCACCATCAGTGCAGATACCCACACATTTATTCCAATCCAAACTTTATATCCTCAAAATATGAATTTATAAGATTGGAAATGTCAAATCTTCTTGAAAATTTATTTTTTGAAAAAAGAATAATTTTTTTGGAACTTCGCGGAACCCAGGTGGGAACCTCTGTTTTAGAGTCTCACCTGAAACTATAGCAAAAGATAAAACTAGATTAATTAATAAATGTGACCGGTTGAATACGAGCCCAGGTTGAATACGAGCCTTTGAAAACGTTGTAAAGCCGTTAGAAATAAATAATTTTTAATGAAAAATAAATCCTCACCTGGGATGACCTAGTGACTTCACATTCGTGGAAGTATGCCAGATCTTTGTATATAAGTGAAATAACGTATGCGTGTGTTCAAACGCTGGTAATCAAGAAGACTTTGGAGAGTATGATTATATCATGTAAGCACCAAGTCGACGTTTCGCGGCGTTTTGATAAACTTAATGAAGGAATAAAGGATATTTACTCTCCGTCTGATTATGAAGTAATTCAAGAGAAGAGTGTGAGCGAAGTGATGTCAAGATATATTGAGGAAAAGGAAAATGACCGTGACAATTGGGTTTACTCCCATAGTTACTCGAAAAAGGAAACGAATTGGATAGAGAACATCTTAATTAGAATTAACCTATTAATTATTTTTAGTGTAAAAAAAATTAAAATTATAAAACGTATAAAATTATTATTATATATGATTTATGGATGATTTTAATTATATTGAAAATTAAATTAAAAATCAGTTAACATCATGAAATAAATAAAATACTTTACGATAAAAATTTATTTTATTGTTAAAATGCCCGGTGGTGTGACGTAAAAATTCATAAAAATAATTTTAGAGATACTAATGGAAGTCCAGTGAAGAATCAATCGTTTGAGAGGAGACAAAGTGCAGAGAAAAAGTTCTTCGATTCAGGAGATTACAACATGGCCATGTCTAAGGTACAACCAGAAATGGACAGGGACTCGTTTTTGAAGAATTCGACTGGATCTCAGCATGCCACCCTTGAAAATATCCCTCACAACTCTTCCTGGAAATCTCCTTCCAGTTAGAATATTTGAAAGCTTTTATGCTTATTTTGCTTTAATGTGCTTTGCTTAATAAAATTTGTTGTTTACTATTCAACTTATAAAGTTATCTTAACTTTGTTTTTTCAGTAAACACTATGATTTGGTCTTATAGACGACTATAATGTTGTGTCTTTAATATAAATAATATTCTCTAATAGTGTAACGAACATAGAGCTTTGATCATTTACTTTTTTGTCTTAAATGCAATAACAGTGCCTTTAATAGACAAATCAGATATTCCATATAAGATATTAATTGCTATTACAGCTATTCATTAGAGTAGATTAGAACTGCCAACTCATCCTCCATATCCAACTTATGCCACTTTATAAGGTGGTTAAAATAGAGAAGAACTCTATCTGATACCTTGAATCCATGTTTATGTACAACCACTATCGTTTATTCATTAATACTTATAATTCTTGAGGTACTTTGAGACAACTACATCTCAGGTCCTAACCATAGAAGTAAATAAGAGTCGTAAATAAGCGAGAGTCCTCCAATAAAAATTCATACTTGTAACATTCAACCCTGTTTTATATAATCCTGTGACGTAATTTCAATGAGGGATATCTCATTTGTAATCCTATTATATACGAATATTTCTATTTTCAAAATATTATATGCAATATTGATGTAATGACTGAATGTTCCTTTCTACTTTTTTGATTTTCTGCATACTCAAACACTCCACAACATTAAGTGAAAAGGTATAACGGGAATTTGTCAAAAATAGCTCAAAATTATGGAGTTTTATAATTTATTGTAAATTCATATTTTAGTTAAATCGATTTAAAACGTAAATTTTAAAGCTCAAAAACATAGCTTTGGGGTCAAAGATTATAAGTCGAATACAAAGATAAATTTTATTACTTTAGATTATTAAATTAATAACGAGTAAATTAATTAATTAAGCGTATTTTAATCCAGATTGTTGGTAATCCCTCTTCTTCTCGTAGAAGAAGAGTGTGCCATAACCTCCCTGTTACTCCGCATCTCCACATTAGATTCAGTCAAAATATCTCCGTTAGAGTCTAGTGGGCTGTCCTCACGGCATGCCAGTTCCACAAGTTGGGAGGTATCAGAGGCGTACTCTTCATCGTATACCTTCATCCCATGCTTATGTTCAATGAGCATACTTTCGAGCGTTCTTTTCAGCACAACCGATTGGATGTAAGTCCTCGTTGATTCTTCAATAGATAATTTATCCATATGATTCTTGAAGCATCTTGAAACAACTCCATCCCATGTCAAAACCACTGGAATAATCTTCACTTGGCATTCATAGAGCAGCGATAGTTCATTTGCAGGCAAGTCATATTTGTGAAGTTACTCAACTTCAACTTGCTTTAGTCGGTCTTGTGAGGTAAACCCCACTTCAATTAAAGTTACTTCTTTCTTTGTTTTGTCATGCACAAAAATATCAGGTTTATTTTATTGTAATTTTGATTCTGTCAAAATCGACGTGTCAACTCTAATTTCGACGTTTTGATTAGTCAATATTGACTGAAGCGAATGTCCTTTCAATTTCCTGCTTTTTTGATTCCATAAATTCGACAAAGATGAAGATGGATGCACTTCACCACTTCATTATTTCTTCGGAGATAATCACTATTTAGCATTTTTCCACACTGAGTGGCCAAATGATCAACAGTTTTCTTGCTTTTTTTACAATGGTTGCATAATGACCTTGTGTGTGCAAAAAACAAATTCCTATTTTGCAAAAGACAGTACAATGCTTTGCTCCGTGGGCCGTTATTTCCTTTGGATAACCATTCTGAGGAAGTATATAGGTCGATATTTGTTTCATTAATACATTTGAACATAATTGAGTGTAGTGTTTTGCAATAAATTTTATTTAATAAATATTTTTTCTGAGTGTCCTTGAAAGAGTTAACATCCATGCTATCCCTGTCGGCAATTGCATTTTTAGAGGCAAGAAATCCTGCGATTTTAGCCAAGTGCTATTTTTTTGTTTTTATTACTCGCAGAATTCCCGACCTTCGCAAACACACAGTCGACTGTTTTTCCAAACTTTTAAAACAGGAAATGGATTAATTCGCTCTTTAATGAAATCGAAGAAAGTCCTCTTCCAAAAGTCTTCCTGTCCAAATACAGTCTCTCTTTATTTGCAGGTTTGAGGTGCAACTTGAGTGACGTAAGCAGTTGGCGTATTTTTTGGTCAATATCATCAAATTCGTATGGTTCAATATTAATTAATCATATATAATAGTTAGGGACATTGCGTATTATTTATTGCACGAAATAAGTTCACAGAATTTAACTTTGTTTTTGAAAGCATGGTTATTCTCTTTAAACATTTTCAAGTATGGACTCCACAACTTTACTTTTAAGAACATTACTTCCTTCGTCTTCAAAAACACCCAAATATCGATATCCACTGACTCCTTCCAGAGTCTCACAACGTGATAACGATTTACATTAGAAAATGACTTTTCCGAATTTATCCAAGCCTGCAACATGAAAGAAATCGCGAACAACTTTCACATTTTAATAGCAGTATCTTCTTTTAGCCCAAATATCTTTAGGTCATCAATTAATAAGTCAGTGTATTAGGATCCTCCTGATTAATTTGAGTGTTGGGAACATAGAATTAAGGGTCCTACTCAAGGGGGATAATGAATCTCCTTGCAGAATTCCACGTCCCAGTTTTACAGAACCAGTTCTTTTTCCAACAAAGTGGAGATTTACAGTCCATTTCTTGACTATGGTCTTTACAAAGTTAACAATCCAACGGGGTATTCCTGAGCAGTCCAATACATGAAATAAAAATTCATGGTCAACAGAATCAAAGGCCTTCTTCACATCAACCCAAGTAGCATAAAGGGCGTTTCCATACTCCTTATTTAAGCATTGATTAATAAAGGCCTGTTCCTTAGCGCCCTGCAATGTTTCCTGTTCCCAGCTGATTGTCAGATAATAGCCCAAACGAATAGACAAAATCTGAGAGTTTGGAATTAACACATTTGGTAATAAGTTTATATAAAGTTGGCATACACGTTATAGGACGTAAGTCTCTAGGAGTCTCACAATCATCCTTTTTATGAATTAAATAGGTTATTCCAGTATAAAACCAACTTTCAGGCATATATTCTCCATTAATAATTCGGTTAATCTCAGTACATAAAAAGCCATGTAAAGATTCCATTTTCTTAATAAAGAAGTTATATAGCCATCGCATCCACACGCCTTCCAATCGGGGAGCCATTTAATAACATCCAGGATAAACTCATTTGTGAACTCTGGCAACATGCCTTCAATACCAGTATTTACTTTACCCACACTGTCATATGGCACGTGCATCTCTTTTCTTTTAGACCAACTTTTTCCCAGAACGACATGCAATCCTCATAATCGAAACCATATAACGTTACTTTATTTTTTGCTGATAGGTTCCGATAAAATCTTTTTCGATTTAATTCAAAACAACAGTTGTCCTTGCGAAAGTCCTTCCACGAATAATGTACAGCTATTTGCTTCTTCTTAATTCTGACAAGTCACATAGTAGAGCCTCAATCCTGGCAACCTCCCCTTTTTGGCTCTTTTGTATCGATAGGCACAAAGAACATTCATAACCTTTTGTTTTTCATACAAATGGAGAGCTTGTCTGGAAAAGCGATTGACAAGTTCTAGTTCTGTAATCAGCTTTGAGATTTTCTTTTCAGTGTTCTCCAATCCACGTACTGTGCGGTTTAACCTTCGCAGTTAAAGTCATATAAGCACACTGTGCAGCATATAGAATATCAGTAATTTGATATCTTGAGGCGGATTATCTTTCGTAATATAATATATTGCAGAATTTAGTCCCGAAAAAACATTAACTCTGACATACTTTCTCTGAATTTTGGGTGTTGGTTTTCGAGTGTCCCTCGGAATTGAATTAATTTTCTCAATTTGTACTTTTAGTTCCTCAAGGCAAATTCTGAACGTGGAAATTTTTACATTAGTATTATTTTGCACTTTGAAACATTCGCCTCCTTTTACATTGTTATTCCGATTTTCAGGTTTCAGCATCTTTTTTAGCTGACATAAATCTTGGAGTACTTTTCATTGAACTTTTTAAGTACGAGGTTCCAGCCACCTCTAGGTATCCTTCCAAATCTTTGTTTCGTGGCAAGAAAAATCTGAGATACAAACTCAGCTTCAGAGACACAGTAGACCTCTTCAATAATGGCAGATAGTGAATGCAAGTTGGTTTTGGCACCAATATTCCCAACGATGTTGATATTAGTTCTTGTGACATTATCCAGCCCACAGACGGCGGTCCTGCTTCTACTATACTAACTTCTTTATTTGATTTTGCAGGAAGACCCATAGGATTCGATTTCTCGGTATGATTAGAAACGGACATGTCACACCACAACATTATCAATCATAAATTTTATTATAAAGATGGTTTATAATAACATCATGGGTTTTGCACCATTATGATTAAAATTTTGTTATTTCTTGTGGTGATGAGCCTCCTTGTTTATACTGAGCTTAGTGGGACATGTCTTTTGGACTTAAGAATTCAATTGAGAAAACAAAAGTAATGTAAGCGCAGCAGTATAAGGATTGTGTTGCATATAGGAAATTTGATATTCAAATCCAGTGTTACAGTAGAATTGTCAAACCAATGTTGACAAATTTTAGGTTTTCCGAGCTGCTCAGTCAAGATTCACAAGATTACCTCATGCTGGATGGCTTTTAATTTCATTTGATGAAATATGTGGAAAATGTGAAAATCATAAAGAATCCAAATAAACGTTTCCTGTATTTCGAATAAATATAGATTTAATATTGATTTGTGATGATATATGCACGTGGCGTTTCTGGGTGTGAGATTTGAAAGTTTAATTTTTATATCTGTCTTAATCCATGATTTTATATAACATTTTATGAGTTAGAAATACATCAATTTCAATCCGATGATCAATACCCTCCCGTTTTACAAGGCGATCTGAAAGGCGTAAAGAAAAACATTGGCATCTGATTACCTGACACACTGAGGGATCTAGCTCAGAACAGAAAGTCTGGAACAACGTAGCTCTCTTATATTTTTGCTGGCACATGCTATAAATATTATGGCTCTCGTGAAAGTGCTAATAATAATGATATAATTATTAAATCTGAAATCATTAAAACATAGTCGTAAAATTGGTAGAATGGATGGACTTAATGGAATATAAACGCGTATCGCTCGGTAACGCGTAGCTACTGTGACATAAGGCCGTGTAGAATTGTGATTCTAATTAAAGCAGAAAATAAATAAAACCTTTTTTATTGGAAATTTTAATTTTTTGTTCCTTTTGAAAGGAACCACGAGCTAGTTGAAATAGAATCGTGACACTCTAGATTGTGCTGAAGAAAGCGGCCGATATGTGTGGGAGGTAAATATCATTACCTATATGAGTAGATAAATCGCTTCATAATAGATTATACGACTATTGTAAAGAAGCCACCTTTATGTAAAACGTGGGTTTTTCTATTAAATTATGGAAGTTAGGTTTATTGGACCATATAGAAAAGGGAACTAATTTTGCACTGCTCTAGTATATTTCTACTATGGCCTTTGAATTGTTCCTGTGTAACACCCAATTCTAACATTCCGGATGACATAAACAACAAAATGCTGCCCCAACAGACATAGTTCGTCGCATCGCATTTTTAAACTCTTCTATGTGAAAGGAAAGAAATCAGATTTCAGGTCAGACAACAAACTCTTATCACAGGAGGTCTCCGGAATAATGAAGAAGCTCAAATTTGGTCTCTTTCAGTGACCAGACAACATATCCTAGAAATGTTAAAAATTTAAGCTAAACTTCCAGAGGAACTTTCAAGATTACTGAATGATATGATAGAGAACACGAACTTTTCAAAGCTTAGAAAAAGAGTATAAATATCAGTCCTGAAAGCAACTAAACCAACTGGACTGATTGAAAAACCTGCTTTTTTTTGATCCTTATAAATACCCTGCGGAAGAACTTGCCCTGATGACTTAATCGAATCCAAGAGGAGTGGCAATACTTGGTGTTTCAGGAATGGGATATCAACAGTCTCTTCATTGAGTTTCCACAACTGACAATGTCGAATATGCTGGTGAGCTCAATACCAAAAATAGTCCTTGAATTTTGAATCTTTGCTGAAATCCACAATGCTACAGCTGTTGATATTCCAGTCCCGAAAACCTTGGCTTAGACTCCAAGATTTATCAGCTAAAAAAGATGCTGAAACTTGAAAATCGGAATAACAATGTAAAAGGAGGCGAATGTTTCAAAGTGCAAAATAATACTAATGTAAAAATTTCCACGTTCAGAATTTGCCTTGAGGAACTAAAAGTACAAATTGAGAAAATTAATTCAATTCCGAGGGACACTCGAAAACCAACACCCAAAATTCAGAGAAAGTATGTCAGAGTTAATGTTTTTTCGTGACTAAATTCTGCAATATATTATATTACGAAAGATAATCCGCCTCAAGATATCAAATTACTGATATTCTATATGCTGCACAATGTGCTTATATGACTTTAACTGCGAAGGTTAAACCGCACAGTACGTGGTTGGAGAACACTGAAAAGAAAATCTCAAAGCTGATTACAGAACTAGAACTTGTCAATCGCTTTTCCAGACAAGCTCTCCTGTGTATGAAAAACATAAGGTTATGGATATTATTTGTGGCCATAGATACAAAAGGCCAAAAAAGGGGAGGTTGCCAGGATTGAGGCTCTACTATGTGACCTTGTCAGAATTAAGAAGAAGCAAATAGCTGTACATCATTCGAGGAAGGACTTTCGCAAGGACAACTGTTGTTTTGAATTAAATCGAAAAGATTTTATCGGAACCTATCAGCAAAATGAAGTAACGTTATATGGTTTCGATGATGAGGATTGTATGTCGTTTGGGAAAAAGTTGGTCTAAAAGAAAAGAGATGCACGTGCCATATGACAGTGTGGGTAAAGTAAATACTGGTATTGAAGGCATGTTGCCAGAGTTCACAAATGAGTTTATCCTGGATGTTATTAAATGGCTCCCGATTGGAAGGCGTGTGGATGCAATGGCTCATATAACTTCTTTATTAAGAAAATGGAATCTTTACATGGCTTTTTATGTAATGAGATTAACCGAATTATTAATGGGAATATATGCCTGAAAGTTGGTTTTATACTGGAATAACCTATTTAATTCCTAAAAAGGATGATTGTGAGACTCCTAAGACTTACGTCATACAACGTGTATGCCAACTTTATATAAACTTATTACCAAATGTGTTAATTCCAAACTCTCAGATTTTGTCGATTCGTTTGGTCTATTATCTGACAATCAGCTGGGAACGAGGAAACATTGTCAGGGCGCTGAGGAACAGGTCCTTATTAATCAATGCTTAAATAAGGAGTATGGAAACGCCCTTTATTCTGCTTGGGTGGATGTGAAGAAGGCCTTCGATTCTGTTGATCATGAATTTTTATTTCATGTATTGGATTGTTCAGGAATACTCCGTTGGATTGTTAACTTTGTAAAAACCATAGTCAAGAAGTGGACTGTAAATCTCCACTTAGATGGAAGAAGAATTGGTTCTGTAAAGCTGGGATGTGGAATTTGCAAGGAGATTTATTATCCCCCCTTGAGTAGGACCCTTAACTTCTATGTTCCCAAGACTCCAAATTAATCAGGAGGATCCTAATACACTGACTTATTCATTGATGACCTAAAGATATTTGGGCTAAAAGAAGATACTGTTATTAAAATGATGAAGTTGTTCGCGATTTCTTTCATGTTGCCGGCTTGGAGATGAATTCGGAAAAGTCACTTCTAATGTTAAATCGTTATCATGTTGTGAGACTCTGGAAGGAGTCAGTGGATATCGATATTTGGGTGTTTTTGAAGATGAGGAAGTAATGTTCTTAAAAGTAAAGTTGTGGAGTCCATACTTGAAAATGTTAAGAAGAGAATAACCATGCTTTCAAAAACAAAGTTAAATTCTGTGAACTTATTTCGTGCAATAAATAAATACGCAATGTCCCTAACTATTATATATGATTAATTAATATTGAACCATACGAATTTGATGATATTGACCAAAAATACGCCAACTGCTTACGTCACTCAAGTTGCACCTCAAACCTGCAAATAAAGAGACTGTATTTGGACAGGAAGACTTTTGGAAGAGGACTTTCCTCGATTTCATTAAAGAGCGAATTAATCCATTTCCTGTTATTAAAAGTTTGGAAAAACAGTCGACTGTGTATTTGCGAAGGTCGGGAATTCTGCGAGTAATAAAAACAAAAAAATAGCACTTGGCTAATATCGCAGGATTTCTTGCCTCTAAAAATGCAATTGCCGACAGGGATAGCATGGATGTTAACTCTTTCAAGGACACTCAGAAAAAATATTTATTAAATAAAATTTATTGCAAAACACTACACTCAATTATGTTCAAATGTATTAATGAAACAAATATCGACCTATATACTTCCTCAGAATGGTTATCCAAAGGAAATAACGGCCCACGGAGCAAAGCATTGTACTGTCTTTTGCAAAATAGGAATTTGTTTTTTGCACACACAGGGTCATTATGCAACCATTGTAAAAAAAGCAAGAAAACTGTTGATCATTTGGCCACTCAGTGTGGAAAAATGCTAATATCTCCGAAGAAATAATGAAGTGGTGAAGTGCATCCATCTTCATCTTTGTCGAATTTATGGAATCAAAAAAAGCAGGAAATTGAAAGGACATTCGCTTCAGTCAATATTGACTAATCAAAACGTCGAAATTAGAGTTGACACGTCGATTTTGACAGAATCAAAATTACAATAAAATAAACCTGATATTTTTGTGCATGACAAAACAAAGAAAGAAGTAACTTTAATTGAAGTGGGGTTTACCTCACAAGACCGACTAAAGCAAGTTGAAGTTGAGTAACTTCACAAATATGACTTGCCTGCAAATGAACTATCGCTGCTCTATGAATGCCAAGTGAAGATTATTCCAGTGGTTTTGACATGGGATGGAGTTGTTTCAAGATGCTTCAAGAATCATATGGATGAATTATCTATTGAAGAATCAACGAGGACTTACATCCAATCGGTTGTGCTGAAAAGAACGCTCGAAAGTATGCTCATTGAACATAAGCATGGGATGAAGGTATACGATGAAGAGTACGCCTCTGATACCTCCCAACTTGTGGAACTGGCATGCCGTGGGGACAGCCCACTAGACTCTAACGGAGATATTTTGACTGAATCTGATGTGGAGATGCGGAGTAACAGGGAGGTTATGGCACACTCTTCTTCTACGAGAAGAAGAGGGATTACCAACAATCTGGATTAAAATACGCTTAATTAATTAATTTACTCGTTATTAATTTAATAATCTAAAGTAATAAAATTTATCTTTGTATTCGACTTATAATCTTTGACCCCAAAGCTATGTTTTTGAACTTTAAAATTTACGTTTTAAATCGATTTAACTAAAATATGAATTTACAATAAATTATAAAACTCCATAATTTTGAGCTATTTTTGACAAATTCCCGTTATACCTTTTCACTTAATGTTGTGGAGTGTTTGAGTATGCAGAAAATCAAAAAAGTAGAAAGGAACATTCAGTCATTACATCAATATTGCATATAATGTATTGAAAATAGAAATATTCGTATATAATAGGATTACAAATGAGATATCCCTCATTGAAATTACGTCACAGGATTATATAAAACAGGGTTGAATGTTACAAGTATGAATTTTTATTGGAGGACTCTCGCTTATTTACGACTCTTATTTACTTCTATGGTTAGGACCTGAGTTGTAGTTGTCTCAAAGTACCTCAAGAATTATAAGTATTAATGAATAAACGATAGTGTTGTACATAAACATGGAATCAAAGTATCAGATATAGTTCTACTCTATTTTAACCACTTTATAAAGTGGCATAAGTTGGATATGGAGGATGAGTTGGCAGTTCTAATCTACTCTAATGAATAGCTGTAATAGCAATTAATATCTTATAAGGAATATCTGATTTGTCTATTAAAGGCACTGTTATTGCATTTAAGACAAAAAAGTAAATGATCAAAGCTCTATGTTCGTTACACTATTAGAGAATATTATTTATATTAAAGACACAACATTATAGTCGTCTATAAGACCAAATCATAGTGTTTACTGAAAAAACAAAGTTAAGATAACTTTATAAGTTGAATAGTAAACAACAAATTTTATTAAGCAAAGCACATTAAAGCAAAATAAGCATAAAAGCTTCAAATATTCTAACTGGAAGGAAATTTCCAGGAAGAGTTGTGAGGGATATTTTCAAGGGTGGCATGCTGAGATCAAGTCGAATTCTTCAAAAACGAGTCCCTGTCCATTTCTGGTTGTACCTTAGACATGGCCATGTTGTAATCTCCTGAATCGAAGAACTTTTTCTCTGCACTTTGTCTCCTCTCAAACGATTGATTCTTCACTGGACTTCCATTAGTATCTCTAAAATTATTTTTATGAATTTTTACGTCACACCACCGGGCATTTTAACAATAAAATAAATTTTTATCGTAAAGTATTTTATTTATTTCATGATGTTAACTGATTTTTAATTTAATTTTCAATATAATTAAAATCATCCATAAATCATATATAATAATAATTTTATACGTTTTATAATTTTAATTTTTTTTACACTAAAAATAATTAATAGGTTAATTCTAATTAAGATGTTCTCTATCCAATTCGTTTCCTTTTTCGAGTAACTATGGGAGTAAACCCAATTGTCACGGTCATTTTCCTTTTCCTCAATATATCTTGACATCACTTCGCTCACACTCTTCTCTTGAATTACTTCATAATCAGACGGAGAGTAAATATCCTTTATTCCTTCATTAAGTTTATCAAAACGCCGCGAAACGTCGACTTGGTGCTTACATGATACAATCATACTCTCCAAAGTCTTCTTGATTACCAGCGATTGAACACACGCATACGTTCTTTCAGTTATATACAAAGATCTGGCATACTTCCACGAATGTGAAGTCACTAGGTCATCCCAGGTGAGGATTTATTTTTCATTAAAAATTATTTATTTCTAACGGCTTTACAACGTTTTCAAAGGCTCGTATTCAACCTGGGCTCGTATTCAACCGGTCACATTTATTAATTAAGCTAGTTTTATCTTTTGCTATAGTTTCAGGTGAGACTCTAAAACAGAGGTTCCCACCTGGGTTCCGCGAAGTTCCAAAAAAATTATTCTTTTTTCAAAAGAATAAATTTTCAAGGATTCGACATTTCCAATCTTATAAATTCATATTTTGAGGATATAAAGTTGGATTGGAATAAATGTGTGGGTATCTGCACTGATGGTGCTCCAGCAATAACTGGGCAATGTAAAGGCTTTGTTTATGTTGCGAAAAATAAGAACCCGAACATTGTTCACACGCATTGTTTTCTTCATCGAGATCGCAATAATCGCAAAAACATTCCTTGGTTCTCCCTCTACGATTAGTTATAGTAGCTGTTCTTTACTTAAATAAAGTATGTGTTATGCACGAGCGAAACCCTAGGCGTTTTACGTGCTTATGGCAACGTGGTAGTGCTTACTTTTTTAAAACAACTCACATCAAATTATTATTAAAAACCAAAAGTCACCGACAAATTAATTAACTACATAGCCGTCAGGTGATTCCAGCCGCCTCGAGTAGCCATCTCATTCTTGCTATGTTCTTGCTGGGTTCCTACGCATTTCCAGATTGGGCGAGGGTTTCTAACTTTTTTGGAGGGTAGTAAGGCTCCGGTTTTCCTCACTAATTCCTCAAAGGGTGTAGGGTTTAGAAGTTTCCAAAAAAACCTTTGCAAAGCCTTAAGGCCATTTTTTAAGAGATTTTGATTTTTTCTATATTCCTGTTTGATAGGTTGGTTCCCCATGCAGCACACCCGTAAGTTAAAGACGGTTGAATATACTGCACGAAGAGCGAGTCCAAATTTGAGTTGAAACACCCCTTATATTGTCCAAGGAGTGTTTTAACAAAATTTAGCTTTCGTTGTGCCTAAGAGATGACGTTGTCGATGTGTTTGCTGAAGGTCAAGAGTCGGTCGTAAGTTACGCCCAGTATCTTGACCGAGTTGGTCGTGGGGATTGAGTTCCATTTATGGTTACACATGGAGCGGAGTTTGTTAATCTTCTGTTTGTTGCGAAAATTGTTGTATAAGACTTTTCGGGACTTGTATGTAAAATGTTCTTAACGAGCCAACAGTTCAGATCGTCCAATAAAGCTTGATCCGGTAAACAGCAGTATTAACGCACTGGTCTTTGACTGCGACGATTATATCATCAGCATATGTCAAAACCAGAGTATCGTCACTGGTATGAGAGGGCATATCATTAAAGAATAGGTTGAATAGGTGTGGTGGAAGTGGAGATCCTTGAGGGACTCCATTTGGATGGAACTTGGTCACTGATTTAGTTTTTCCAGCAGTTACTCTTCCTCTTCTTCCATTTAGGAAATTAGCGA
Source organism: Dicyema japonicum (assembly GCA_011109175.1). Lineage (NCBI taxonomy): Eukaryota > Metazoa > Dicyemida > Rhombozoa > Dicyemidae > Dicyema > Dicyema japonicum. The sequence goes on along the minus strand of RDEW01000019.1, from coordinate 1,042,921 downwards.
TCCAGATTTTCAGGTTATTTGGAATTTTGACGTAAAGATCTTCCTTGTCAAAAGCTTTCTTGGGACAGTGTCAAAAGCCTTTTCTATATCGATGGAGCATAACAAAGACTTCTGATGAGGTTTGCGCTTTAGTCCATCCTTGATGAAATTTGTAAGGCATGTAAGATGCGTTTCTGTAGAGTGTCCTTTTCTGAATCCGTGTTGAAAAGGTGCATCAGGAAGGTATGGTTTGATTAGTTCAAGAATCAGCTTTTCCAAAAGTTTTGATGTAACACATAGGAGAGATATTGTCTGTATGAGGCTGGTGATCCCTTTGGTCGCCCGAGTTTGAAAATTGATCGTATGTTTGATAGCTTCCATATGGAAGGAATACAATTTTCGTTGATTGAAAGTTGAAAATTTTTGTGAGGGCCATGATAGCATAGGGGTCTATGTTTTTCAGAACTATTGCAGGAATTCCGTCCGGACCACAGGGATAAGTCGAGTTTTGACCCTTGACCATATTCAGTACGTTCTCCACAGAGAGGACAATCGGAGAGCTGGCTCTTTTAGGTTTAAGGGCTAGGATAGATTTAAATTGAAAATGAGGTTTTTCCAAACTTTCTCTTGTTTCTTCTTTGCATTGTTCCTGATCTCTTTTTCTAATGTACGAATTCTCAATCTTGTTTCCAGGATTGTTTTTGGAGGCTTTTTAAATAATTCCTTTCCTTCATGAGTGGATCGGCTCTGGGGTATAAATTCTTTCTTGAGGTCAGTGGCCTTCTTTTAGTACAAATTTTCATTCCCTCGCGTACCACTCTATTAAAATAGTGTAGTGCTTTATCGATGGAGTTGAAATTGGATAAATGAAAGTCAAGTAGATAATAGTCGACAAAATTTGAGAACTTTTTCCAGTCGACATTTTTGTAGTCGGTAAATAAAACAGGTTTTTTTACAATTGACACCCTTCCTTCACACGTAATCATAACGGGATTAAGGTCACTGCTGGTCTCGTATAGCACTGTCCATTTTGTTAATGTTGCGATGTTTGGTGAGGTAAGAGTGAGATCGGGGGACGATGTCCTGTCATTCGCTCTATAGGGAGTCCTTGTATTGAATGTAAGGTCGTTTAATCTTATCAGGTCATCCTGATTCGATAACAATTGGTTTCCTCTGACATCGCATGGTTGGTTCTTGAACCATGTCGGATGCTTTGCATTTAGGTCTCCACAAAGTAACATATTTTTTGATTTGTCGTTGTCTGACAGGGAGAACCTGAATTCCTAGGGGCAAGAGTTGGGCGGTGGAACATACACATTCAATATGTTTCCGATGCTTGTATATTTGACGGGAGACTTGAGGTTGACAAAAGTTTCGTTTGCGTACAAAATTTCTTTTTTGATAAGCAGTCCACCACTGCGCCCTGCTGGGCGGTCGCGCCTGATGACGAGATAGCTTGGAAAGACGGGAGTGGGAGATGGATTCAGTCTTGTTTCTTGGAGTGAGCTAATGTCAGTATTATACCTATTTAAGAGGTTTCTGAGTTCGAGGATCTTCCCTTTCACTCCATTTATGTTTAGTTGAATCAAAATAATGGGTTTTCGAGGTCCGGGATTGGGGTTCACATCGCCGGAAAGCATTAGGTGGGCTTCCATCAAAGCAGGAGAAAGAGGCCAGTGGGGAGACCGTCCAAGAAGGACATTCCTCTTGGATTGGACGTAGAGGATGGTTCTTTTGTCTGTGAAGTATATTCCACAGTTTTCGTCACCAGAGATGGCGAACCACATGACGTTAATTATCTTGTACCCGCTTTGTTATTTAAATAGTTCACGCTAGTTATTTAAATTATTTCAAATAAATTTATTTGTAAATATATCATAATTATAAAATTCGTAATTAAAAAATCGACCGTCGTAGAGTGGCCATAGAGCATAGGAAATGGGATTTATCTAGAAAGCAAACCGACTTAAATGGCTTAAGATATTAGGAGTAAATACTAGAGGACGGGGGATATGTAATTTTTACAATCGATTTCTGTAAAGACTTCTAAATGCCTTGCTCCACCACTATCGTGTTCGTTGCGACAATAACCGACTTGCAGGGACAAAGAAAAGTGAACTCATTAGTGGGGAGTCTCAATCTGTTGTCCAGCCAGCTATATTTCTATCCGGAAGAATTTTGGATTTTGTGAACCGTTGCTTATGGTTCGCAAACTAATTTTTCTCCAAATCTAACTGCGTTGGAGAAGAAAGGCTGTGGATTTCGTCCATTCCAGTTGGCGACGTTTTTCCGCCTCCTTTCTGGAAAGATTGCTTCTCGATCTGTCATTGCAAACATTTCGCGCGATTCGTCCATTACATCTGGGTGTTGGAGTCAGAGGCGGATGCGAAATGAAGGTCCATGTGGTAGGGAGATATCCAGGCTATCATCCGTTAGATCTTTCAAACGCTCTCCACTCGACCATCCCCCAAATGACTAACTTGGAAACCTTTTCCATGGATGATAACCTCCTTTCTTCCATCCCTGAGTCATTCATCTCAGCTTTACAACCAAAAGCCAGGCATAATTTTCATTCTCGTCAGCACAATCACTCAAATCAATTAGATCAAAAAATAAATCTAATATTAGACTGAAATGATATCCTTAGGTGTTTTCGCTGGTCTGGCTAAGCTGTCTTGCTTGACATTGAGACAGAATTTAATTACTGACATGACTTCATTTCTGAAAAATCCATAAACAAGATCGTTCAGAAGAAAAAGCAGTCTATCTCGACCAGGATGTCCAATTTTATAGTGTTTTTTTCAACAAAAAGTTTCTTTTGCTCTATTTCTTCTACAGCAAATGTATGCAATAGCATCCCGGATGTTTTAAAGTATAAAATATCTGACTTCGAATCAGACAATCGAAATTATGATGCCGTTTATCTAAAATTTGACAAATGGGTTATAATGCCACAGAAAGTAGTTTTGATTATTCCTAGTTTTCTCGAGCAGTCACCAGAGATGTTGGCGACGTGAGATGAAAAGGACATGTGTGTCAAAGGTGATCCCCAAGAATTTCAGTTTCTTCATGAAAGGTATTTTTGTCTAGTTGATAAAAAAATCCACAGTCCAAGTCGTTTGTCTAAGGTAAATAAGGACGAAAAAGATTTTTGGTAGATATATCAAGTCGATAATAATTTAGCCAAATTTGAATTTTGTGAAAGTATTCTAGTAGTTTTTCTGACGCCTTTAAGAGATCTGGAATAGATTAATAGGTCATCAGCAAATGATATGAGGAAGTCGTCTTTATTATTGGTTTGTGGTAAATCGGACATTTATAAGTTAAATAAGGCGGGTGATAAAGGGGAACCTGTGGGACACCATTAGGAGTAATTTTGAAACTGATTTGGTCCCATCCATATATACCCAGGCCAATCTTCCATTGATAAAGTTAGCAAGCGAAAGTTTTATATTTGATGGGGATAGCAAACAATTTCGGTTAAGATTTTTCTTGAGACAGAGCCTTTTGTAAATCGATCGAACAAATGAGTGTTTTGACGTAACAAGGAGTTGTGTTAAAGCCTTCAATGATAAATTGTTTGATGGAAGTTAGGCGAGTAGAAGTTAAATAACCCCTTCTGAATCCATGTTGTGAAAATAAAAAAAGGAAAGGGTAATAGGATTAAGAATCAGTTTTTCCAATAATTTTGAGTTCATAGTAAAGAGATTGGTCAAAATGATGCAGGATTGTACTTAGGGTTAAAGAATGGCGTATATAGGACAGTTTCCAACTTGTTGAAATTGTATTCATATTTATTAAATAGTTGAAAATCACTGTGATTGCATCATCCCAATAGGTCCAAGGTGTTTTAGTAAAATACCAGGGATAGAATCAGGCACATATGAGATGGAAGAATTCACCCTCTTTAAACTTTCACTGACATCTGAATCTAAGATGATTTCATATTGGGCCAAATTGTTTAATTTCTCTCCATATCGCCTGAGCTGATTTCTTAAATTGAAAGGAAGATACTATAGTTTGTCCCATTTGTTGACTTCAGTTTTTCTAATCCTTTTTGATATTTCGTCATTGAGAGTTTTTGTTTGATTTTTCTGTCCTGGAAAAGAAGGTACGAAATGAGAATAATTTCGTTCAAAAAGTTAATGGCATATATATTGAGGAGAATATGCTCATGTCAAAGTTTAGTAGAGATTGATCGATGTATTTTGAATAGTCATTCCATTTTGCTTTTTAATAGTTGAAAAATAGAACAGTCTCTTTTTTGTGTAAAAAACTTTTTTGATTCGAATAATGATTGGATTGTGGTCGGAAAATAATCCATAATGTATCCGGTGCAAGGTTTAAGGAACAGAAGGTAATGTCTGGGGACGCTGATGCTTCCTTTTTTTGTAAAGAGTCCTAGTGTGCTTCCCGGGGTTGTTGAGGATAGTCAGAGAGGTGAGTTGGTTTAAGAAGGATAATCTATTGAAACTGCTGGAGGTGATTTTAACTAGGCTGGATGTTTAGCATTAAAATCTTTATAAAAAGGGGACACAAGGCTGTAATCAGTGGTTTTGCTACAAGTGGTTGGTTGGTAGGAAGATTGAGGCTAGGCGTACTTATTACGCAAAATATCAACTTAACTTCATGGTGGATGAAAGCCTTGTATTCTCGTGAAACGGATCAAGTGAAGGACTCATAAGACATCAGAAACCAAGGAAGTTAATATAAGTAGTTATAGTTAATATAAGTAGCCAATATCATGCTTATCAGTTAAATTAGATTATCTTTATTCCCAAAAGACAAATTATCCAACTTATTAGTACCCCAAACCTATCTGGCAGATCGCTTTTCGTTTTAAAAAAGGATAATTGGTGTAAAATATTATTCCATTTCTTAGCAGAAGTGTTCCTCTGTATTGTAGGAAGTTACCAATGTAGTATACGTTTCTCATATCGTATTTGCTTTGATATCTCTCACATGTGGATTTGAGAAATTCTAGTTCAGACATATTTTCTATATTCGCTAGTATCCACTCATTTTTTTTACACTCTTGTCTTTAATCTTCGATACTTCTCGTTATCTGCAAAATGAAGATACACCTTGATCCAATACAATAAGAATTATCTACTTTATAGTGACTCTTACCTTTTGGATTCGGGAGTCGTTCTAAAATAACCTCAAAAATACCTTGGGGGTAGATCCAAATTCTGGATGTAGTAAAAAGGTTGAGAATCAGATCTACTCTGGAATTCTATCATTCAATATTATGAATACTCTGACAGATGGGGTAACATTCCATAAAGCAATCATTTAATATTATAACCCCATTTCTAGTATATGCACATCTACCGGTGTGACTGAGATGGTGGTAACATTTACCAGAGTTGATTAAATCTGAAATGAAGTACTATACTTACTGCGTAATGTTCTCAAACAATGTAATCGATGTCCGCCAATTTCCACCCGGGGATTCTTGAACAGATTTTTTCCACTTCTTCGTGAAAAGCCGAGTAGTTGAAAATGGCATAGCATATCCCTTACTGCATCTCTGGGACCTGATTTTACTTAGAAGGCAAAGTATCATTTTTCACGTAAAAACAGTGCCAGTTATCTGTGTCCAATTGAAGGATATTTCTTATCGTATCTATTGAATAAATGTTATTTTGAATTCCAGGATTTTATATAAGAACCCACATGACCCGTTAAAATTTAAGACCGCAGACATTGTGCAGACATTGTGCAGACATTGTGCAATCACTCAAAACATGCTGAGATCTACAGATTAGAAAACTATAGTCTACGTGAAAAACACGTATGCGTCATAATTCTTGTGTTTCGCATTTTGGTCGACATAAGCTTGTCGACAGCCAAAAGACTTGAAGTCTACTTTTCTGCTATCGACTAGAACAATTTCGTTAAACGACTATTATATCAAACGTATCAAAAAACTTTTAGTTGACTATAAGACTACTTGTTGGGTTTCATGCACTAAGGCAAATGTTTGCTTGACCAATTTTTCGTAGTTATCATGGAAGACTCTCATCTTTATACTAATACATGATTATACCAGAAAAGAGTCAATATAGACTCCAAATTCTAAGGTTTTCTTTTAACAGCTTATAAGCGTCAACAAGCAAATGAGGAGAGAATTCATTAATTTTCTCAGAATACTTTATTGAAACCTATTGTCAGTTTCTGGTTTTTTATTAAATATAAAATTAACTAAAAAACTTCCAATTTGCTAGAATTTCATAAAATTTCTAATAAACAGAAAAAATCTATGAATTATTGTAGACCGAATTTTGTCTATATAGTCAAAAATTTATATGTTCTTTAAAATTGTCTAAAACTATAAAAATGTGATTTTTAATCAAAAATAATATATAAATCAAAAGTTATAAAGTTAAAACTCAAAATTTTGGGTATTATCAAAAAAGGTCAAAATTTAATTTTTTAGGTCAGTAAAGTCAAAATTTTTATTGATTTTTTATTTTTTATTTATTAACTTTAGAGTTTTTGAAAAAATACTATCTTATCATCAACTGTTATGCCGCATTCAAATCAGGAAGGTCGTTGAAAAGATTAAGACTGTTATTAGAGAATATCCTGGTGATTTTTCTATCAACTCACGAATTTTCACAACAACAGCTTTTTATTGAGTCTTTTGTCTAAAAACATTTCAAACTAACAAGTTTATCATTTTTATTACTATTTCACAGATGCTACTGTAAAATTATCTGATTTTCTCATTCCATTCACTGACTCTACGATCAATGAGGTCACTAATGCTTAGTCGAATTTGATTTTCCTTGCATTTCACAAAACTTGTTTCGAGTACGTGCCCACTCCATTCCGAGTAAGCTTCTTAGTTGCCTTCTATGGAACAAATCCAGTTTTAATAGTTAAGTGAAAAAACTTCCGCATGTTAGCGTTGTACAGTAAGATCGGTTTCACAACCCCGTAGTAATCCCTGCATCTGATGTCAATTCCAAGTTTTTTTTCTCATAGCCATCCTTTCTTCAGTTTAGCAATTGCAGCATTTGCCAGTGTTTTTTTCCTTAGTACATCTTCAGCGTCTCCTAGTAGAGAGCGGAGCTTATTAGTACGTCTCCATCTTTCATGAGTAATATCGTCTTCTCTTTTGATTTCCGTAATTTCAGTTTTGTTTACATTTACACTGAGAAACCATTTCTCAAGCTCCTCAGGTGCATTTTCTAGTATGCTGTTGGAGTGCGGTTTCGTCCCGTGATACGAAATCCACATCACCCGCATAAGATGTCTCTTCTATGTCTCCTATATAGCATTTACGGAGGTCACGGAGTGCAGATTCAAGGTATATGATGAATAGTAAAAAGAGAGTGAATCACCCTGAGGTATTCCAATCGTTTTTTTGAAACTGTGGAAAGTTGCTCCCCAGCACTCTTGTTCTCCTTCAGTTTATTTATCGTTAATTCCACCTCTTCCACTGTAATTGGGATTTTTAGAGCCTTTGCTTCTTCCTGGAAAAGGGGAAAGTCCTTAATTTTTTTATTCAACAGTGTTTCGAAGTGTCGTGCAATCAATTCTGTTTTTTTTCCGGGTTACCCACAAATTTTCCATTTTTGTCTTTGATGTGAAGGGTGTTTTGTCCTTTCTATGTCCGCAGCAGCCGCAAAGAAGTTCACCAGCGAGGCTTCAGATACATTTCTCCTACCGCGCCCGTGTCTTCCAATAGAGGATTCTTTGGACCGTCACAAACTCACCAAAAAGGTCGTGCATATACATTGATAATCGATAGAGTAGTATTACGGTTGTTTCCTAGGCGTAGTTGATATTACATGCTCTATGAGCCGCCACAGCTACGTCCATGCGTATTACGAACCCCATTCCATAATCTCGGCAGTCTGATGGCAACAGGGACACTCGATACCCGTTCATTGTTTCATCCTGACCATTGGGGACTTTAGTTTTCTGGAGACCGCATACAGATATTCCATATCGTTGGAGGTCCGCACATAAGTGTTGTTCTTTTACGTGTGATGTTAGTCCTCTTACATTGAATGCTCCAATAGAGAACAGGGAATTGAGTGCATGAAGAAGACATCTTGTGCAAGAAAGGCACTTCATCACATCAACTAAAATTTTAGATGAATTGAAAGATTTAAAAAGAGAACAAAATTATGTAAAGTGATATGCATCTAGAAGAGACCAACCAGAAGAAAAGAAAACACTCGGTTTAGTAAAGAGTAACTAATCTGTCTACTAAATATCCTACCTTATAAAACGTCTTACTAAAAATACAAAAAAAGTTAATAAATCTACTGGAAAAAGTGGTTTATTCTGAATGAACCAGAAGAAAGAAAAAAAGATTTAAATACTCAATATATTGTTTATGTAGATAAATGGTTCCCAAATTAATTCAGAACATCGCCTCCTTTAACAAACTTTTAAAAAATATCGCCCACCGGGAAAACCTATATGGGAACGAGTTGGAAATAAAAAATTTGATAATTAATGTGAACATATGAACAATAATTTTGAAAAAATTAGACACAAATTTTTCAATATTTGGGTTCATCAGATCACTTAATTTAGCAAATTAATTCTTTCTTTTTTGGTGGTCTTGGGGTTTTGAAATAAATAATACTATGGAACACGTGAAAAACAGGCTTCCCATAGACTTAAAGGAACATAAATAAAACACGTGAAAAACAGGCTTCCCATAGACTTAAAGAAACATAAATGAAACACGTGAAAAACAGGCTTCCCATAGACTTAAAGGAACATAAATGAAACACGTGAAAAACAGGCTATTTTTGTGAATGTGTGAATGAAATCCGACATAAAAAAAATCTTATTTTGTGAATGTGTGAATGAAAACCATAAATTCTTGAAATTCCTTGGATTTTTATTTACTGTTCAATTCTCACTAAATAGAAGAATATCCTAATAAATTAGTGAGGGATAATATAATTTTAGACCATTTTTCAACAAGAACAAGTAAATCAGATATTAAGATTCGATTATCGATTTTTTCACAGAAAATATTTGAGATTTCTAGGAAATTATTTTTATATATATATAGACAAAAATCTTATAATAGACGACAGATGAATATTTTTATCACTTTGCTGCTATCCCCTTTAACAAGTATATTACTTTATGAATTTAAGCATGTTACAGAACTTTTAATTATAGAAATCATGGATATCATATTTATGGTAAGAGAAATATATTTACATCTTGTACAAACGGTCATTATCCAGTTATCATAAACGATTTTGATGAACTTTTAGCATTGAGTCGTGAGTGATTCTGGTATTTTGATAGATTATATTCGTAATGACTTTTGGATTCAAGGAAAATACCATTACGGAAGATTTTCTTTAAACGATAATAGAGACATGGTTTTTGTTAATCAAGAATTTTAGCCGTATTTGAACTTTAGTGGACTGTACGACATGAATTTTGCTTCTCGCATTGGTGTTAAATATTGTCAAGGAGTCATGACTTTTCGACAATTATTCGAAGAATTAGTATTTGTATGCGAAAAAGGTATTAATACATATTATTTAGATAACATTATTCTTGATTTTAATCATTATGTGCCTCAAGGAATTTCTCTTACTCCTCAGAGGACAGATATATCGATTTTTGCACAGGGAAACCATGTTACTTATTATATACATAATGGGAGAGGATATATCGTCAATCATTCATTTACTGAATTAAAACATATTAATGCAGTATGTGGACAATATTCTGCTTCTGTAGTTGAAATTAACGATGATCAGGAGCAAGAATTAATCTATAGTAACTTTATAATAATTGTTCAGATTTAATGAAGGGTGATTCATTTGTCATAGACAGACGTGGTAACTCAAATGATACTAAAATTATTGATTATTGCTCTAATGAAATGAGAGATTTTAGCGAAGCATCACATTACATTATGAATGATGTAATATGTGAGACAGGTTCCTATATTATCTGATTATAGATGACATATCATCAATATTAAACATTTATCAGGGACGAACACAAGGTAGAACGGTGCGTCCCTTCATAATGCCTAGCACAACCTTTTGTCCCATCACATTTCCTTGGGATGTTCCCCCAAATAATTAACAAACTAATGATTCGTTAACTAATTCCGTTATTCTCTAATCATTAAGTATGAATTATTTAATAAGTAGTACTAGTTTGATAAAATTTCAAATCAAAGTTAAATGAATACTTTTTTTTATTTTTTGATAGTTGATTTTTGGACTTCAAATTCTAACCAATTAATTACATACTTAACTAATAAGATTTATAACAAATTTTTGTAATATTTATTGACATTTGCTACAGATCGTTTTCATGATAAAATCATTACAAGTCAAACAAAATAGCTAAGCTATTAAGTAGAAAGTGTGGAATTAAATTATATCCTTCTAAGAGATCTTCCACATCTACCCATTCCACATAGAGTAAATATCTATTTTCCATCCAAACAAGCAAGTACTCTTTGATGGACTTTCGGAACATTAATTCTGATGTTCTAATATCAATTATTCAGTTATGAAGTACTTTATTATTATTACCACCAGGATCACTGGGTCAAAGAGAAAGAAATAAAAGTTCTTATCTGACTAAGTGATCCCAGACCGACAAAGGTGAGGACGAGTCCGGCGAAGTCGAGAATCCCGAACAGCTCTTCTCATTCATGAAGTACTTTACCAATTTTGATCAAAAATAAATAATTAATAGAGAAGAGGTCGACTTGACGACTTCACCCCATTGTAGATTTAATAACCGAAAATGTTGTATGTTAATATATAAATTGAAAGTGATTGAATATTATTATGATTGACAGTTTTTGATTGAGAAATAACACATTGTCAATTAGGTCATTAAATTCCAATATTTTTCATAAGTTTATTATCTAAATATTTTTATTTTCTGCCATTTTGAAGATGTTTGTGATAAAAATGTATATGTTGGTTATTATTATTAGCACTTTCACTAGAGCCATATTATTTATAGCCCTGCATGTGCAGCAAAAAATATAGAAAATTAGTTAGGTAGCTCCAAGCTCTTCTGTTCTTTGCTAGGTCCCTCAGTGAGTCCAGATCGTCACCAAATGCCAATGTTTTTTTACGGCTTTCAGATCCTTTTGTAGAACTACCGGGAGGGTAGTTCTCGGTCTTCCACGAAAGCGTTTTACATTGGAGGAGTAGTAATCTTCAATTGCGATATTCGGAGGGGATATCGGGTCCAACCTCAGGACGTGTCCAAAAAGTCTCCAACGTGAGCTAATGATCTTGTGGCTTATTAGTATACAGTCACACTTATTGTAGAGTCCATTCCGCGAGATCTTGGATAGGCAGGACATTCCAGTTATGTTTCTTAGATGATTCCTGTGAAATGTGTATAGCCTCTCCAATTCCTCTTTAGAGCTGGCCCAGGTACCAGAGTTGTATAGTAGAATTGGTTTGAAAAAAGTGTCGTATAACATAATCCTTTGTTTTATGTTATATCCTTTTCGTTTTAGCCAAAGATTTTTCAGCCTTTGTAATGCCGCATTTACCAATGTTTTTCTCCGTATGATGTCTTCGCTATTTCCTAGTAGAGAGCCAAGTTTCTTTATGTGCCTCCATTTTTCTTCGAGTGAGTTGTTCATCCGTCTTATCTCTGTCCGTTCTTTTTTTCCCTGTTCACGGTGAAACCATTTCTCAAGTATGTCTGGTGCTTTTTCTAGTACATGCTCAGGAGTTCTTTGTCTTCAGAAATTAAATCAACATCATCAGCATAAATAACTTCTTCTATTTTTCCTTTGATATTATATTGGTCTCAGTTCCCTCATAGCGGCCTCCAAGTATGAAAAATATCATTTAGTAGTGTTGCGATTTTTTCAAAAAGGGGGTCAGGCCCGTATTTCAGTAATTCTGAGTTTATCGTATCTGGTCCAGGGCTTCTGTTATTTTTAGTTTTTGACATGCTGTTTTTACTTCCAAAATTGAAATTGGTTCTTTTAAAGGTCTAGGCTTTCCTTTGAATGGAGGGATTGCTGTAGTCACATTAAAAAGTTTCTCAAAATGTATTGCAATTACTTCCGCTTGCTCTTCAGTATTCAGTAATGTCTTGCCATTTTTGTCTTTGATGATTATTCGTTCCTTCCGGTTTATGTGGCGTAGTAAACGAGCGGCCATATATATTTGTGAATTATCCTTTAGTTTGGATACTTCATTGATTTTGCGAAGAAGTTCTTCTTGGTGGAGTGTCTTGTTCAGTCTACGGATTTGGACCCTCTGCTCCTGAAGGGCTTTTCTATGTTATAGTCTTTTTCGTTTAGTTTTTTTTTGTATGGATTTCTTTAAACTTCTATGCTAACTCCTTTACTAGTTCTGTATGTGTCGTCCGCTTTATTATTATGTACTTTGTGTGATCCCACGAAATTCCTACTGTTGGTTCTGCAGATGAGAGCAGATGTATTTTTAATAATTTTTGACTCTGTCTGGATGAGAGATCAGTTTTCCCCTCGCGTATCCATTTCTTGTATTCTCATAATTATTGTTTGTAATGTTATTATGTTTCTTATGTTTGATAGCATGTTTCGCCAGGCTGAAGGTGACAATAACCATTCTGTGATCGCTGGTTCCACGCATTAACGGTAATTCTCAGTTAGACTAGTGACGCCACCATCAGTGAATACCTCACAACGGAAACGGATCGACTAAATTGGGTTTTATAACGGCTACGTGAAATTTCAAATGGGTTTTTTTTAACAAATCGTCATCAGGATGCGATAAAGAATCATATAGGAGTTAATAATTATACTTCCAATTAAGTATTCTTCGTGGTCCCATGTGGCTACTTTATTTAAGAATTTTCACCCTTACTTCTAGTTATGTTTTCAGATCAACCTTACTCAAGTGACTTCCATTCCATTTCGGAGTTCAAAACGATTTTTTACTTCATTCCAACAGGAGACCATTTCGCTCATTTGCAACGAGTTCTGTCTTCGACTTTATATTAAGGGTTACTATTTAGCATTTTACTTCTACCACTGGATTCAAAGTATGACGCCTATACAATTATATTATTTTATCTACCAGATGAACGTTAGACTATAACATTATTACTGCAATAAGTGCCGATTAGTATAACCATTTGAATTCAAATCTTTAATATATATTAAGGGTTACTATTTAGCATTAATTCAACCACATGGAATCAAACTACGACGCCTATACAATTATATTATGAATTTTATCTAACAGATGAAGCTAGACCTATAACATTATTATTATAATAAGTGCCGATTAGTATAACCATTTGAATTCAAATCTCTATTATCTATATTAAGGGATACTATTGGGCAATGTAATATAACAACCTGGATTCAAAGTACGACGCCTATACAATTATATTATGAATTTTATCTACCAGATGAAGTTAGATCAATAACATTATTATTGCAATAAGTGCCGATTAGTATTACCATTTGAATTCAAATCTTTAATATATATTAAGGGATACTATTGGGCAATGTAATATAACAACCTGGATTCATACTACGACGCCTATACAATTATATTATGAATTTTATCTACCAGATGAAGGTTAGACCTATAACATTATTATTGCAATAAGTGCCGATTAGTATTACCATTTGAATTCAAATCTTTATTATATATTAAGGGATACTATTTAGCAATATAATTCACCACTTGGAATCAACTAGGACGCCTATACAATTATATTATGAATTTTATCTACGATGAAGCTTAGACCTATAACATTATTATTGCAATAAGTGCCGATTAGTATAATCATTTGAATTCAAATCTCTATTATCTATTAATAAGGGTTACTATTTAGCATTATAATTCTACCACTTGGAATCAAACTAGGACGCCTATACAATTATATTATGAATTTATCTACGAGATGAAGCTTAGACCTATAACATTATTACTGCAAACGTGCCGATTAGTATAACCATTTGAATTCAAATCTTTAATATATATTAAGTGATACTATTGGGCAATGTACTTAACCAGCTGGATTCAAACTACGACGCCTATACAATTATATTATGAATTTTATCTACCAGATGAAGGTTAGACCTATAACATTATTATTGCAATAAGTGCCGATTAGTAAACCATTTGAATTCAAATCTTTAATATCTATTAAGGGATACTATTTAGCAATGTAATATAACCACCTGGATTCAAAGTATGACGCCTATACAATTATATTATGAAATTTTATCTACCAGATGAACGTTAGACCTATAACATTATTACTGCAATAAGTGCCGATTAGAAACTAACCATTCTGAATTCAAATCTCTAATATCTATTAAGGTTACAATTTAGCATTTTACTTCAACCACCTGGAATCAAGTATGACGCCTATACAATTATATTGATTAATTTATCTACGAGATCAACTTAGACATATAACATTATTACTGCATATAAGTGCCGATTAGTATTAATCATTTGATTTCAAATCTCATTTATCTATTAAGGGATACTATTTAAATTTTACTTCACAACCACTTGGATTTAACTAGGAAGCCTATACAATTATATTATGAATTTTATCTGAGCGAGATGAAGCTTACTAATAACATTATTACTGCAATAAGTGCCGATTAGTATAACCATTGAATTCAAATCTTTAATATATATTAAGGGTTACTATTTAGCAATGTAATATAACAACCTGGAATCAAAGTATGACGTTCTATACAATATATTATGAATTTTATCTACCAGATGAAGCATAACCTATAACATTATTGCAATAAGTGCCGATTAGTATAACCATTTGAATTCAAATCTTTAATATATATTAAGGTTATATTTAGCAATATAATTCTAATCCACTTGGATTCGAACTAGGCCTATACAATTATATTATGAATTTTATCTAACACATGAAGGTTAGACCTATAACATTATTAATGCAAATACGTGCCGATTAGAAAACATTTGAATTCAAATCTATATTATCATAAGTGATTACTATTTAGCATTATTAATCTACTACTCGGAATCAAAACTAAAAGACTATACAATTATATTATGAATTTTATCTGCCAGATGAAGGTTAGACCTATAACATTATTACTGCATAAGTGCCGATATGAGTTAATTTATCATATTGAATTCAATCTCTATTATCTATTAAGAGTTACTATTTAGCATTTTACTTCAACCACCTGGAATCAAGTATGAGCCTATACAATTATATTATTAATTTTTATCTACTAGATGAAGGTTAGACCTATAACATTATTACTGCAATACGTGCCGATAGTAAATCATTTGAATTCAATCTCTATATCTATTAAGGGTTACTATTTAGCATTTACTTCAATCCACCTGGATTCAAACTATGACGCCTATACAATTATATTATGAATTTTATCTACCAGATGAATGTTAGACCTATAACATTATTACTGCAATAAGTGCCGATTAGTATAATCGATCATTGAATTCAAATCTTTAATATATATTAAGGGTTACTATTGGGCAATGTAATATAACAACCTGGATTCAAGTATGACGCCTATACAATTATATTATGAATTTTATCTACCAGATGAATGTTAGACCTATAACATTATTACTACAATAAGTGCCGATTAGTATAACCATTTGAATTCAAATCTATATAGTCATCCGGTTATATATGTGGTTTTGGTTGCTCGAAGAATGAGCATCGATTCAAGATTTGGTCTCTGCTGGATCGTGAGTATTTAGTTTCGTATCGCTGTATTTGAAATATTTATTTTCATTTTACATCAAAATGTGAGCAAATGAACCTTATAAGAAAAGATAAACAATGATATTATGCACAACCGCCACGAAACAGTGGGTATTGGAGTAAAGAGTATATTTCTCTGTGAGCTAATTAGGAGATTATATTACGGGCATCGTTACTAAATTGAAGATTGATGTCTTTATATATGATCATTTTCTTTCATAAATGAGGGGTTTAATCCTCTATAATATCAATTTTTTAATACAATTCACATAGTTTTTGTTGAGTTCTTCGATATATCTAAATATCACCCCCACAGTGTAAGACTCTTGATGGCTCGTTTGATTTCAGGAATCAGGTTTGCCTAACTGTCTGAGGTTTTTTCTGTCTTTCTTTTTCGGTGAACCCGGTGTACTAAATAAATGGGATCTGACATTTCATTATTCCTAGAAAGCGATAGTGCTGAGATATAAGGCTTACGTCAATTACCTCACTTCTGTTACTGCTGCCGAATAAGGAATATTTACATTAAATAAATACTTTTATTGACCGCTTTCATCGGGCAAAGATTTACGACTATACTTGATAACTCATGTCTGTATAAAAATTAATTGCCTTCACAAAGACACATCGCTATAAGCAACCAAAGATCGCTAACAGGCTGCAAAATTCTAAGCCCAACTCAATTCGGAGTTATGATTCCTCGAGAATGTGAAACGTCAATTCACTCAAATCGAAATTTCATTACCAATCCACCAGACACTCAGAATAAAATAGTCGTAAGCTGGACATCTGGACTATTTTCAATAGCATTCGCTGAGATAGCATCATGCAATCAGGTTTTTCAGGAACTTCTCATATGGTTCCCCATGCTCACAGATTTTGGGGCAACACACCCTTGAATCCTAGACTTTTACAACAGGGCAACCCTTATGCTCCTTACTCTTCGCCTTGGACATCGATCTACTGTTTCATCAATCATAACTCCAGACGCTACCTTAATTGAAAAATATGTTTTGACTACTTTTTAATTGTGTTATCAAAAACACCATTTGGTTAATTGACAACGTTTAAAAATAGATTAATTTCCTAAAATTATCCAATTCTCTAGTTACTATTTGTTCAAAACTCAGGATCCTCACGTTGATAATGATGTAGATATCATTAGAACTGTCACTTTAACCATTCACATAGGAATGAGGTCTGCTCTTCATAGACTACAGATTACTCCATTCTCAACTTTGCATCAAAAATTGACCACTCTTAGCTTTAGAGTTTTGTCATCAAAAGACTTTTAAAACATATGAAAGTATATAATAAACAACTGATTGATTTATTTACCCCTAATCACTTCGAGTGAAAGTAATCGATGAATGACGGCACAGCTAAGAACGGAGGGTCCCAGAGATCCGTAAGGCGTAGTTAATTAATTATAAATTTTTAATATATAAGACTTTCAGGAAGAAACACGTTTATTAAGTGGTGTGGTGTGATCAACAAAAATCTCATGGAAAATAAAGAACGAAAAGAAGACAAAGTACGAGGAACAAATCCAGTACGGACAAATCAGGTATGTTTTTTATGTGGACAATCGAACATCAGGAAATATGGGATTAACTGCACACAATGTGAATCATTCGCCCATCTGGGCTGCATAAAAATGAGTAAAGCTTGCGCCGAGACGCTGTCGAGTTGGCTGTGCCCCTCTTGTATTGGAATGGAGGCCCTCAGGCGGGAGAAAATAACTCAGTCAAACTTTACACTGCCACATACAGACCATACTCTTTTGAAGATCTCGAACCTTAGGAAAGCCATGAAGATCCCAGTATAAATCCCAAAAGGAGTACGAATTGCCGCAGCAACGTGTCTTTCAGATGCCATTGATCATGCACTATCCTCTGACAGTTAGGAATCCTGGCTAAAACTTATATGCTTTGCACCTGTCGCACTCGGAATACCTACAAAGGAATCTGATGACAATAATAAAGAAACAAACTCCCGACTCAATTTATCCGGGAAACTGAAACGAAACATAATGAATTTTAGCTGTCATAACATACACGCAATACTTGAACAGCCACTTAATGTCAATGAGGTCGAAACCAGAGGAGCATTCATCAAAGATGCCCCCAACAAACTAAAGGAGAGAGTAAACCGGAAACTTTTGGAGGGCGACGTGCGGAAAGCCTTACGAGTTATCACATCCGATGACACAGTATTGTCTTGTACTCCCGAGGTCCTAAATACATTAATACTAAAGCATCCAGATGCACCGACTGACTATGAAAAGTTTTTGAATCCTGAAGGAACCAAGGAGATAATTATTACTGAATCCGAAGTGCGCCACGGAAAAAATTCCTTCGCCGCTAGCAGCGGCGGAGGCTTGGAAGGGTTACGTCCTGGACATATTAAAGACCTTACGTTTGCTTACACATCGGAAGCAAGACGCTGCCTTGTCAAATCAATTACGGGCCTAATCAGAAAAATGGTTAACGGCGACATCTTAGAATTTGCCACAGAATTGCTCTTCTCCGCAAGGCTATCTGCTTTCAAAAAACCTAATGGTGGAATCCCCCCATTGCGGTCGGGAATTATTTCAGGAGACTTGGAGCAAAGGTAGCATCGACCCTGGAGAGCCGACAACTTGGAGAGGAGTTTTTTTCCTAAACAAATGGGTGTTAGTATCCAGAACGGATATGAGGCTACGGTTCATGCAGCAAAGCGTTTCTTCACACAAAGAAATATTTTAAATATATTCATTGGAATCAAGTTGGACATAAAGAATGCATTCAATTCTCTTAGAAGAGATAAAATTATGTAAACGTGTTGGAAGAAAGCTCCAAAGCTTCTCTTATCAAATTATCCTATGGGGAACATATGTCTTTGGTTTTGAAAATGAAATTATTAAATCAAAAACGCAGGTCCAACAAGAAGATCCGCTTGGACCTCTCTTATTTGCCTTGACCATTGATGAAGTTGTGAGATCAATCAATGCACAGCTAAATCTCTGGTACCTCGACGATGCCACAATTGGAGAATCATTCACGGAAACGTACAATTCACTACGTAAAGCGTTACCCGCTTTAAAACATTTGGGCTTAGACATCAATGTTAACAAATCAGAGCTAATAAATGTCTCATATCCAAACACCGACTTTCTATCAAAAAGTCTTTTAACGAACTGCTTCCTGGGATCCCGACTGTGCCAGTTGACAAATTATATTTCCTCGGATGCCCATTCAACGAAGAAGAACTCAAGAACCATCTGCTTTCTAAAAATGAAGAATTAACACGCCTCGCGAAAAGATTGTCATGTCTCTCACACATCCTTCTTCTTGATGAGAAACAACATCGGACTACCCAAGCTGTGTATCTACTCCGATGTTCACTCTGCTAGGAACAATACGACAGTCCACTTTCGATAGACAATACTCTCAAACAAACTGTTGAGTCACTAATTAACGTCCGCTTTGACGAACTTGGTTGGAAAGAATGTAAGCTTCCTTTCTGGATTTGTGAGTGTCGGAATAAGATCGGCGCTGGAGGTTGCTTACCCGGATATTTATCGTCTCTCTCAAGCTGCAGCCATTTGACACGGCAAGTCCTTCATAACACTATTGGACTTCGCTGGAATGAGTCATTTGACGAAGCTTGTTAGAAATGGAACGGGTCCGGACTCAAAATCCCCGAAGACACAACAAAGTAATTGGGATAACATTGTCTTCTCCAAAATTTTGGAAGACCTCAAAAAAGAAGCAAACCAACATCGTCAGGCTTGTTTGGTGTCAGCTTCAAGTGGAGAAAGTGGAGCATGGCTTGGTGCCATACTTTGCCCAAACCTAGGGACTTTTTTGGACGACGATTCATTAAGGATTGGAATCGTTCAAAGGCTAGGACAAGACGTTTGCCAGGAGCAGTGATGCCGATGCGGGAAAATAGTAGGGATTGCATCTGCTGTCCTGCAGAAAAAGCGCCGGAAGAGAATTACGTCACGCAGCTCTGAACGATGTGATCGTCAGAGCTCTGAAGGCTACAGCTTTCCCATCTCAGCTTGAACCAGTGGGTCTCGATCGAGGAGATGGAAAGAGACCTGACGGGATGACCCTTTTACTCTACACATCCGGAAGATCTTTGGTCTGGGACGCAACTTGTGTTGACACATTTTCAAGCACGAATCTTTTCAAATCGGTTCAGACACCTGGAGCAGCTGCTTCGACCGCGTAAAACCTAAAAATTAAGAATATTCTTCCTCGGGGACCGCTACCGATTTACTCCTGTTGCGGTCGAGTCATTAGGAGCCGTTGGTCCAATGACGGCTGAGTTCTTGCGCGAACTCGGAGGATTGTTTGCCAGAAAGAAAAGGGATCAACGAGAAGGGTTATGGCTAAGACAAAAGATTGGAATAGCCATACTCCGAGGGAACTCGTTCGCAATCCACGCAGCAGGCTTCCTCAACTGACATTTGTTTATAATTGTTAAAAAATTTTTTTGTTAAAAAAAATAAAAAATATATAAGTAATAAAATTGAAAAATCAATTCATTTAGTTAATTTAATAATTAAATTAACTATTGGTGTTCTTGTAGTGAGAACTTTTTATTTAATTCTCTTTGACCAGTGATCCTGGAGGTAATAATAATATTGGTGTTCTTGGGTTTATAATATTAATAATTTTATATAGCAAGTGGTATAAAATAAATTATTTTAAATTGAAATCTACTTTAAGTTTGAAACTTGTGGCTGTCGGAATTCATGTTTGGACACTTGAGGCTGATGTACTTAATTCAAAAACAATAAGGATATAAATTGTTTGTACGTAGATCGAAACTTCATATTGATTAAAAAAGGCAATCAATATCATTGCGGATAAATTACACAAAACTACAGCAAAATATTTTCTATTGAAATTTTGTCTTTCAAGTTACAACTTTATGTGAAGATTTGACTTTTGAATTATTGGCAATGGTAATTTAAACCACTGAATTTAAGATGAAAGATGTTTACTAGAACAATCAACCGCAGAAAAACCGTATAAACATCTGATAAGTGGAATTGCATGCAGACTCATCGTCCTTTCAATAATTGGAGTCGTTATTACTCATTATATCAATCAAAATCGCATCTGGATCAATACATGAACAGCATTCCACTGCTTTAGTTAAAATAATGGTACTAGGACATTTGGCCTACAGATATTAGGCCGATAGACATTTGTCCGACACACCCCTACGGTACTAGGACATTTGGCCTATTAGGTTTTCAGTTATACACTATACATGTTACATTATGTGAAACATGTACGGTTCCATTAGTGTACGCTATTGCTCGAGATAATTCTCAACAAATGTATGAACAAATATTTTCTACTTTCACTTTGGGCAGTGTTTAAGGCGAAAAATAAAAATCTATGACTGCAGGCATGTATAATGACCCAGCAAATGCAAACTTAATCAAAAGTATTCAAGCACTGGCATTTGTTCCTTACCTCAAGTCATTGAGAGTTTCCGAGCGCTCCTTGAAACTATAGATGTCGAGACTGATAAAGTGTTAGGAGATATTCTGACCTATTTTGAGACAACATGGTTCGGAGCCTTGCAACGTGGAAGGAGAAGAAGTTTAGTTTGGAAATGTGGAATGTACACGACAGACAGGCAGAAGGCCTCCCAAGAACTATGAATTCACTTGAAGGATGGCACAGATCTTTTTCACAAAGAGTGTCTATAAAACATCCAACCGTTTGTCGGCTTGTTGCAAAAATACGAAAAAAACAGTGGGAGTGGGAGCATACAGTAGAACAAGTGATGGCCGGAATAACAATAAGACAAGTAAAGAAATACCAGGATGTGAACAAAAGGATAAACAGTATTATTAAAAAATATGATGATTACACTCCAGTAGAATTTTTGACTGCGCTTTCTCATAACCTTTAAGTAAGTGATTTTATCTTGAATTTTATCTCTGAATTTAAAAACCAGAATTTCCTGTCGGCTAAACGTCTATCGGGCTAATATCTGTCGGCCAAATGTCCGGACACCAAAATAATTGGGATTCATAATTTTTCTAAATTGGTAAAATTTAGTTAAGTTTTATATTTTCTTAATTTGAATTATAAAAAAATATTATAAAGTTTTTTAACTGCGAATTACTCATGATTGCGTTGAAAACGCTAATGTAAAGGCAAAATGACTAAGGTCTGAAAAAGCTGTCTAATAATCTAATACCGAGAGCGATATCAATAGGATTCCTATAGAGGTCAACTCACCTTTTTTCATATCTTAATGAAAGGTGATTGAAAGCCGTGGATACTGTGGAGGAACACAAGAAAGACCTCTCGATCCTTTTGAGATGTACCAGGATCACTTAATTAGTTGGTTTTCTTTTTTCTTGGAGTTCCCTTATTGGGGTTATTATTATTATTATAAGCACTTATCGCTATGTCATAGGACTTGACAAAGCATGTGCAACACAAGTTAGCAAATCACTGGTTAGTTTCATCCACTTCCTCCTATTCAAAGCCGCAGCGCGCAACCAGTCCAGATCCTCTCCACTTCCAAGATGCCGTCCCATTTCTTTGAGATCCTCGTCGAGAACGACTGCCAGTGTCGTCCTTGGGCGACCACGGAAACGGGGGCCTCCAACATGAAGTAATCCTCCATGGCTACGTTCGCGGGGCATCTAGGTCCAGTCGCAGAATATGACCGAAAAGCCTCCATCGTGTATCCAGAATCTCATTAGAAATTTCTGAAGTCTTGGTCCTCTTATAAAGAAGATTAGATGACATCCTCGTATGACTTCTTTCGAACATCATATGCCGTAGTTGGTCTCTATGAAACGCATTAAGCCTCTTCAGTTCATTTCTTGAGCAGGCCCAGGTACCAGCGTTATATAGTAGTATGGGTTTCACTAGCGAGTTGTATAATCGAGTTTTTGTTATAATGTCAAGGCCCTTTTTGTGAAGCCAGATGTTCTTTAATCTGGAGAGGGCAGTTTGTGCTAGGGTTTTCCTTCTCGTAATTTCTTCATGGTCTCTTAGGAGGGAGCCAAGCTTTTTGCATTTGCGCCAGTACTCCTCCGTCCTTGTTTCTTCCCTCTTGAGTTCAGTTACGTCAGTCTTGTCCGGATTTACTGTTAGGAACCATTCGGCTAGTCTTCCAGACACTTCTTCCATCAAGCGGGTGAGCGGTATTTTGTCATTTGAAATAAAGTCTACGTCGTCAGCATACGCAATAATGTTTGTCTTTTCACCCATTATCGGTTTTGACTCCCGTAAAGCAGCTTCAAGGTATATGACAAAAAGTATAGGTGATAATGGGTCTCCCTGTGGAGTGCCAACAGTCGTCTCAAATCGGCGAGACAAGGCTCCCCCGACTCCTACAATGAGCCAAGTATCAGCTAGGAGGGTGGTGGCCAGTCTGACAGTGGAAGCGTCTAGGAAACTTTCCAAAACCAGTATTAGCCTCCGTCTGTCGACAGAGTCGAAGGCCCTCGAAATGTCGATTCCGAGGATGGTTGTAGACATTTTGAACTTTTGAACGGCCGCAGATCTCCATTTGTGAGACCACAAAACATCTGAAGTAGATCTTCCTTTTCGGAATCCGCTGTGGTATGGCGACAGAAAAGTATCTAGGCGTCCTTCCATCCTTTGTAATGTTATGTTCGCCAGAATTTTCCTAAGTGAATTCATTAATATGACCAAACGGAGGTTCTCCTCCTTAGATCTTGGTTTATTCGCCTTCTGTACAGGTTTCAAGATACCCTCTCCCAGGGTCAGCGTGTGACTATAATAGTACATTTCATTCAGCATCCTAGCGATGCATTCATACAGCTTTTGGGTTCCAATTAAATAATTAATTGGGGTTATTAATTAAATAATTAATATCATTTAGTGGTATTTATAGTCTTTTAAATAATACAAATATTATGAAACTTTGATAATTGTATAATAAAAAAATTATTTGACTATTTAATTATTAAATCGTAGATCACTTGGGATGGATATGAATTTATTTGGTGTATACGATATTAATCGAAGTTCTTTATTAAGTATTAATACATCAAAGTCACAATTATGAACATGAATGGATGATGTCGAAAAAAATGAGTAATTGAACGTTGATTGATACTTAAATGGTCGGTAATGGATCATTTGGTGTTTTATACCTTAATCAATTCAATTGGAATTTAACGAACTTCTTAATCATCAATACATCAAAAATATTTATGAATACGAATGGATGATGTCGAAAAATGTATGTAATAGAACGATGATAGATCCTTAAAATGGAGGGCAATGAATCTTCAGGTTACGAACCCTTAGATTTAGTCTGTAGAACAAATATGTACCCCTTTCTGCAACCGATCCAGACTTCTATTTTATATCAAGAGAACAATATCTCTCAAGTTGAAAAATATCCTCACTCTTTTCATTAACAATTAATATATCAACGGGATTGGTGGATAGCATATTCACAATCTCAGAACGCCTTCTTTTTAAGGATCGGGCGATCAACCCAATGATAGTAAGAACAGACTTCTGCCTTTCCAAATAAGAAGGCTAACAGGTTCCTGACGTCATTTCCTTTTTCGGCACAAATATAGACCAGTTTGTCAACAGCATTTATCAATTCCTTTTACCAGATTAGGAGTACCAACAGTATTCCCTTTGTTAATGTAATTGGCAACAATGTTCGTATTGTCAGAGGTTTGGTTAGTATCCACGGTCGACATTTTCGCGTCTATTTGGGTTAAAAAACACATTTTATGCTGTGTGTAGATTTTCCCCAAGCACTTTCAACAGCCTCAGCTTTAACCCACTGAACGGATCAAAACATCTTCTTAGTCAAGTCTTTTGTTTTTCTTTCTTTGAAGGCAGCCTTTGCTGAATAACAACCACCATAACAACTCAAATGACTTTTGAGTTAATGCATTTCCTTTCACTGTCCTTAGCCAAACAAGAGTTCACATTGTGCTCTTCACCACAAATTAAGGACCTTTCCTTTTCCTTAGAGAAATTCGCAATGTGCCCAAAGTTTTGGTATCGGTAGTACCTAGTTACCGGTTTTCTGTACCATTCAAAACGAACTCTCTGGAACCCAAACACCATCCCCAGTCTCACAAGTGACGTGGTTTCCGCTCTAGACTTCAAAGTTAATTTTCCAACAGGAAGACTGCGCCCGTCCTTCATGAAACGTTGGAAAGAGAAACCAGGTCGTAGAGTTTCTGTAAAATAAAGATTTAAGTCATCATCTGAGACCCAAGAAGGGATTCCCTTCACAACAACAATGGAAAGATATAGGAAAGAATTAGTAAAAACATGTCCATCAATACCAAATAGCTCTCTCAAGCCAAAATCATCGACACAAGCGTCCATATCCTCTTTTGAGGCAAATTCAAGCGTAAATATGCCTGATTTGCTTAATGTAATTCGTGCCTTACTGGCAGTCGCTGAGTTCGACACTATGTTAAAACTTTAATCAGTCCCAAAGCCATGTTTTTAATTACTAGATTCACTACAAGAGAATCATAAGCCAAGTTAGAAGAAACAGCTTGTCCTGATACAACAATATCATATAGTTTATTGGTGGGTATTTCAATCCTTTTCTTTGATTTAGTCTTCACTGTCGGTTTACCTTCATTTGCCAGTTTTCCTTTCTTGGTTGTTCCTAACTTTTCCTTTTTGCCGAAGTTGTTCACGCTTTCCTAACTTTTTTTTGTCGAAAATTAGATAAATTATGCTGCCGAAGCTTAAAATTAAGAGATTTCTGTTAAACTTATATAATAGTGAACCTTATCTGTTACTGAGATGAAAACTTGGTGTTGTTAATGAATAAAGCACAATCTTCATATTTCCATGTCGAAAATCCATATTCCATATTGCCTAAAGATGACATGCTGATCTATGTTAATCTCTCATCTTTGAATCCATATTGAAATGACACGATGAGAATATCTTTAATTTTAGAAAGTGCCAGGATTTTGGATATCAAAGAGTATACAGACCGGCCAATGTAAAACTGAGTGTTTTACAGTTTCTGGAGATTCGATATAGGCTTGATGTGTGCGAGCTGTTAAAATATAGTTTTTGTTAGATGACTAGTTAAAATTAATTTATTTATTAACCCCGGATACACTAAGAAGATAACAATTAAAAAATTTAAATTATTTCAAAAAACCAAGCGTAACAAAACTAACTAACTCCTCGATCCTGACTCGTTCCAGCATTCCAGAACTTGTCACCAGGTAACGACGTTGTCCCCGGGGAAGAATTGTTGGATCCTCTTGATGCTGGCCAGGCATTGGGCGCCTCCTCAGTAAGGTGGATCCAGTGACGCCATCGGAAGAAAAAAAATAATTTTGACAAACTATCCACATAGCACCAGCGATAATGACTCTAACAATTAATTAAGTTAATTGTATGACTAGTTGGGATATGGTGAATAATAATTATAAACATAATTAAATTAAATTTATTAGACCAAAAAACCACCGTCATAGCCAGAATTAAAAAAAATAGGTGATCTCGGCCTCCATCAGCATTCTTCGCATACTCGGACTTAAAGGAAGTCTACTTGATGGTTTTAGACTAATAGTCCTTTCTGGATATAATTTAGGATTATATCTGCCACCACCAGAAGTGGTGAACCACGTTATGCACGCTGACACTTAAAGCTCCTGTGAGACAAAAGGGAAGAGGAGGAAAAGATGAAAATAACTTTAATTCAAGTAGCCACACCACATAAACGTTGGCGCTATGTGGCATAATTAAATAGTTGGAATAATTTTATTATATTTTTTCGAATGTTTTCAGATGGCAATTCGTTCCAAATTTTGATTAATGTGACTTGGAGATCAAGTTTATTTTCGCCTGGTCTAATGAAAATTTTTGATTTTTTCAAACGTGTTCCATTGGGTTTATGTCTGGAGAATGCGGAACCCATTCTAGAATTGGGATGTTATTTTCATCAAAAAACTTAGTTGTCAACACTGATCGATGACAAGGAGCCAAATCTTGTTGAAAGTGAACTCATTTAGTCACATTCTTCTCGCCTAAACAAACAAATTATTTTTTATTATATTTATATTGATTATACACTCGTCATGTGGTTCTCCGTTTCTGATGCCGCAAGTTGTGGATTCTATCTCACAACCATAAAGGATCAACTACCCTTTCCAATCCAAGAAGATTATCATTCCTGGACGTCCCCCCTATTGGTCTGCCTCACCCAACTTGTTTCTTTTATAACAACGGTTTATGTTGACATACTCTTCCGAATAAAAAAATAGAATTTAATTAGACCCCAATTGTCTTTCTACAGACACTCTTACCAGTAAAATGTCTTATTTCATTTCTCAAAGTGTTCCAAGATTTTTTGGAACTTCAATGTCTTTAAAAAAGATTTTAATTCCTATGATGTAATAGAACTTCAATGTCTGTTTTTAAGCTTTTCAGGACGTCCGGACCCAGGAAGCCTTTCAGTAGTTCGATATTTTTGGATTTAAGAAAAAAATCTCTGATTGTCGATTTTGGAATATTTAAATGTTCTGCAAAATTTTTTATCGTCCATTGTTAACTCCGAAAGAGCAAGTATCTTTTCTTTAATTATGTATTTAACATCTGCTTATAAAACACAAACCAAGAATCAAAATAGATCACAAAATAAAAAACCCGTTTTTTATTATCTCGCTGAAATTGAAATTTTTAAAATTTTATACGATTAATGAAATTTTTTATAAATAAAAAATTTATACATTCAGTCAACTACAAACACTTTAATTCAGTTGAAAAATTAAAAGCTATTCGCCAAAAAAAGTTTGTAACAGCAAAAGCGGTTTTTCTTCTCCCAGCACTGTATGTAACATGTGGTGATTTCTAAAACATAATTAATTGATTATATTTTCTTATCTTAGAGAAAAACTATTACAACATAACTCATAGAGATTATTTCTTATTATTGACTTGATATGTAAAATATACGTTTGTGATTTTTTACTATTTAAGCTCCTTCCTACTATTTAAACCAGAGTCCTTATGATTTTTTTCATTAATATAACCATTACTAATTTAATTTGACAATATTTTTCAAACAGATATATTCGTAATATTAAAAACCTGTTGCCTATTATGTAAATAAATAAAATAAAATAATAAAGAGACAATGATATTATTGTTAATTACTATTACTTATCAAACTGGAATATGTTTGCTTGATAATGAGTACAAATACCCTTCTAAAATACATTTCACTAAATGGGGGTACTATATTACTATTGCCAAGACAAACTACTCACGTGTGGTTAACTGTATTTAATATTCATTTATTATAGTTAGATTATTATCTCAAAATACAACCAAATTGATAGAACCAGGGAAAAGTATTGTAGGATATATGAAGGATAAATTTAATAAATTAGAAAAGACAAGACTAAAATGTGTAGTCAATAAATTTATTGTTTCAATGTATCTTATTAATTGTGAACCAGATTTCAATGTATTCTGCAAGTGTATTAATATTTTTAATAATAGTAAAACTCACAAATAAATGTAGACAGAATTTATACTTTTATCCTCAAAAGTATGAGAGAGAACAGTTTAAGTCTCCATTTGTGCAAGAAATAATTGAAACTGACTTTTAATATATAACTTGTAACCTAACTAAGTTGTACTAAAAGAGTGGCAATGAATATATATTAATAAAAAATAATAATTTAAATATATTAATATAATCCGTAATGTTATTAGTAATTATGTTGTATTATTAAAGAATATATTAGGAGAATCATTGAATTTAATAAATAAGAGTAAAGGACGTTTGATTGATCAAGTAAAAATAATGTATTCAGAAGTAACATCATATATATTTATTATTTCATTAAATGATAGTGAAAAAAGCATAAAAGTATATATTATTATAAATTAGTAAATATTAATGAAATATCAGAAATTAATACTAAAATGTTTGAACTGACTATTCGATATGGACATGAATTCAAACTCAATACAATTTCATTAGCATGTATTATTATAGGTTTACTAAGCATATGATAATCAAATAATACAAAATATATTTAATGAGATTGAACAACTCAGAACTATCCAAAGAGGATTAAGTGATTTGGAAAAGATACAAAAGTATGACCAATGGTTACTCTAGAGTCATAGTAAGAGAAATAGTGGATCCCCAAAGAAATAATAATTTGTTATATTTGTATTTATTTATAGGAAAAATATTGTAAAACAAATTATTGATAAAAATGAATTAATGAAATGTAAATCATACAATGAAGTTATGGAAATTACAAATAATTGTATTGAAATGTTAACATATTCAGGTTATTGCAAAGTTATTTTAATATTAAATATAGATTTACAATAGCCTAAAAGGATGAACAAATAATAATCGATTTATTAAAGAAATATTTAAAAAACAAAAAAAATCCCACAAGCATAGTAGAATATCTTTATACGTCAGCCAATAGTTTATTTGATCCTCAGTACTCTCAAATATATCAGTCATTAACCCATCCACTCTCATATTACTGGATTGCCTCCTCTCACAATACATACCTAACTGGTGACCAATTAATTAGTGATTCATTACCTGAGTCTTATGGTCGTTGTCTTAGAATGAACTGTCGTTGTATTGAAAGTTATATTTTACTAATTAAAAGTTGACTGTTGGGATGGACCACAAGGCAGTCCCAATGGTTTACCATGGAAGGACTCTCACTAGTAGGGTACGTTTGGAAGATGTTCTCTCGCAAATAAAAGAATATGCCTTTTATTCAAGCGAGTAGTTTTGCGGTTATTTAGTTTACCTGTCATTATCTCCTTCGAAATACATCTGTCAGTACTACAACAAAAGGTTTTGGCAGGATATTTGGTAGATTACTTTGGAAGTAGTATTTCTATAATATATAGACTCTTTGGTAACTTGTGACGACTCAGTAATTCCATCTCCTGATTTTCTTAGAAATAAAATAATAGTAAAGGCTAAAATTGAGAGTAATAAAGAAGTGTTGAGTTTTAAAGGGAAAAAGAATAATCCATTAAACTATGTAATATTATCATATTATTTTAGAAAATGGATTTGTGTCATATTATTGTTACTGGTAATGTCATACGATGGAGTCCTTACTTTGAATATTTGTTTTCCAATGATAAAAGTAAAGATTTATACATGTGGTATCATGGGAAAATGGCTGGAGGAAAGTCCCAAACAGTGGACATTTTGAGAATGTATAAAATAGAAGGGAAAGCAATGTTTATGATAAGAGAGAGTGATTCAGTGGATTGTGGTTATACATTAAGTTTAATGTAATATAATTTGGTTATTTAAGAATGAATAATGAAGTTTACCACAGTCGAGTATTGTACAGTAATAAACAATACTATTTTACATCAAAACTATTATTTTCTTCATTATATGATCTTGTCAAGTACTATACCAACAATTCATTTATGTATTTATTATTTATTATTATTAGAATTAAAGGAATTAAATTTAAATTGAGTGATGGAGTTCCACAATTGTGGAATCACTTATATGAGGAATGGTTCTATAATAATAAAGACAGAGAGTTTGCAGAAAGAGCATTAAATCTAATTCCTTATAAGGGAATGTACGTAGTATATAGTTGTCAAGAGACTGTTTATATTGCAGTAAGGTGATATTATGGTTACACTACAGAGATTCATTACGAATAATTCATTATTCATTAATTAGAGATAATAATATGTATGTCATAGAAAACAACAAATTTTGGAGTGTAAAGAGTATTATTAGGTTTTACAAATATCACTTTATAAGTGATGGACTATTATTACGATATCCAATATGCAATCAGACATTGAAGGAATATTCTAAGGTTATTTTCATAAACATTATAGAATGTCACATTTTATTATAAGGGAGAATATATTGTAGAGAATGTAGAGTTGGAGGTAGACAACTCATGGAATCACTTATTGGAGAAAAAAGAGTTAGAGGTGGACAGACGTCACTTTGATGAGAGAATGGAAGAAATAGAAGGAAGTATTCCATTAGAGAGTGTGAGTATTAGTAAGTTATTATATTTATTGAGATAAATTGAATGGTAATGGAGTAATGGTTGGAGATATGGAGTTTGTGTTTGTGAGTGGTGATATCGTTAATGAGTTTTGTAATGCTGTGTCAGATAGTAAAGTTATATTACATATAAATATATAAGAATCCAAAACGTAAGAATGTAAGACTAGTAAAAGAATTATCAGAATTAGTATACTATTCAACAGTCCCATTAGGGAGAATTCCACTACTTTATAATGAAATGCATTCTATTAATGAAAATGTATTTGATAAGAATACATCACTAATATCACAGTATATTATAATTTATTTAAGAATAACTGATAAAACTCTTATACGAGTCTACCCAAAGTTCAGTCGATTTGACTCATCCAACATGGACCCTTATTCAGTATGGAAGAGTGGATGTCAACTCGTGGCTTTTAACTACCAACGAATGGACCGTGGAATGCAGGAGAATGTTGGACGTTTTAAGGACAACGGGGGTTGTGGATATGTTCTAAAACCTACTTTAAAAATTGGAGGAAATAGAAAAGACATAATGATTAGAGTAATTGTAAGCAATATGCGTAGTTGTTGGCCAGTCGTAGGTTTGACAGAGTTGGAATAGGATTGGTGTTTGAAATAGATGTGGTGGGAACTGGTCGTAAGTGTCGTTTTAAAGGGAAAGGTAATTATTATATAATGTGTAGAAATCGATGGGTCTATTGAACTTTTTGAATCGGGAGTACTTTTTGAAGTTATTGATTCCGATTTGAGTTTGTTAAGAATAGTGGCATATGAGGAGGACATGTTTGGTGATGTTGGAGAAGTTGGACATTATTGCTGTCCTCTTAATTGTATTAGACATGGAGTGAGAAGTGTTCATTTGATTAAAGGATATGATCAATTTGATATCTCTATTTCTCTTCTTTTGGAAGTTGAAATTAATTAAAATTGTAATAATATTTGAGTTATATTTATTATTATAAGAAGACAATTGTCGTCAAAGTCAGTAGTCCACAACCTTTTTGTTGTCGCGGACTGCTAAACCTTATACAATTTTACCGTTGCCCTGCGTTTAGTAATAGCAATGCGGGACATAATTACAACACTAGTCTCTAAACTTAAAGGTGTATTACTAATCTTATGAAAAGTGTAAAAACTCACATAAAGAACCTTAAAACTGCCCACATATATGCAAACTATATTTCTAAACTGTATTTCTTGCTCGGCCTTGTACCATTGGTCTACGGACCGGAACCACTCTGCGGCCAACGGTTGAGAACTATTGGTCTAAGTAATCACGGTATCCATATCTATATCCCTTTTATAATCCTCTCTCACATTTTCAGCAATAGTGTTCAAGACTTTATGGTTCATGACATTACTTCCTTTGTCTTATAACACTCCGGGGTAGCGATAACCCTCATTTTACGATTTCCATACATCTCAGATTAGTGGCAGACTTCTCAAAACTCCTCTTAAGTCCAACCACTCTGAAATACTCATCAATTTCATTGATCATCTTCGCTATTGTATCTTCCTTCTCAGTAAATATGTTTAGATCATAAATAATAAGTGATTGATTACGTCATCAATGATGAATTACTTCGGGATATATACAATTTTGGAAATTTATTATTTAAAATCTTGCTTAAGGAATCCGTGACTAAAACAAAAAGTTGGGGAGACAGAGTCTCCTTATAGTATTACACGTTTCAATGCAACTGTCCCACTCCACTCCATGTTTAAGTTAAGGATTACTCTTCATTTGATTTGATAAAGTCACGTGTCATATCCACTGGAGACTCTTCCACCCCAGTTATACATTTTCGGACAACGTTGAAAAATCTCTGACTTTCAGCTTTCTCCCATACGGTTTCCCAAAAAAGATAAAACTCATCTTTTCCCAGCATTACCGGTAAGACTTCGATAGAATCTCTTTCTGTTTCTCTCCTGAATGGTCTTCTCGATTCATGAGTATTGATTCTTTTTTCCAGTACTCTAATTTTGTCAGTAATGCGACTACTCTGATAAATTCTCCCTTTCGTGATTTCTTATATCAATAAGATGCGAATATATTCATCTCTCTTTCATTATCCTCCTTACTCTTTTGGTCCTCAAAGTCACTAAGGATACACAGATTTTGCTTCAGTAAGGCTATCCTCTTTACAGTATTCTCCTTCCATTTACTTGATGTTGGTGACTTCCACGTTAGAACGTCATATTCCCGTTGTCCTGCGTGGATGATGTCTGTTACTTGGTTAAAATCCTTGGGTCGTTGGCCAGCCATATAATTTGCAATGGCTGCCTTCAATACAGTAAGCACATCGGTTCTGACTATCGTGTAAGGGATTTTCCGGGTCGGAGTCCTCGCATACCGTGGAATCATTTGAACAATTCTAAATCTTCAACTCCTCCACACACTTTCCATACACTGAGATTTCTTTTGTGGAGCTATCAGGCACAATTTCCTTTGTGGGGAACTTCCCATCTTAAACATTATTCTTCTTAAGGATCCCTCAAGCAATTTCCTGACATTTGAAATGCTCTTTCTGGTGGAAAACCTCTCATTAAACGTATCAGCAATCAATGCCAGCCACCACGAGGAATCCTCCCAAATCTTGCTTTGTAAGAGCCAACAACTTCATTCGTCAACTGGCACTTATCATTGTGACAAACACTGGCGATCACTGTCCTCAGAGGTAGTAAGTGGTCAAGTATAGTCCGTTGTGGTCCACCACTAACCCCAGGTTGTTCATGCAGCCCTGAAGCCAGATGTCCTACTTCAGATCGTGTATTTTCCTCCATCAAATCAGTAGGAAAGCCAACAGGATTTGTTTCCGCATTTAAGAAAACAGACATACACACAACCACACCAGAGACACACGTTTTTGTAAAACTCCGATAAAAGAACAGTAATAATGAGCAATTATAAATATGATAGAATTGATATAATTATTAAAAAAAATAAATTTTAAATGAAACAGGAAAGAATAAATATAAGTTTGTAATTATTTGCTCTTATGTCGTTCACTTTCACGTGCTAAGTAACAAAATTCTTGTATCTGACATGATTGTTGCCTCTAAAGACATAACATCAACGAAGCAACGAAGGATGTTCAGATCCACTTGAACACCTTTGAAGAGTGGCTTGGAGCAAACCACCTATCCTCCTCTCCATCGAAATCCACCGTCACTGTATTCATGTCCAACCGCCGCCAACTAAATTTTCAACCAATTTTAACAATTCATGGACAACCACTCACCGTTACGAAACATCCCAAAATACTTGGAGTTATTTATGACCAACTACTAACTTTCTCTAAACATGTGGAGGAACAATGTACAAAGGTTTCTCACAAGATCAACATACTTAAAGCTGTGTCAGGTCATTCCTTTGGCCAAAGCAAAGAATCCCTGACCATCATAAACAATTCATTCGAACAACTATTAACTATGCAAGCCCTTGCTGGTCAACCTCTGCCTCTCTTACTTCTATTGACAAACTACAAAAAGTACAAAACATCGCGCTCAGGATAATTACTGGATGTCTCAGATCAACTCCTGTCGATCATCTACATTGGGAGTCAAAGATCCTTCCAATTGGAGACCATCTGGAAATGAGAGCCCTGCATTTACATCGCGCTCAGGATAATTACTGGATGTCTCAGATCAACTCCTGTCGATCATCTACATTGGGAGTCAAAGATCCTTCCAATTGGAGACCATCTGGAAATGAGAGCCCTGCATTTCCTACAGACTATAACATCCCTGCCACTTTCTATGCAAACCGCAAAACAAAAGTAAAATTATTATGACAACCAGTGACCTGTCTCGAATGCTATCATCCATTCCTTCCATCCCCAATGACAGAAGTCGTCTAAAACAGATACACGATTTTGTTTCTACGAGAAGCATCCGAAGACTTGGAGACAATAAAATATTACAGCGACCCCCTCTTCCAATAGACCAATCAGAATCCTCTCTTTTTTAGGGACGTGCGAGTAAACCTGGCTCGTCTACGATGTGGGCACCACCCATATCTACCAGCTTATGATGTACTCTGCCCCTTTTGCAACCTACACGTGCTGACAACAAATCACCTATTTCAATGTCATGAATTGGCACAACATTTCTCCACAATGCCGGAACTGACCGATCTATGAGAACGACCAACATCTGCTGCGTCTTACTTAATAACTCGTACAAGTTAGTAAGGCTGGGGTTACTTAACTATAGCTGATCCTGTTGGTTGAGGTGGTGACGACGCCTTTATTCCACTATGTCTTATTTGTATCCCTTACCGACTTTTCCATTCACTCTGGGATCTTTCAATTGCAGAAGACTTAAACAACTTTGCAAGAAACGCCAACTGGTATGCGATCTAACAAAATATGACCTTTTTGTCTGCTGTCTACAAGAGACAAAAACGACCTTACAATGTACAAAACTGTTTGGAAAATTCCACCTTTTTATCCTCCCATCGGCCTGCAGACATTGTGGTCTTGGATTTGCAGTCCACCGGGACCTGATTCACTACGTTACAAGGGTGTGGACAGCATCTAATATTATAAGTGAAATGGTGGACGACCTGGACTACCTAAGAGAACTTGTGCGCAACAGAAAATCATGGTCGAAGCTGACGGATAGGATGATTCGGAATACGGCACAAGGGAAACTTTTCTAATTTTATGCTTTCTCGGGAGTGCTTTTTAATAATAATAATAATAATAGCTGATCTTTACTCGTTCAACTAGAGTCCTCATTCAAGCATAGTAATCCAGAGGTTATTGTCTGATAAGGTGAGATCGGAGACATAACTAGTCACTATAATCTTCATTTGGAATGAAGAAATTGATCCATTTGAAAGCTGGCAAGGCATTTGGATGTCTCCATAGTAAAATGGATCCGATGACTCTTCTAATAGGGAAAAGAAATCTTCACTCAAGTAGCTACATGGGACCATATAACAACATGCCGACAATACATAATGAGAGTTCTACTGAAACACATATGGATAATGAGATTAGTTAGTTTGGTTTTACCCTTGGTCTTTGGAAGTCTTTGGAATAATTTCATTAATTCATTTCTATAACAGAGACCATATTTCCTTAGATAACTGTATGGAAATTCGGTCTGTCAGCCATCCCTTTCAAGAATGTGTCTTTTCTTGGTTATTACGGATATCTTGTAAAAGAACGAGGATGTTTTTAGCTCCAAAGTTTTTTCAAGGTAGTGTTTCTCAATCTTTGTTTTGAGGATATCTTCGAGGGCTAGAGGGTGTTTCTATGCAATATATTCTAAAATATCTGCGATTGGTGGAAGGATCTTGTCTTTATTAGAATAAGACTGTCATGGNAAAAGAACGAGGATGTTTTTAGCTCCAAGGTTTCTTTAAGGTAGTGTTTCTCAATCTTTGTTTTGAGGATATCTTCGAGGGCTAGAGGGTGTTTCTATGCAATATATTCTAAAATATCTGCGATTGGTGGAAGGATCTTGTCTTTATTAGAATAAGACTGTCATGGGACAGACAAAGTTTCGTAACCGTTTCGTCTAATTTTCCTTCTTCAACGTCATATTCCTTTATTCCAAAAATTCCTGAAAGACTCCATTAGACATCGATCTATGATAATAGAACTTTATTATCTAAAAAATAAAATAATCAGACTAATTGCTATGACCATTTTTATAGCAGTTAAAAATAAAAGTATGTGAAAGTTCTCTCCTGCATTAAACCCCTGGATGAATACATTAAAAATGAGATGTAACAAAAGGAAAGCATTACTTTTGTTGAAATCTATTGTAAAACGTCACAAAGCAAATAAATTTAACGTTGATTAGCTCATTAGAGTCAAATCAGAGTTAGAAGACTCCTTTTATGATGCCAGAAGCTCATTTTAAAGACAACACCATTAGTGTGAACTCAATCATAGACTCTTGAATTGTCAATTCTATATGGGCAGTACAAAATTTTATTAATTAATTTATTTAACAATAAAATATTATTTATTAACTATGGGGGAAAGCGGCTGCTGACATTACGGAGTAAGCGTTTCCGCGGACAACTGCGATCCCAATTCGTTGCCTCAGCCAGACCGCTTCCCGCACGTCTTTCTTAATGTGGGCCAATTTCCCCCCGATTTCCTTCAGATTGATTATCCTCGGATATACCGAGAAAGAAGTTAAAGTAAATAACTAATTAAGTGTATCCAGTTTCCACTTCTACAGGAACAGAGTCCATCCGGAATCAACATAAAGGGTAAAAGACGTTCATACTTGCAGTTGTGGAAACCCCTACAGTAGAGTTGGGGAGAGCAAATGATCTTTTTTCGTGCCGGGCTGGTATTTGGCGCCACCTAAACAGGTGGATCACATGACGACACTCTAATAGGAAGAGAGAAAGAACAGACGAACAAACAGAAACTTCAACCAATTAGCCACGAAGCACCACATGGCGCCACACGACAAAATTTTGTGATACTCTGAGTCAGAAATGATTGCCACTTGGGGTAATATATGGCTGATCCGTACTCGTGGAGGGGTTATTCTTCATAATTGAATAGAGTAACCAGCACGTGAGCATTTATAGAGATTAACAGTGCGATGACATGTGTCATCACCAGGCTTTCTAACTGAAAAACCCCAGGATTTGCTAAATTATTTAATTAAAAATTAATCTTTGGATAATATTTTGGGAGATTGTGTCATTAATCCATGTATTATTCACCAATGAATAAGCGCTGACATTCTGGCTCAACGAAATGTCTGATGACATCGGATCTGATTGCGTAGGTTCGAATCCGAAAGACGGACTTATCAACAGAGGTTTATTCTTTTCAAATTGATCCCACCCGTCAGGTGACGATTCCTTCTCCACGACACAGTTGTTGATAGAGATCATCCTACCTTTCACCCTGTCCAAATCCATTGGTGATGATATTCCATTATGAAAACTCTCCCGTTTAATGCTGAAGTGATGTCCGCGAGGGTAAAAAGTGCTACAAAAATTGAAGAGGTCAGACCTACTTCTCAACCTCTTTTCAGAAGTGGAAGCCTGTAATGGAGACGTTCTCCCCTGGGTTCCTACTTGGATTAATTAGTTGTGATTGTTTATGCTGTTCTTACCAAAATTGTAATCATAAGGTTAATAAATAAAATAAATGACTGAAAATATATAGTTTGCTTGGGTACTTTTGGGTGTCGTTGTTGTTTACTGGGTTTAAAGTAACCTGTATGAGTGTCACCCGGATGTATACCATAATTTGTTTCTTGGGTACAAGATGGGATGGGAGTAGTGTTAGACGCTCTCTGAACTAGTTATAAAGCAAATAACGAGCGTGTAGCCTGCAGCACGTATTAGTGTGCGTTTTTGCTTCCAAGCATATATTTGTACCTGTGGTTGAAGAATGAAAGAAAACATGTCGAATTTACAAAACAGGTCTAACTGTGAGGAATTTATTCCAAGCATTGAACGAACAAGCAATTTCCCTGCTTAATTACTATGTTGTGCTAGGACAAGAATGTTGAGGGAGAATCGAATCCATCTTTGGTTAGTTAACATATAATGGCTGTACATGCCTAGGTTTGTTAGATGAGTGTGGCATACTACGAAGTGATTCTTTAATTAAAAAGACCAACGTATAAAACCTTCATAGTTGCCTCTTTGATTCTTTATAAACCTCAAGTAAATTTGAATGTGTCTTCAATATGGTTTCACCATGGAAACATAAGCCCTCGGTCGGAAATGTTTATGATCTTCTATAAACTTGTTCTGTGGACATAGAGAGAAGTATTAGCATTATAAGAAAATGAGAACTGTAGAATATGTAACCACTAATGAGGCAGTATGCTGAACCATGATTATGTGTAGGCGTAATGAGATTGTGAGGTGTATTCACTTACTTTTGTCAAATATGAGATATTTCGGAAAGTTGATTACTCACAGTGCAATCGATTGCTGGGAATACAAAAGTTTGATAAAGACACATTAATCAAAACATCAGTCGGTTTGCATCACAATAAGCAAGATATTGTGATTTTTGATAAGTTATCGGGGTACATAACTATTATAGAAATTCTAACCAAGTACGTTTTACAAACATTGGAGGTGGAAAAGAAACGAAAGTAGACTTTTCTTGTAAACAAATTGGAGATAATTGATTCAAGTCCATATTATTCCTTGTGTGATGGGATTGATATTTACTAAATTTCAAAGGGGTACTTGAAAGTGAATGGAAATATCCATGCACACAAATAACTATCTTTAAAAGAACACTTGAGAGTGCGTCCCTGACGTACGATGTCTTATTGCGAAGCCTGAAATGAACACTTATCTCACTGTCAGAAAACGATAAACGCCATTCCTTTTAAGGATCATTTAATATAACGTTAGGAGATTTTTGTCATGTTTCCAAGTATGAACCTATCTACTAATAAAACTAACAAAATGCACACTTTCGAGTTATATTGTGTGCCAATTAACTTGTTCTTTACCAAAAATACTCATGTGTCAGATTGCATTAAATAATAAAATTTTTTGGAAGACTAACGAGGATTTTGATGAAACATTAACACGGGAGACTGTTTAATATGGTTAAGAAAAATAATTCAGAGATGTCTAAATGAAATGGAATACCTTAAGGTTCATGTCTAAGAATTTCTTAACCACACAAATTAAAAAAATCAGATAAATTATTAATAACCACACTTTCTTAGTTATGGAATTATTATTATTAACCCCAAGCTTACAATGGTAATCACTGCACAAACAGTCACAACTAACTAATCCAAGGAATGAACCAACGGGAGAACATTCATCTTCCAATATTTCATTACAGGCTTCCGTTTATGAAGAGAGGTGGAGAACCAGGTCCGCCCTCTTCCATTTTTGTTTCACGTCATACTGT
Source organism: Dicyema japonicum (assembly GCA_011109175.1). NCBI lineage: Eukaryota > Metazoa > Dicyemida > Rhombozoa > Dicyemidae > Dicyema > Dicyema japonicum. The sequence goes on along the minus strand of RDEW01000019.1, from coordinate 1,003,256 downwards.
CGCGGACACCACTTCATTTTTTATTGGAATGGTTTTCATAATGCAATTTTCACCAGAGGAATTGGTCAGGGAGAAAGGTAGGAAGATCCCTTTTAACTACTGTGCCGTGCCAGAAGGACTCGTCGTTTCACGGATGGGATCTGTTTGACAAGAATTGACCTTCGCTGAAAATGCCATCTTTCGGATTGGAACCTACGACCTTCAGATCCGATGTCATAGAGTTCAGTCAGAATGTGTTGATAATATAAGGGTTATCCTTGTGATAATATAAATTATATAAGGATTTTGTGATATAATTTAAATTAAAATGAGTCCTATTATTGGTTTAAACCACGATTAATGAGAAAATGAATTGTTTCCAAATTAGGAATCGTTTTATAAGAATATAAATACATTTTATAATAATTTTAATAGCAATGAGTGAGGAAAATTGTGCATTAGTTGTTGATAATGGATCTGGAATGTGTAAAGCTGGATTCTCTGGGGATGATGCACCTCGTGCAGTGTTCCCCTCAATTGTTGGAAGACCAAAGCATGTGGTTAGTGAAGTAACAATAATGATATAGGGAATAATGGTTGGAATGGGGAATAAGGATAGTTATGTAGGAGATGAGGCTCAAAGTAAACGAGGGATTCTTTCTCTTAAATATCCAATTGAGCATGGTATTGTTAACAATTGGGATGATATGGAAAAAATATGGCATCATACCTTCTACAATGAACTAAGAGTCGCTCCTGAAGAACATGCAGTCCTTTTAACTGAGGCTCCTCTTAATCCTAAGGTTTTACTATTTTTAATATTAGGCAAATCGTGAAAAAATGACTCAGATTATGTTTGAGACTTTTAACACTCCTGCTATGTTTGTTGCCATTCAGGCTGTTTTGTCTCTTTATGCTTCTGGAAGAACAACCGGCATTGTCCTCGATTCCGGTGACGGTGTATCTCATACTGTCCCTATTTATGAAGGATATGCACTTCCTCATGCTATTATTCGTATGGACTTGGCTGGAAGAGATCTAACTGACTATTTGATGAAAATCCTCACAGAACGGGGATATTCCTTCACAACTACAGCGGAAAGAGAAATTGTTAGGGATATTAAAGAAAAACTTTGTTATGTTGCTTTGAATTTTAAAAAGGAAATGACTGAATCTCAGAATTCGTCATTTATTGAAAAATCTTACGAATTACCTGATGGACAAGTTATTACGGTGGGAAATGAAAGATTCAGATGCCCAGAGACACTCTTTCAACCATCCTTCATTGGAAGTGAAAGTAACGGAATTGCTGAGACAACATACAATTCTATAATGAAATGTGATATTGACATCAGAAAGGAACTCTACTCTAATATTGTTTTATCTGGTGGTACTACAATGTACTCTGGAATTGCTGACAGAATGAACACTGAGATTGCCTCTCTAGCTCCATCTACAATAAAAGTTAAAATTATTGCTCCCCCTGAACGTAAATATTCTGTTTGGATAGGTGGTTCTATTCTCTCTTCATTATCAACATTTAATAATATGTGGATTAGTAAACAAGACTATGATGAGAGTGGACCATCAATTGTTCACAGAAAATGCTTCTAACTTTAATTATTTAATTTATTGTCTTTAATTTAAAATAATATATTTTTAGACATAAAATAAACTTCAAATCATTCAACCAGGAAACATTTAATTGGAAAAATCTTTGATTCAAAAACGGTTGGCCAATTTTTTATCTGGAAGACGTGGGAGTTATCTGTGGCCACCTCAGGTCACGATCACGTTTACTACCAAACGGAGTGTCCCAAGGTTCGCCTTTGTCCCCCCACTCTATTCAACCTTTTCCACCACAACCTGCCAGTAGACATTGAAAAGAACTTCCTACTGTTTTCTTGTGCTGACGATTTCATCATTGCAACAAAAAACAGTTCGACATCAGAAGCTGTCTTACTGGCACAGAAGAAAGTGGATTGTATCTACGATTGGTTGATAGCTAACCGTCTCTCAGTATCGGCTCCAAAATCAACATGCACTCTATTCACCTCCGACCGGCAGTCCAAAGAAGAACCAGAAATCTTCATGGACATACTCGGATACCTGTCACAAAAAACCCATCAATCTTGGGAGTGACATACGACAGGCAGCTTAATTTTACCTACCATGTCAAACAAGTCATCACTAAAGGCCTGCAGAAATTGAATGTCACAAGGGCTTTCATCCAGAAGACCCCAGCGAATATGAATAAAGAAACCGGAACCATATCTGTGGAATATGCCTCTGCTGCTTGGAGATTTGCGTTATCAGAGGCCACTATCCAAAAACTAAACTTACTGCAAAGGAAAACAATACGTATGCTGGGACCACAATGTGGAACAAAAATACCTTTCCTGCTGACGGAATCTACAACTCGTAGATGTGGTTCCAGATTTCTCTGCATTTGGGAAGAAGATGGACACCCACTAACCCTCTCACTGTTCCACGCAAAAGAAAATCGGTTGGCTAAGAAATTTCCCTTCCCAATCGGCTTCTTCTGCAAGGATCAAAGAAAGCATTTCCGTTCGACATTGGGAGCAATGGATACGCACAGGTTTCGGATGGCATGTTTGATTGCGGGAACTGGGATCACCTATCTANTTCCCTTCCCAATCGGTTTCTTCTGCAAGGATCAAAGAAAGCATTTCCGTTCGACAGTGGGAGCAATGGATACGCACAGGTTTCGGATGGCATGCTTGATTGCGGGAACAGGGATCACCTATCTAGTTGACTTTACTTTTGTTTTTTTTCTCGGTGATCCCGGGTTAAAAAATAATTAATAAATAACCATGTAAATGTTCCTCCTTGAGTATACACAAGACTGTGATGACCAGGATAGCGGACACGAGATGAGTCATGTTTCTCATATCCATGGACCTCTTGGGGACCGTACATATCTTTGACAAATATGAGAAAGATTAATGAAATGCAAAGAGGGCTTTTAAAGTAACGAAACATTGGATTTGTGGAGATCACTAAACCAGACCAACTTGAGACCCATATGAAACTAGACTCCACAATGCGGTTCCGTAAATTCAGTCAGCCGTCCTTTACGATCGTGCTTGGGGACGAGGGAGAAACACCAGGCAAAGATGAAGTCGCTGTTGGAACGCATCGGGGACACGTGATAATTAGTTTGGCTTTACTGTGGTCTTGGGTTGTTAAATAAATATTATATCCGAGATTTCGAATATAGGGTACTTTCCCGATCAATAGCGTATCTTTATAGTCATTAACATGGGATAAGGGTAAATATATTTTTTGGATAAAAGAAGATCTTAAAACTCACAATGAGGTCGGATTTCAGTATCCTAAAAACGAATACCAGGAAGATCTATTTCATGATCATCTACCTATATTCCTGTAGGGGCCATCAGAACCAGAATCAATGACTAATGTCGGTCATTGCATTAATGACTAATTTTTCTGGAATTCCTAAAAAATCTTTGTTATGAAGAGGAAATTGAAAACTCGATATCATTGATAACGATTGTATTCATCATTTTCATGTTACATTACCCCTTAATCGACGTCTTTTAATCCAATTGAGAATTTATTATCACGTGGAAAAACTATGTATTTTCCAGAGGAGGTCTTCAAAATGAGAAAATAATAAAAAGTTTGTTTTTATCCTTAAAAAATTTAATATTTAATAATCAACAACGTTTCTCAACTGCCTGTTCGCCAGCCTTTTCAGGCAGGTTCGATTCTGGTTGCTGAAACAACTCCGAGAGCGCCTTGTCCAATTGAACCCCCTGCCCATATCGAATCTCCAGGCTCTGCTTTCTATACTCGAGTGTAAGGCTCTCTAAGGTCGGATAGGCCTGGAACTTCCAATCTATTTCTAACTGCTTCAGATAACCCTTTTGGTACTTTGTTGCAATTCCTTCCTCCTTCATTACTATTGGAATAACGAGGACCTTGCAACCAACCATCTGCCCTTTGCAAGCAAGTCATACTTTTTTTCACTACCTACACAGTCTGCAAACAAATCTGAGACGTAATGCTAACTTCTATCATAAAGACTTGGCCAGACTCCTTATTGTGTACCACAATGTTCGGTTTATTATGCTTGACTATCACCGAGGTACGGATAAAACTTTCTACCTTGATTTGGACCCTGGTGTTTTCTACTACAGATTGCACCTCATAAGTCCGCAACTTTCTGGTGCGGCGAATACCACACTTATTTCATAGTAGAAGATGAAAACTCCTTACTACCTCGTTATGTCTCCACACGTAGTCTAGCTAAATGATCAACCGACATGCTCCTTGACTTACAATGGGGACATATTGCCGATGACTTAAGGCCGACATTTGGGTTGTCAATTAAGTACATTTTTTGATAAAGAAATTATAAATTTTATGTACCCCGGTCGTTTTCCAATCAGGGAGACGTCTCACTACCGCCTCAAAATTTATGCGAAATTCCGCAAGATTCCGGCAAGATAGGAGCGATGTTGTATGGGACTTTCCACACATTTCCTCTGCCTGGTTTAGTCTCCCACATACTACCTCATATGGAAAGCATTTTCGTGTCCTGAACGTGCACTATTACCATTTTCGTGTAGGTGCTGATAGAACAATCTGAAAATAAACTCAGATTATTTTTTTCCTTCTCTTACACCGACATTCATGTGTATAGTTTCCTCTTATAAACCATTATTGTCTCATTTATCTCTACCTTTGCCCTCCTCAACATTTTGAAGTCCCATTTGGAGACACGGAGTATACCGAGTTTCTCTTACTATAGGAGGTGCTTTTCCTTTGACCCCTCTGAATGGATAAATCTGATGATGTTAACTTAACCTCTTTAGGATATAGCCGTGATAATTAAATAAAAAGTAATTATTACTAATAAATTATTTATTATCCTTTAATGATTTAACTTTATGAAACTCATCATAGTGTAACTTTCGTTGCAATTCAAATTTACTCATATGTTTGTAATCCTTCTTAGGTGATGGGGATCTTACTTCTTTATTATTAAAACTATCCCATAAGGCACTCTCATAATCAGGACAATCCACACTTTCATTTGGAATGCTTGGCTCATATGGAGTTTTAGCTTCATCTATTTTCATATGTCCATAGTCCTTTTCTGGTGGATGGAGAGTGGCCAGTACATTCATTTCATCAAATGTTTGGCTTTTTGTTGATTTTAATCCTCCTATTTTCTTTAATATTCCCTTTGGTTTCTTTTCCATCTGACACACTACAACAACGATTGTATTGTAATTTATTTTAAATTTTAGAAATTTAATTTTAATAATTATATAATTAAAGTTAGTATTCTTATATACAATAAGATGATAAACCTATATTCTTTTGAACTTATTAAAATTATTAACCAGAGCATAAAAGACCACCAGAATCAGAGGTGGTGTCATTTGGTCAATCGTCTCATCGGGAAAAGTTTTGGAGAACACTAAAACAAATTAAATCAGAGTTGGAAGATGCAAGTGGAACCGGTAACCTTCTCCAGAACACATTTGTCATATACACCCTAACCTATGAAACATTATCCTGTGATCAGCTTCAAGAAATTCTCTAAACAACTGGATATCAAAGTAAGAAACCGAGAATGAACCTTGCCAAGAACTATTCTTTGACAGGCAGGTCTCAGAGGTTATTGTCAGATTAAATTAACCACATTATCCCAATTCATAGCCGATGGATTTAATGCCACCACACATGCGAACTACAATCGTATTAATCGACGTAAACAAGGCTTTAAACACAGTCTCAAGGAAGCTTCTTATTGGGAAAATTTTTGATTCGAAAGTTTGTCCAAAGCTAAAGATGCGGTTGGCAAACTTTCTGGGCGACTTGGGAGAGTCGTCTGCGGGTATCTTAAAGAGAAATCAAGACTACTACCTAACGGATTAACCCAATGTTCTTTGCTAACCTCCGACTTTTTTCAATCTTTTCCTTCACGAAATATCAATTACTAGGACAAAAATTTTATTATCCTACGCAGACGACTTAATAATTGCAATTGATTGACGAAAGTTACAATTCCCAAGCGAGAGTGAACACTATGATTGGTTGATGGCTAACATAGTAACTATTTCTGCCGAAAATTAATATGTACGCTTTTCACCTCAGTCGTTCAAAAGAAGATTCAAGAATTTTCATTGGTTTTGTACAAGGTCTCTTTCAATTCTTGAATTAATTTTCGACAGGCTGTTGAATTTCAACTCACATACGAAGAAAGTCATCACTAAGAGCGTGCAAAAGTTGAATGCTGTACGCGCGCTTGTCCAGAGGACTCCTTTGAATTTGGATGCTACTGTTGCAACAATTTACCGGCAAACTATTTTCCGGGCTGTGGATTATGCCATCAGTAGCATTGAGATTCGCGTTATCAAAGACTTTGCTCCACATAATCAATTCAATATACCGGAGAACAATATTTATGATAGAACTTCATTTTGGATCAATTGTTAATCTCATATCACAAAAGCTACGAACCATAGTCGCGGAACCAAATTCCTTCGGATCAGTAAGGAGTACGGAAACCCGCTTACCCTATCATTTTCCAATGCAAAAGAAAGTTGTTTGGTTAGGACAGTGGTTCTCAGCCTAAAATCCGCAAATACTTCTGAACCTTTATTTAAATTTTATTTTTTAATAATTTCAAATTAATATGTCACGGCCCGTACGTGGCCTCGGCCCACCCATGGTCGAGGCTAATAAAATTACAAAATTTTCTATAGCAGAATCAACTTAAATATTCCCAATAAGTTTACCTCTGATATTAAAAATTCTGTAGAATGCAAAAATTGAGAGATCCAAATTAAAAAATTAACCACCAAATGTCACAAAGTAAAAGTATCATGCTAAGAATAAATTTTATTAATATAAAATAGATGAAATCTAATTATTTAAATGACTACTAAAATAACAAAAGCATAGCTTTAACCAAAAATATTAAATTTAAGCCTTGTTCTTTTGTCCATATACATGAAACTTTAACTCTAAATACTAACCCTAACACATAAACCCTTAAATCGTAGCCAAACTGCTAAACACTAACCCTAACCAAAAACACTGACTCCTAACTAATAAACCCTAAACATTAACCATAACACTTAAAACCCTAAACACTGATAACAGTCGTACAGTGCTATTGTACGATGAGCTAAATTTTCGCCATGATCTCCTCTTTTAAGGACCTTCTCACCAACTTTTAATGTTTCTTCGTCTTTTCTCCACCTTCTTTTTTTCAATCATCTTTTGTGCTGCTACTTGCGCATATATTCGTGTCTCTTGCCTTGCTTCATCCACTTCATAAGAAATAAAATTCGACAAATCCTTTGGAATTGCTTCCTGTGGATACTTACATTCCATAAATATGAAGAATGACATTTGTTTAGTTGTCTCGTGTATTCAATTGTTGTAATCAAAAACAATTTTTTTTAAATCAAGAACATAACTCCCAAGCTCTCCACTGGAAGCGGATGTAAAGGAAATTCATTATTTATTTATTGGTTAAATCTAAATTTACAATTTCTTTTTTTACCTCTTTACTTNAATTGCTTCCTGTGGATACTTACATTCCATAAATATGAAGAATGACATTTGTTTAGTTGTCTCGTGTATTCAATTGTTGTAATCAAGAACATAGCTCCCAATCTCTCCACTGGAAGGGGATGTAAAGGAAATCAATTTTTTATTGATTGGTTAAATCTAAATTTATAATTTCTTTTTTACCTCTTTACTTGACCTTGTATCCATGGTGCACGCGGTCTACCATAGACATATTTTACCCGAAGCTCCATTAAGATGTCGCTCATCAAATTATTTTTAAATTCTTTTCCGTTATCCGTGTGTAATAATAACGGGGGGCCATATCTATAAAATTTTTTTGAAAAGTTTCAACTACTTCCTTTGAATTTTTGGAGTAGAGAGTTTCGACCATACCAAATTTGCTGAAACAATCAACAACTGTCAAAAGCTACAGAATATTAATGAAAATAAATACCCATGAATAACACAAGTTTTTGTCAGAATAACGTCGCAAATCGATAAGATCTGCTATATATTTGTCGCGTGGGTATTTTGCCACAATTGGTGTTATCGGAGGTTTTGTTTCCAAAAGCCTCTTAGACACACAAAATGAACACCGCTTTAAAATATCTCCAACTTCTTTGTCACATTGTAGTACAGATTTTCAAAATACTAAAAAGTCTGTTCCTGCCCATGTGGGAGTTGTTGTGTTCAGGCTAAAAACTTAAAGATTAAATATACCTCAATAGTTAATCGTTTTAGCTCTAGTTCGTCGTTTGCAAAAAATCGTAATTTATAATTTGTTTCCTACAAATGAGCAATTATAAATATACGTAGATATATGGCACATCGTTTTCAAACGTAAAACTACTGGCAAACAAAAACCATCAGTCGCAGGTTAATAAAAACGTGCTAAATAATTTTTAAAAAATTTAAATTAATTATTATTAAGAAACAAGACCAAGAGTCACACTCCAACTATTTTGAATGGAGACCTGTCGGCTGTGGGACTGAAGCTCACTTCCGCAGACGACCTAGATACCTTAAGGGAACTGGCACGAAGTAGAGGGTCCTGGAAAAGGCTGATAGAGAGGATGGCTAGAAATACGGCACAAGGGAGGCTTGATTAATTTTATGACTTCTCGGGAGAGGGAACTGGCACGAAGTAGAGGGTCCTGGAAAAGGCTGATAGAGAGGATGGCTAGAAATACGGCACAAGGGAGGCTTGATTAATTTTATGACTTCTCGGGAGTGCTTTAAATAATAATAATAATTAAGAAACAAAATATATTATAGTTGTTGTGGTGTTGACATGTCCGTTTCTAATCATACCGAGAAATCGAATCCTATGGGCCTTCCTGCAAAATCAAATAAAGAAGATAGTATAGTAGAAGCAGGACCGTCGTCTGTGGGGCTGGATAATGTCACAAGAACTAATATCAACATCATTGGGAGTATTGGTGCCAAAACCACTATCTGCCATTATTGAAGAGGTCACTGTGTCTCTGAAGCTAAGTGGGTAACTCAGATTTTTTTTCCTCGAAACAAAGATTTGGTAGGATACCTAGAGGTGGCTGGAACCTCGTACTTAAAAAGTTCAATGAAAAGTACTCCAAGAGTTCCAGTCTATGTCAGCTAAAAAAGATGCTGAAACCTGAAAATCGGAATAACAATGTAAAAGGAGGCGAATGTTTCAAAGTGCAAAATAATACTAATGTTGAAATTTCCACCTTCAGAAATTGCCTTGAGGAACTAAAAGTACAAATTGAGAAAATTAAGTCAATTCCGAGGGATACTCGAAAACCAACACCCAAAATTCAGAGAAAGTATGTCAGAGTTAATGTTTTGTCGGGACTAAATTCTGCAATATATTTTATTACGAAAGATAATCCGCCTCAAAATATCAATCAAATTACTGATATTCTATACGCTACACAGTGTGTTTATATGGCTTTAACTGCGAAGGTTAAACCGCAAAGTACGTGGTTGGACAACACTGAAAAGAAAATCTCAAAGCTGA
>RDEW01000019.1:955063-990690 GCA_011109175.1 Dicyema japonicum | reverse complement strand
CTATCAAGGAGTCTTTTAACGAACTGCTTCCTGGGATCCCGACTGTGCCAGTTGATAAATTATATTTCCTCGGATGCCCACTCAGCGAAGAAGAACTCAAGAACCATCTACTTTCCAAAAATGAAGAATTAACACGCCTTGCGAAAAGATTGTCATGTCTCGACTCTCACACATCTTTCTTCTGATGAGAAACAACATCGGACTACCCAAGCTTTTATATCTACTCCGATGTTCACCCTGCTACGAACAATATGACATTCTACTTTCAATAGACAAGTCTCTCAAGCAAACAGTGAGTCACTAATTAACGTCCGCTTCGACGAACTTGGTTGGAAACAATGTAAGCTTCCCTCTGGATTTGGGTGTCGGAATGAGATCGGCGCTGGAGGTTGCGTACCCGGCATACCTATCGTCTCTCTCAAGCTGCAGCCATTTGACACGGCAAGTCCTTCATAACACTATTGGACTTCGCTGGAATGAGTCATTTGACGAAGCTTGTCGGAAATGGAACGGGTCCGGACTCAAAATCCCGAAGACAACAAGCAAAGTAATTGGGATAACATTGTCTGCTCCAAAATTTTGGAAGACCTTAAAAAAGAAGCAAATCAACATCGTCTGGCTTGTTTTGGTGTCAGCTTAGTGTCAGAAGTGGAGAGTGGAGCATGGCTTGGTGCAATACTTGCTCGAACCTAGGGACTTTTTGGACGACGAATTTTTTAGGATTTGAATCGACAAAGGCTAGGATTAGACGTTTGCCAAGAGCACCGATGTCGCTGCGGGAAAATAGTAGGGATTGCATCCGCTGTCCTGCAGAAAAAGTGCCGGAAGAGGACCACGTCACGCTGCTCTGAACGATGTGATCGTCAGAGCTATGAAGGCTACAGGCTTCTCATCACAGCTTGAACCAATGGGTCTCCATCGAGGAGATGGAAAGAGACCTGACGGGATGACCCTTTTCCCTTACACATCCGGAAGATCTTTGGTCTTGGACGCAACTTGTGTTGACACATTTTCAAGCACGAATCTTTTCAAATCGGTTCAGACACCTGGAGCAGCTGCTTCGACCGCGTAAAACCTAAAAATTAAGAAATATTCTTCCCTCGGGGACCGCTACCGATTTACTCCTGTTGCGGTCGAGTCATTAGGAGCCGTTGGTCCAATGACGGCTGAGTTCTTGCGCGAACTCGGAGGAATGTTTGCCAGAAAGAAAAGGGATCAATGAGAAGCGTTATGACTGAGACAAAAAATTGGAATAACCATACTCCGAGGGAACTCGTTGGCTATCCATGCAGCCGGTTTCCTCAACTAACATTTGTTTTTGTCGTTAATAAATTTTTTTCAATAAAAAAATTAATTGTGATTAAACATTTTATAGCATTTATAAGTCGGAAAATAAATTAGAAATTGATTGAATTATTCAGATTATGATCAACTACGAATTATAAGATCATTTAATTTAAATATCACAAAAGGTTGAACACATTTTTATAGTCCCAAGTATTGCAATTATTTTTTATTTATCAGCATCATAGTAAATATGAATCATTTTATAATTTAATTAATTAACCCCGAATACAACGATGAACAAGTCAAAGTAAATAACTAGTTAAGTGCATCAGTTTCCACTTCTACAGAAACAGAGTCCGGAATCATCATAAAGAGTAAAAGACGTCTATTACTTGCAGTTATGTAAACCATTCCAGTGGAGTAAGGGAGAGCAAATGATCATTTTTCGTTCCAGCATGACACTGGGCGCTGCTACCCAGGTAGATCACATGACGCCATTCTAGCAGGGAGGAAAAAAGGAGGAACAGAAATGACAAACAAAAAACTTCAACCAATTAGCTACATAACACCACATGGCGACACGAGGGGATTAAAAAGGGATAATATTAATTAACCAATTAATGTCATGTCCATTAAGAGAATCCGCTGAAGGAATTAATTATTAAAAAGCACTCCCGATAAAACATAAAATTAGTTAAGTTTCGTATTCCTAATCATCCTCTCCGTCAGCTTCGACCATGATCCTCTGTTGCGCACTAGTTTCTTAGGTAGTCCAGGTCGTCCGCCACTTCCATTCTAATATCAGATGCTGTCCACACTCTTGTAACATAGTGAATCAGGTGCAAATCCGAGACCATAATGTCGGCAGGCCGACGGGAGGATAAAATGGTGGAATTTTCCAAACAGTTTTGTACAATGTACGGTTGTTTTTGTCTCTTGTAGACTTGAAGCCATGTTGGAATGTAGGTTGTGGGAGAGAGGGGTGAATAAGTTTTAGGACCAGTTTCTCCAGGATTCTCGACAATTCATATATAAGGGAGACTGGTCTGTAAGAGCTGGGACCGTTCTTTGGTCTTCCAAGTTTCAATATTGGACTAATTTTCTATAGTTTCCATAAAGTCGTTATGGTATTTATGTTTAGCGATGTGTTGTAGATGATTGTCAATGCATTTATTGATGCTGAACACGAGGAATTCCGTTGGGCCACATGAGTTTGTTTTTTTCTGGTATATTAGGTGCCCTTACTTACTGAATCGGAACATACAACGTACCTAAAATTTACCCTAAAATTACACATATCACGCTAACATTAAAAAATGTGATGAAAAATGAATAATTCTCTGTTCAAATTAATAATAATAAATTTCGAAATAAGATAAAATAATTAAAAAAAGTAAAATAAATTTGAAACTATATCTATGTTGGATGATGTTGTTGAGTTCATAAATAACCACGATCCACTAAAATTCAGGGTATTTATCGAATTCAATTGAAATAGGCATTGTTGATCACATCCTCAATACTGGGACTGCTCTCTTGGCCTACAAGTCTTGTCATGTAAATACTTACACTTACCTAGTTCACCAAATTTCAAAATATCAAGCAAATTCCGTCAAAATTTGAAAAAAGGGGAGCAAAATTTACCGGCTTTTCTCATCACGTGGACAGAGAAGGCACTATTCACATTGACCTGAATGCACACTTTTTTAAGATATTTCCCCTCTTTTCGAGACCACGAGGACTAATTCCAGTGAGATTATCGAGCCTTTCACTTACAAACGAGGGAATTGTGTGGCTTTCCGATAACCTGACGAACAGTTTTTGTAAACTTAAAATAGATAGGAGCGACTACCATTTTGTTTATGGCGAAGTAACTAAAGTTGGTGGGTTTTTTTTATTTGAGGGTCGTTTTTTTAACGTTAACTTGTATTTGACAAGACATGGACTGGCAATTCCTGCTATAAGTGAGGGAACATACCAACAGAAATATATGAGGAAATTAGAAAGGGCTGAAAAATTGGCTAAATTACTAAATAGAGGGATATATTATGTTAAATTACATAAACTTATAAAATTTTTTAAATAATTTTATTTATTTTGTGATAATATATTATGAATGACTCTCTTTAAGGGTCCTTGACGTTGTGGCTCACCAAGAGGTGTCATTTGGTTGTGCCTGTGCCCTACACAGCACACATGAAAAAGAACCACACATTTCCCTATCGTCTCTCTTCAAGGAGATCTCGATGGCGACCATTGAGCGGGCACGAAGCTTTCGCTCCCAAGAATCCCTCCTGACATCCGGTGACATTGAACTAAACCCAGGGCCGCAGAATAGACCCATCAGAATCTTACAACTTAACACCAATGGAATCACCTCGAAACATACCGAATTGGCTGAGTACCTGGTTAAACACCGTATTGACATTGCCCTTCTACAGGAGTCACGTTTGTCTGCCTTCTCCCAAACACCAAAATTCAAAAACTACTCTTTGCTCCGTTCTGAGCGATCAAATGGATCTCACGGTGGTGGCCTGGTCACCCTCATTCACAACTCCATCCCATTCACGGATACCACTGACCACACATTGACAGCGGCTTCTGATAAACATATGGAATTGTTATCCATCACCATCAATATTATGTCAACTCCTTACACAATTCTGAATATCTACATTCCCCCTTCGTCTTGCTGCCAGAAGAGTTACCGACCAAACCTAGAATTCCTTCAACTATACGAAAACATAGTTATTTGCGGCGATCTAAACGCTAAAGATCCACTATGGTTCCGAAACCAGAATTCGGACCACAGAGGGAAACAAGTGATCTCTGAACTGGAACACCTAGTGATATTAAATAACCCCCGCCAACACACGAGATGTGGAACACGCCCTGGGGATCCTAATACGTCTCCTGACCTCTCCATATGCTCAGCTCCCCTTGCAAAATCGATCTACTGGGATGTCAGATATGACTTACCCTCAGATCATAACCCTATTCTGATCGACATCTTCTTGCATTTCGGACGAACTATGTCGAGGCGAACCTATGTAAACTACAAAAGGGCGAGATGGATCGACTTCACGGTTGACGTCGAAACGTCGCTGGAAAACTTCTCTGTGAAAAATTTTACCTCTCCAGACAAAGCCATTGCACATTTCAACTCAGCCATCCTTTCGGCGGATAGAAAGCACGTCCCTAAAGGATTCATCCATGATTACAAACTATTTTTCAACAAAGAAATATTGGATCTCATCTGTGAGAGAAGACACCTAAAACGTTCCCGAACAACCAACCAGCAACTCCAAGATGAAATTTCTTCCCTAAACAAGAAGATAACCCACCTCATTACGGAGCTCAAAAAGGAGAAGTGGTCCACTTTCGTCTCTCGATTGAATCCAAAATCAAAACCCCAAAGTTTCTGGAGATTTATCAGAGAAATACAATCAAATCAAACCGAATCGAGCACAACCCATGGAGGTAGACTTGGAAAGGACAACCAAACGAAAGATTTCCACTGCCAGGCAAATGACTTGATGACTCACTATTGCAAAATGAGTCATATTCCAATGAATAAAGAAAATCGAAATAAAATTGGTTTGACGAGTGACGCCGTCATCAGTGGATACTCACTGCGGAACTAGATTGTCTAGAAAGGACACTCACACAAGAAAAAGAAAAAAAAGAAGTGAAGATCATTCCTTGGTTCTACGATTAGTTAAAATTAACTGTTCTTTACTTAAATAAAGTGTGTGTCCTGCCTATGCGGAGCTATAAATATTATGGCTCTCGTGAAAAGGCTTTAAAAAAAAAAAGAAAATCGACCTCATATTACTAAACCCCCAAGGGTAACAAAGGCACGATTCGAAGTATCAATATGTCATGTTCAAAACCTCATTACAAACTCAAGAAACTCACCAGCTACGGGACCCGATCGGATCAGCATATTCCACCTAAAGCACCTCGGTCCAAACGAGCTCTTGGCACTTAAAGATATCTACGAATTCTCCATTAACAGGTGTTTCATCCCGATGTTATGGAAGAAGTCGAACATTATCCCAATACTCAAGAACAACAAAGCCTCCTCCTTGCCCTCTTCGTTCAGGCCAATTTCCTTAACATCTGTTGTCTCAAAAATCCTCGAAAGGATTATTCTTAACGAAATCACCCCCTACCTCGACCTCTCCGACTCACAACATGGTTTCCGTCCTTTACACTCGACCACCACGCACTTACTGACACTAACCCAATACATCTCCAACGGTTTCAACAACTGCAAACCCCCGGAACGAACTGTCTTGGCCTCTATTGACCTAACTAAAGCTTTCGACAGAATCTCCCGTGTGGTCCTCTGCAACAAGATCTATTCTTCAAATATTCCCTCTGTATGGAAGTCATGGCTCACAAATTTCCTCTCGGGAAGACTGGGTCATACGTATCTATATTCAAATCTATCAAGATATCGACTCCTACCAAACGGTGTTCCCCAGGGATCAGTCCTTTCACCCTCACTTTTCAACCTTTACGTCAAAGACATCCCAACAACCCAAAATACGTTACTATTGACATATGCCGATGATCTAGTAATCGCATCCAGGAGTGGCGATGTTCGACTGGCCACCGAAAAAGTGCAGTACCACCTGAACTTGCTATCCGACTGGATGAACTTAAACTGGATGAGTGTTTCCACCTCGAAGTCATCAGCTACCCTGTTCACAACCGATCGAAGACAATTCAACCTAAACCCCACACTCTCGTTGGGAGACGAACCACTCCCCTTAAATAAATACCCGAAGATCCTTGGAGTTGTCTTCGATCCTTCACTCTGTTTCAACAGACAAGTGGAGGAAATAATGACAAAAGCCAAGCGGAAACTTAACATATTACGGGCAGTAGCTGGCCACTCAAACGGTCAGCAAAAAGAAAACTTAACTCTTCTCTACAAACAGTTCATCAGGACTACACTCAACTACGCCTCACCAAGTTGGGCCCCCTCAATCTCCTTGTCCCTTTCTCAAGAACTGCAGAAAGTGCAAAACTCGACGCTGAGAATAATAACTGGCTGCTTAAAGTCAACCCTCACCGACCATTTACATTGGGAGTCGAAAATCCTCCCGCTCTATGACCACCTGGAAATGCGTAATTTACAATTCCTACGGCAGTGGTTCGACCCGAATCACCCAGTTCACGCTCTGCTAAGTAACAAAAACCGCAGATACATACGCAGGACCCTCTTTGACCTACAAAGAGTCTTGTCGAAGATCACCCCCCTCAAGAAGACTCAACTTGGACCCGCCGAATCCATGATTTCATCTCAACACGGGCCATTAGGACACTTCAATATAACAAAGTCTTGGAGCGCTTCCCCCCTGATATCAGTCCAACGGAACAATCGCTCCCGAGGAAGATCAGAATCGGACTGGCTCGCCTACGATGTGGACACCACCCTTTTCTGGCTGGCAGAGTAGTTCGGACCTTTTTCCCTGCCCTGGACCACCGGATGCAAAAGTCGAGGATCTCTGGGAGCGGCCTGTCCGGACTGCACGCTCTCTGATGGTCGCCGGCTTCCCACTTGCTGGCGAAGCCGGGGTTAATAATTTAATTTAAGTCCTTATGTATGATGTTGTTAGTTGGATTATTTACTATTATAAATGATATCAAGAATGGAAAGTATGGTGTTGTATCTATAGTTATAGTCAATACAATTGGTGGAATAGTTTATTATTTTTATATATTATAAAAATAGCATTGGGGTTGTGGTCTGCTTTTCCTTATTAAAATAACCTATCACTCTCAATGAGAGAATGACAACAAAAAGTGTGGTTAAGTGGAAATCACAGTCCTATAAGGTGAACATCATCCATCTCTGCTGAAAAAGTAGTTCGTGATTACTTTGCTTCTTCTGAACCACGAGGGCTCCATGGGGGTTTCTGCTTTAGAATTTTTTGATGATTGCTAGTTGTCATGGAAACTAGTGTTAATAATTTAATGCATACTTTTAGTTATAGATCTAATGATTATTCTCAACAATCCAGATGATCATTTCAAGACCTCATCATTTGAGCCTCGTAGTGCCATGTGGCTACTTGAGATTTGTTTCTTCTGGTACTCCTTTTTTGTGATCCACCTGTCTCAAATGGTTACCAGTGTCAAGGTGGCACGAAAAAAAGATGATTTGCTCTCTCCCACTACACTTGAAGGGTTTCAAAAACCACAGGAAATGTATTTGTGTGAGATTGTAAGGAATATGTTTCTGTGACAGCGGAAACTGGATACACTTTATTAGTTTCTTTCTCTACATATGATAGGTTAATAATTAATTCTTCTTTTTTTATTTGTCTCTATGTAATAACTACCAAATGTAACAAGTTTATTTTAATCGCTTTACAAAAGAATATTTAAATTGGTTGAAGCACAGTTTACCAGCAGAAAACTATAATTGAACCAATTGAATCTTGAGAATCATATTTGAAGCATACAAAAACCTGCACATTAAGACGCCATGATATATTTGAGTTTTGCTTAAAAAGAATTCTGTCATGTAAGTCATTCCAAATGGTGCAGTAAAGAATGAACTCACTCACAATGAACAATGTTGAGAATTATAATGATTTTTTAAGGTCCAATTTATTAGATCCATTGTAGGGTACATCACTTGGTTTCTTACAGTTTATATGCACGTGAACAAGATTGTAAAACACTATGTATTGAGTAGTCACAAAAACATATCTCATATGATCATGAGGACAAATTCATTGTTTCACTACATGCAACTCCCAATTCTTAAGACTAGTAATTCGAAAGATAATTTATTTGAGAGAGGCGAAATTTTATTTCCGGATCCTAATCTCCCATATTCTGAAAATGCCTGCTTCAATTATGACTTTTTTTTAGCAGACAGATCTACCACGACCACTTTCCAGTCTATCACATCAGGCTTTAGTGAGAAAATTTGTTTCGGATGGCTCTATCAATATAGAGTTTCACGGTCACTTCTATTATTACCCCCAGGATCACTGGGTCAAAGAAAAAGAAATAAAAGTTCTCATCTAACTAAGTGATCCCAGACCGACACAGGAGAGGACGAGTCCGGTGGGGTCGAGAATCCTGAATGCTCTTCTGAATAGAGAGCAGCTTGGTAAACTAGTCCCCTTTAAGAGTTTCCGTTGTAATTCGATTAAGAAATATTAAATGGACTGGATTTTGTGTTCTGGTCCAATTAACCTTATTGCAGTCTTTTAGATTGCTGATAGTTTCAATGAGGAGGATCGTGAAATCTGCATTGGCCATGAAGGACTTGCATGCGTCATCGTTGGTCGGATAAATTGTCCATAAATCGTAACAAGGCCATCAGTTTGGTCTATAAGTTTTTTTGAGAGTACTTTTAAAATTCTCATTTTCCTCAGAGCAAAAGTTACTTTGTTCTCAACATGTCGGATAAAGGTGAGTCCTTGATCAAAGGTGACTCCAGAATCTTCGGTGTTTTGTTATAGGAATAACCTCGTTCCTCATAAAAGATTTTTGGTTCGACACAGACAGCGTGACAGAAGACTTTGTTGATGTGTCGAGTCTTTGTTTCGAGAGCCATAGTTCCAGCTTGTCAAGCATTTGTTGAGCGGACTGAGTCGCTGATTGAATGCTTCTGTCCTTGAAGGCAAAAATGATATTGTCGGCATAGGAGAGGATTAGGCAGCTTTCAATTACAGGTTTTTAATAAAAAATTGATAACTTGCCTCTCCACTTGATTTAACGAATCTCTCTAACTAAGATTATAAAATTGGACAGTTTTTTAATCTGTTCTGTCCAATATTTATTTGGATCATCCGATAACATCTTCGACAAAGTTCGAGTGAGTGGATCTTTCTACAATTCCTAAAATAAAAATAATTCAATTGTATACCTTGACTACGTGGGTTGTTTGTACGTGAATGAATAATGTTATATTTCTTGCAAATTGCAGTGACATGTGAGTTTTTAAACTCGGAGCCATCGTCCGACTGTAAATATAAACATGGTCCATAATCCATGAATATATCCTCAAGGTTGTCAGCAACTTCCAAACCACTTTTTTTAAAGCTTTTTGTAACAGCAAATTTTGAATAAATATCAATGGACGTTAAAAGCCACGAATAACCATCATTATACTCTCTAAACCTAAAGATTATAAAAAATTGATACCTTTAAGATCGATTAAATCTATTTGAAATCTCTCATTGGGCCGATTTGCAATTACATGATCAATCCTATGGGCATTCCTGCAAAATCAAATATAGAAGATAGTATAGTAGAAGCAGGACCGTCGTCTGTGGCTGGATAATGTCACAAGAACTAATATCAACATCGTTGGGAATATTGGTGCCCAAACCCACTTGCATTCACGATCTGCCATTATTGAAGAGGTCCAGTGTTTCTCTGAAGCTGAGTGGGTATCTCAGATTTTTCTTGCCACGAAACAAAGATTTGGAAGGATACCTAGAGGTGGCTGGAACCTCGTACTTAAAAAGTTCCATGAAAAGTTCTCCAAGAGTTCCAGTCTATGTCAGCTAAAAAAGATGCTGAAACCTGAACATCGGAATAACAATGTAAAAGGAGGCGAATGTTTCAAAGTGCAAAATAATACTAATGTGGAAATTTCCACCTTCAGAAATTGCCTTGAGGAACTAAAAGTACAAATTGAGAAAATTAAGTCAATTCCGAGAAATACTCGAAAACCAACACCCAAAATTCAGAGA
The DNA here is from genome assembly GCA_011109175.1 of Dicyema japonicum. Classification (NCBI taxonomy): domain Eukaryota; kingdom Metazoa; phylum Dicyemida; class Rhombozoa; family Dicyemidae; genus Dicyema; species Dicyema japonicum. Next base: position 980,671 of record RDEW01000019.1, on the reverse strand, counting down.
AAGTATGTCAGAGTTAATGTTTTGTCGGGACTAAATTCTGCAATATATTATATTACGAAAGATAATTTGCCTCAAGATATCAAATTACTGATATTGGATTGTTATTGTTAACTTTGTAAAGACCATATTCAAGAAATGGACTGTAAATCTCCACTTAGTTGGAAGAAGAATTGGTTCTGTAAAACTGGGACGTGGAATTCTGCAAGGAGATTCATTATCCCCTCGACTATTTGTTATGGTAATGAAACCCTTGAGCAGGACCCTTAATTCTATGTTCCCAACACTCCAAATTAATCAGAAGGATCCTAATACACTGACTTATTCATTGATGTCCTAAAGATATTTGGGCTAAAAGAAGATACTGTTATTAAAATGATGAAAGTTGTTCGCGATTTTTTTCATGTTGCCGACTTGGAGATGAATTCGAAAAAATCATTTTCTAATGTAAAATCGTCATCACGTTGTGAGACTCTGGAAAAAATCAGTGGATATCGATATTTGGGTGTTTTTGAAAATGAGGGAAGTAATGTTTTTAGGCAAGGTTATGAAGTCCATACTTGAAAATGTTAAGAGAATAACCATGTTTTCCAAAACAAAGTTAAATTCTGTGAACTTATTTCGTGCAATAAATGAAAACGCAATGTCCCTAACTATTATATAGGATTAATTAATATTAACCTTATGAATTTGATGATATTGACCAACAAATACGGCAACTGCTTACGTCACTCAAGTTTCACCTCAAACCTGCAAATAAAGAGAGGCTGTATTTGGACAGGAAGACATTTGGAAGAGGACTTACCTCGATTTCATTAAAGAGCGAATTAATTCTATTCCAGTTCCTTAAAAGTTTGGAAAAACAGTCGACTGTGTGGTTGCAAAGGTCGGGGATTCTACGAGTAATAAAAACAAAAAAAATGGCACTTGGCTAGTTATGACGTTTTTGAGCATGTTATGACATAGTTTTCTGGTGTCTTGGCTTGTACAGAAATCCAGAGCGAATCAAGTTAGTCAGAAATGTGAAAAGCTCGTTGTGGACCGATCCTTTTTGAAACCATGCTGGAATGGTTTATAAGGAGTTTTTTCACTGATTTTTGCGAGGATCAGCTTTTCCAGAATTTTTGACATGGAGCATAAGAGAAAAATAGGCCTGAAGGAAGCTGGGTCTTCTTTCGGTTTTCCTGGCTTCAATACTGGGCGAATGTTTGCAAGTTTCCATATCGTTAGATTGAGTTATAATTAATCGATCAGTTGTAGATTTTGGTCAGGGTACTGATTCCCTCATTTCCTAGGTTTTTCAGGAGGATTATGGGAATTCCGTCTCGACCATGTGAATGTGTCTCTTTTGTTTGGCTTAGGAATGCCATTACCTCCCTTTGCGTGAAATAAGTTAATTCATCCCTTTTCGGTTTTCTTAGCGGCGGTTTGGGTGGGTTAGTCCTTTTGTGGTTTTGTGAAAGATTTTCGCATAGTATTTATTATGGCGTTTAGGTCCTTTTGGCTGAATTCGTCAATTACGGGTGTCTTCTCATCCACCTTCGAGATATTTCGAATTGTCTTCCAGACTTCTGATGTTGACCGGCGACGATTTAATAACGTAAATACCATCTTCCATTTAGCTCTTTGTATTTTGAATTCATTGGCTTTTATTTTCTCGTTCAGCACTTTTAGACAGATGTTTACAAAATATAGTCTTCCTTTTGTTGTGCCAACAGATTTTCCGATTGTCTCCGTGGTTTTATCATTCCCCAATTAGAGTTGACACGTCGATTTTGACAGAATCAAAATTACAATACAATAAACCTGATATTTTTGTGCATGACAAAACAAAGAAGAAAATAACTTTAATTGAAGTGGGGATTACCTCACAAGACCGACTAAAGCAAGTTGAAGTTGAGAAACTTCACAAATATGACTTGCCTGCAAATGAACTATCGCTGCTCTATGAATTCCAAGTGAAGATTATTCCAGTGGTTTTGACATGGGATGGAGTTGTCTCAAGATGCTTCAAGAATCATATGGATAAATTATTTATTGAAGAATCAACGAGGACTTACATCCAATCGGTTGTGCTGAAGAGAACGCTCGAAAGTATGCTCATTGAACATAAGCATGGATGAAGGTATACGATGAAGAATACGCCTCTGCTACCTCCCAACTTGTGGAACTGGCATGCCGTGAGGACAGCCCACTGGACTCTAACGGAGATATTTTGACTGAATCTGATGTGGAGATGCGAAGTAACAAGGAGGTTATGACACACTCTTCGTCTAAGAGAAGAAAAGGGATTACTAAAAATCTGGATCAAAATACGCTTAATTAGTAAATTTACTCGTTATTATTTTACTATTTTCACTAAGAAACAATTTAAATATTAAAAACTAAGTATTTTGATACTGTACCCATTCTTCAATTTTATTTTTTCCAAAAAATTAAAAAAAAAGTGATTATTTTAAAATAAAAACTTATATATTAGTAATCCTTATCCAATAACGGACAAAAATATATAATTATTTTTTTAAATGATTAAAATCATTGACCACGTAGGGCATGATATATAATATAATTAAATCGTAATTAATAATATTTCTTTTTGATATATTATTAGATAGATTAGTATATTTTAATATTCAATATAAGGAATACGAAAAGGGTTTAACGAGTGACGCCGTCATCAGTGAATACTCACTGCGGAACTGGATTGTCTAGAAAGGACACTCACACAAGAAAAAGAAAAAAAAGAAGTGAAGACCATTCCTTGGTTCTAAGATTAGTTAAAATTAACTGTTCTTTACTTAAATAAAGTGTGTGTCCTGCCTATGCGGAGCTAATACCACGGCTCCGTGAAAAAGGCTGTTATTATTATTATTATAAGGAATACGGCACAAGGGAAACTTAACTAATTATGTTTTCTCGGAGTCACGCCGCATGGCGCCATGCGGTGCTGAGTGGTTAATTGGTTGAAGTTTTTTGCTTGCTTGTCTGTTCCTCCTCTCTCTTCCTAATAGAGTGGCGTCATGTGATGACCTGTCTAGGTGACGCCCAGTGCCAGGCCGGCACGAAAAAGGATCATTTGCTCTTCCCCACTCCACTGGAGGAGTTTCCACAACTGTATGTAATGGACGTCTTACCTTTTATGCTGATTCCGGTAGACTCTGTTTCTGTAGAAGTGGAAACTGGATACACTTGATTAGTTGTTTACTTTAACTTCTTTCTCGGTGTATCCGGGGTTAATAAATAAAATAATAAATGTTTTCTCGGGAGTGCTTTTAATAATAATAAATGGGAAGCCTAAGGACAATCCTGCATCATTTCGACCAATCTCTTTACTTATCAAAATTATGGAAAAATTGATTCTTAATCCTATAATACTGTCCCTTCCTTTATCATTTCCACAACATGGATTCAGAAGGGTTTATTTAACTTCTACCCACTTCACTGCCCTCAATTAATTTATCCTTGAAGGCTTTAACACAAATCCTCCCCACTTCAAAACAATCGTTTTCTCGATCGATTTAATAAAGACCTTCGACTCTATCTCAAAGAAAATTCTAACACGGAATTTGTTTAACCTCTCCGTCAACCCTAATATAAAACTTTGAACTTGCTAACTTTATCAATGGAAGAAGGGCCCGGGTATACATGGATAGGTCCAAATCAGTTTCAAGATTACTACCCAATGGTGTCCCACAAGGTTCCCCTTTATCACCCGCATTATTTAACTTATATATGTCCGATTTACCACAACCCGACGATTTCCTTCTATCATTTGCTGATGACTTATTAATCTATCCCAGATCTCCTAAAGTACAAGAATACCTTCACAAGATTCAAATTTGGCTAAATTATGACCGGCTTGATATATCTACTGAAAAATCTTTTCCGCCCTTATTTACCTCAGACAAACGACTTGGACAAATGACTGTGGATAAATTTATTAACCAGACAAAACACCTTTCACGAAGAACTGAAAAATCTTTGGGATCACCTTCGACAACAAATGTCCTTTTTATCTCATGTCGATTGCATCTCTGGAAGCTGCTCAAGAAAGCTAGGGATAATCAAAACTATTTTCGGTTGCATTAAAACCCATTTCCAGCCTGAAATTGTTGTACGAACAATTCATTGAGCCATCTGTTAGCTATGCCTGTGCGTCATGGGAAATCAATCTGTCCTGAAAGAACAAACAAAGAATCCGCGACATTCATGCCTTAACAGTCACTTAATTTGCAATCTCGGAAAAATATAAAACTAATACCCTCATCACTTGAAGACCTTATCCAACAAAATGGAAAGGGACTTGCTACCCTGTGCAGGCGACTCTCAACAATACACATTCTCAAAGTATCTTATGAGAAGGGTGTACATCACCCCACTCCAATTCATATTCCCCAAACCACCCCGCCCACAGAGAAATTGTGTTGGATCCCAGAAGGCGCACGAGGAGGAAATGAGAAATCTGATAGAGGCCTTCAAGATCATTTAATAATTTAGTAATTAAAATAAATATTGGAATTGGGTTAATAATTATATTAATTTATTTTTAGTGGTTGAGAATTTTTTTATGTTGTGTTGCTATGTGGCTAGTTGGTCAAAAGCTATTTTCTTCCTTCCGGCATCAAGAGGATTTAACTATTCTTCCCTGGGAACAATGTCGTTACTTGGAAACAAGTTCTGGAACGCTGGAACGAGTCAGAATCAAGGAGTTAGTTTGGTTACCCTCGGTCTTTGCAATAATTATAATTTTTTAATATTCAAATTTATGAAAATCGTTTATTAACCACATTTGGCAAATAAAATTAATGATACATCAATAAACATGAAATTAAGACTATTAATTTTGTTGTAAATATCAGAATTATGAAGAACATTAGTGGAATTTCATAAATATTTGTTTTATTTGTATGAATAACCTCATTGCTTCACAATCTTCTTTGAAGAGATGGATAGACCATTGTTGAGAATAGTGTCCTATAGTCCCTTCACAAGATAATATTATCTTAGGTTTATAGACACTATTCCTGAGGATTCATGGAAACGTAAAATTTGGTATATATTTAGTTTAATGTTCATAAAAGAATTGGGAAATTTACTGCAACACATGTTCTCCTCTCAAATGAAAAATTCGATTAAGGAGATGAAAACGTGAAATTACTGAAATTAGAGATTCTACAGATGGAAAAACTTCTCGGAATACAAAATAATAAAATCAGAAAACAGTACAGAGGGTCTAAACTGTAAGGGTTTTTGTCTAAACCACATAATAGAACTGAAAAGTCAAAACTCAGAAGCTTTCTCCGGGAATTATGAAAATATAGCTTAGTCAATATTCAAATTCCAATGCAAACAAAAAGTGCAAACATTACCACTTTCAAAGTGAGTGTATGGTAAATACAATAAGAGTATCAATTTTCTTCCGTCTGAAGGTGCAAACAGGGTGATGAATCAATTAAATTTTTTTGGTGAAAAAATAAATTTAATTGGTCCTTATTTTATATAACTGTTGAACATCAATCAAATTTCGAAAGATTGATCATATTTTACTGAATGGATATGAAATAAAATGTAGGTTTAAATTTTAATATATAAAACATGTTTATATATTATTCTAATAAACACAAATTTTAATCACTGCATATTATTTTATCTGCAATAAATATGATCATCAAGTTGTCCCAAGTGCTTACAGTTGGTTAATAAACAAATTATTATATAAATTTAAACTATGGTTTGTGTTTATTAATATCAATTAAGTTCTCCAAAGAAATGGACAGAGATTTATTTGATTCGTTATTTTGATTTTCGATTACATTTTCTACTGAAGGTCTATCTTCTGTTGGGTTCATCGTACTATCATTTGGTGGATGAATATCAATAATATTTTCTATTACAGAAGGTAAATTTGATGTTTGTCTATCCCCTGTTGGGTTTATCCTACCATAACGTGGAGGATGAATATTTATTAAATTTTCTATTGAAAAGGGTAAATTTGATGTTCGTCTATTTCTTGTTGGGTTTTCGATAATCTATGTTTATTATGTAAATTACTTGATTTTGATAATTAAGATATTTGTAGACAAAATTTTGTCCTTTTACTTTTTGGATTATGTTTGCTCCTCCATAATAATTCCTCAATCCTCGAGAAAGCGTTCGATAATTCATTCTTGGTTTATTTTTGTACATTCCCCAACGTCGAGCCACTTCTTCAGGATTTATAAATTTGAATTCCGATTCATTGTTTATCCATCGAATAATATTAGAGTTTTCTTGATCATTCAAAAGATAAAGTAAAAATTCCCATAATTTCATTTTTTTCCCTAAATTCAATAAATCTTGATTACTTGATTGTTCCATATTTTATGTCGAATTTGTCGAAAATAATTTATTTTTATAATCTGAATATATTCGTTTTTTACGTCAATTTTTATAAAATCAAATGTCGTAATACAAGTTTATATTATTTTAAATTTATTGTGATTAAATAATCTTATTTTTGATATACTACATGTAACATTACCTACAATTCATTTTTGTAGCCAAGAGGAAATAATCTTAAGAATATAGTTTATGTAATAAATACGTAGCTAATAATGTTAAAAAATAAATTGTTTATTTCCGCTTTTTAAATACACTTTATGTCCCTTTCTGACTCAACCACATTCCTAATGGCGATTTGGGTACCTTCCTGAATGATGAATGCTTCCGTATAGGGATCTCCTTACGACTGGAGTTAAAAGTCTTTGTTTCGGAGACCAGATCGTCTGTTTTTGGCTACACGCTATCTCCTGCAGGAATAGTGCAGACATATCTCTCAAACACGTGGTCTTTTACGAAGTCGTTAGGCGAGGTTTGGACGGAGTCGGACACCCTTCCATACTCGAACATGTCAGTCTTTGAAGGGGTTTCATGTATATGGACAAAAGAACAAGGCTTAAATTTAATATTTTTGGTTAAAGCTATGCTTTTGTTATTTTAGTAGTTATTTGAATAATTAGATTTTATCTATTTTATATATTTTGAACAAAATAAAATTTATTTTTAGCATGAGGATACTGTTACTTTGTGACATTTGGTGGTTAATTTTTTAATTTGGATCTCTAATTTTTGCATTCTACAGAATTTTTAATATCAGAGGTAAACTTATTGGGTATATTTAAGTTGATTCTGCTATAGAAAATTTTGTAATTTTATTAACCTCGACCATGTGTGGGCCGAGGCCACGTACGGTGATATATTAATTTGAAATTATCATTATTAAAAAATAAAATTTAAATAAAGGTTCGGAAGTAGGTTGAGAATCACTGTCCTAACCAAACAACTTTCTTTCACCTTGGAAAATGATAGGGTAAGCGGGTTTCCGTACTTCTTACAAATCCGGTTCCGCGAGTACGGTTCGTAGCTTCCGTAATAGGAGATTAACAATTGATCCAAAATGAAGTCCCATCATAAATATGGTTCTCCGGTATATTGAATTGATTACGTGGAGCAAAGTCTCTGCGGAAATCTCAATGCTACAGATGGCATATTCCACAGCCCGGAAAATACTTTGCCAGTAGATTGTTGCAACAGTAGCATCCAAATTCAAAGGAGTTTTCCGGACAAGCGCGCGTACAGCATTCAGCTTTTGCACGCTTTAGTGATGACTTTCTTCGTATGTGAGTTGAAATTCAACCGCCTGTCGAAAATTAATCTAAGAATTGAAGGAGACCTTGTTACTGGTATCTGGACAAAACCAATGAAAATTCTTGAATCTTCTTTTGAACGACTGATATGAAAAGCGTACATATTGATTTTCGGCAGAAATAGTTAGTCTGTTAGCTATCAACTAATCATAGTGTTCACTCTCGCTTGGGCATTAGGAATTGAAACTTGTTTAATGCCTAGTTTACGTCGATTGATACGATTGTAGTTCGCATGTGTGGTGGCATTAAATCCATCGGCTATGAATTGGGATAGTGTGGTTAATTTAATCAGACAATCACCTCTAAGACCTGCCTGTCAGAGAATAGTTCTTGGCAAGGTTCATTCTCGGTTTCGTACTTTGATATCCAGTTGTTTAGGGAATTTCTTGAAGCTGATCACAGGATAATGTTTCATAAGTAGGTTAGGGTGTATATGACAAATGTGTTCTGGAGAAGATTACCGGTTCCACTTGCATCTTCCAACTCTGATTTAATTTGTTTTAGTGTTCTCCAAAACTTTTCCCGTTGAGGCGTTTGACCAAGTGACACCACCTCTGATTCTGGTGGTCTTTTATGCTCTGGTTAATTATTATTATACCCCCAAAATCACTGGGTCAAAGAGAAAGAAATAAAAGTTCTCATCTAACTAAGTGATCCCAGACCGACAAAGGTGAGGACGAGTCCGGCGGGGTCGAGAATCCTGCTCTGGTTAATAATTTTAATAAGTTCAAAAGAATATATGTTTATCATCTTATTGTAGATAAGAATACTAACTTTAATTATATAATTATTAAAATTAAATTTCTAAAATTTAAAATAAATTACAATACAATCGTTGTTGTAGTGTGTCAGATGGAAAAGAAACCAAAGGGAATATTAAAGAAAATAGGAGGATTAAAATCAACAAAAAGCCAAACATTTGATGAAATGAATGTACTGGCCACTCTCCATCCACCAGAAAAGGACTATGGACATATGAAAATAGATGAAGCTAAAACTCCATATGAGCCAAGCATTCCAAATGAAAGTGTGGATTGTCCTGATTATGAGAGTGCCTTATGGGATAGTTTTAATAATAAAGAAGTAAGATCCCCATCACCTAAGAAGGATTACAAACATATGAGTAAATTTGAATTGCAACGAAAGTTACACTATGATGAGTTTCATAAAGTTAAATCATTAAAGGATAATAAATAATTTATTAGTAATAATTACTTTTTATTTAATTATCACGGCTATATCCTAAAGAGGTTAAGTTCACCATCAGATTTATCCATTCAGAGGAGTCAAAAGAAAAGCACCGCCTATAGTAAGAGAAACTCGGTATACTCCGTGTCTCCAAATGGGACTTCAAAATGTTGAGGAGGGCAAAGGTAGAGATAAATGAGACAATAATGGTTTATAAGAGGAAACTATACACATGAATGTCGGTGTAAGAGAAGGAAAAAAATAATCTGAGTTTACTCGCAGATTGTTTTATCAGCACCTACACGAAAATGGTAATAGTGCACGTTCAGGACACGAAAATGCTTTCCATATGAGGTAGTATGTGGGAGGCTAAACCAGGCAGAGGAAATGTGTGGAAAGTCCCATACAACATCGCTCCTATCTTGCCGGAATCTTGCGGAATTTCGCATAAATTTTGAGGCTGTAGTGAGACGTCCCCCTGATTGGAAAACGACCGGGGTACATAAAATTTATAATTTCTTTATCAAAAAATGTACTTAATTGACAACCCAAATGTCGGCCTCAAGTCATCGGCAATATGTCCCCATTGTAAGTCAAGGAGCATGTCGGTTGATCATTTAGCTAGACTACGTGTGGAGACATAACAAGGTAGTAAGGAGTTTTCATCTTCTACTATGAAATAAGTATGGTATTCGCCACACCAGAAAGTTGCGGACTTATGAGGTGCAATCTGTAGTAGAAAACACCAGGGTCCAAATCAAGGTAGAAAGTTTTATCCGTACCTCGGTGATAGTCAAGCATAATAAACCGAACATTGTGGTACACAATAAGGAGTCTGGCCAAGTCTTTATGATAGAAGTTAGCATTACGTCTCAGATTTGTTTGCAGACTGTGTAGGTAGTGAAAAAAAGTATGACTTGCTTGCAAAGGGCAGATGGTTGGTTGCAAGGTCCTCGTTATTCCAATAGTAATGACGTAGGAAGGAATTGCAACAAAGTACCAAAAGGGTTATCTGAAGCAGTTAGAAATAAATTGGAAGTTCCAGGCCTATCCGACCTTAGAGAGCCTTACACTCGAGTATAGAAAGCAGAGCCTGGAGATTCGATATGGGCAGGGGGTTCAATTGGACAAGGCGCTCTCGGAGTTGTTTCAGCAACCAGAATCGAACCTGCCTGAAAAGGCTGGCGAACAGGCAGTTGAGAAACGTTGTTGATTATTAAATATTAAATTTTTTAAGGATAAAAACAATTTGTTGGTTGAGTTAGTGACGTGGCTCTTTAAATGCAGTCTGAAAAATACAAGATTCAATGGGATGGCCTCAACCTACTCTCGTTTAATGTCAGGGGGATCTCGAAGACATGGATGAGGAAAACACTGTGCGATGATTTAGACAAGTACCGCGTCTCTATCGGATGTCTGCAAGAAACGAAGGTCTCTGATGGATGCTGTGAACACTATGGAACCTATAAACTTATTCTCTTCCCTAGTGAGTCTAAACATTACGGACAAGGTTTCGCAGTCCATGAACATCTTGTACCACGGATACATCAATTTTGGAAAGTCAACGACAGGATTAGTGTTCTGCAAATTAGGATGAATGACATGTGCCCTTCCAAAAGCTACATGACAGTCATTAACGTGTATGCTCCACATAGTGGCAGATTTTTGAAAAATCCTGAGGAACTGGATGACTTCTACTGTCAACTATTGAGGACGTACTCGGAATACGAATCTTCGTCGTTGATATTTATTGCCGGGGACTTTAACGCTAAAGTTGGGATGCGACGCAGTGGAGAGGAATCGTTCATCGGCAGGCATGGACGGGGGTGGAGAAACACCCCGGGAACACTACTGGCCAATTTCTGTCAAGCGAATGATCTTTTCATAGGAAACACTGCCTTTATGCACCCAGCTCGCCACAGGAGCACATGGACTGGCCATAGAACGAACTCGGAAAACAAAAGTGTCAATATTTATAATCAAATTGATTACATCATTTGTCGGACCAAGGACAAACACCTACTGAATGATGCCCGTTCTTATGGAGAATCGATGATAAATAGTGACCATAAAATGGTTATTGGCAAGCTCTCCTTGAAGAAATACTACATTGGTAGGAAGAACCTGAGTCTAAGCAAGACGCTACCACCTTACCATACCCATGTATATATGACTGAGAAGCTCTGGTCTCAGCCGCTGCTGGTGACAAACTACCAAAAACATATAGAGAACCACCTATATACATTACCAGCTAATACAAGACCTATGGGATCAGACCAAAAGCATTATTTGCCTTGCCGCAAACACCCACCTTGGAGTGAGACGGCAGACAACCGGAAATATGTCACTTGGCCATCCAGACTCCTTATTACTGGCAAAACAACAACGAGAAATATGGATACAGAGTCTAAACACGACGGATATACATATCAAAAACAAACTACGAACTGAACGAAATATTATCAAGAGAAGAATCATGAAGCTTAATAATGAACACTCGAAGGATGTCTTCCTATCACATCTTAGAGAGCTGGAGCAACTAAAGGACAATGCACAAATGTTCGCTGCAGTCCGACTAATGCGAGGAAAGAAAAAAGCGACAGTACATGTTATGGATGGGAAGGGGAAACTTATCTTAAAACCAGACGAACAGATCGAATTGATTGCTGCCCATTTTGAAAAACTGTTCAATGCGAACGGCCAAGAACTGGCCCCTTTCATCGGAGAACCGCGGATGCTGGAAACAATTATCACATCTAAGGAAGTTCAGAGTGCGTGCAGTAAGCTAAAGAATCACAGGAGCGCTGGACCAGACAACATCCCTCCCGAACTGCTGAAATATGGACCTATGCGTCTATTCGAAACCATTGCGCAATTGTTAAATGGAATGTTTACATCCAACTCTGTCCTACCACTGGGGAAAGGGACATTGATACCTATACAAAAGCCTAACAAACCAAAGGGACCACTAGAAAGCCTACGCCCAGTCATATTGTTAAACACATTACGAAAAGTTCTTGCATCTGTTGCTTTGGACCGCTTAAAACATCCTGCAGGAAATTACCTATCAGCATGCCATAGTGGATTTCGTGAAGGAAGGTCGACAGCGGACATTCTGTGGAGCCACAGGTGGCGGTGTGCAACGGCTCAAAGATACAAAAATGCCACGACCATCCTGGGGATCGATATGTCAAGAGCTTTCGACACCATTAGCCGACACAAGCTAATGGTTGTCCTTCATCAATTTGTGGACCAATCATTGCTACGGATAATCAGAGTACTTCTCTCAAGTACTGAACTGTCAGTCCGAATTGGGAGAACTCTATCCCGACCATTCAAAACTACAATCGGCACTCCTCAGGGAGACTCCCTCTCCCCCTTACTATTTGTGATATATCTCGAAGCTGCACTAAAGGATCTAAGAACTTGCTATGAAGGAAAAATAAACGAAGTCGTATACGCGGATGATGTGGATTTTATATCCGAGGATACAGAAGCTCTCACACATCTGCTGGAAAATGCACCGGACAAACTGGGGGAATGGTTCCTCATCGTTAACCGGGCCAAAACGGAAATCACGGAAATCAAAAGAATGGACAACATCCTTAATGAACGTTGGCGACATGTTAATAAGCTTGGATCCCTACTGGGGGACACAGAAGACATCATCAAAAGGAAAACACTTGCAGGAGTAGCAATGCGAAAACTCAAAAAGGGATGGCTGAAAGGACTAGATGTCAATCTGCGGATACGCATGTACAATGCATTTGTGAAACCGATACTGACATACAATGCTGGTACTTGGGCCTGTACAGGTGTGGAATCAATGGCTCTCGATGGGTTCCACAGAAAACAGCTTAGAGTATTATTTGGCATGCAGTGGCCAGCCAGAATCTCGAATACCGGTATTTACAAAAAATGCAAGAGTAGGCCTCTAAGCCTGGAAATCACTGACGCCCGGTGGAGACTGTTTGGTCACGTACTACGCATGGATCTTGCTGCCCCGGCTAATGTGGCGATGGAGGACCATTTCATGTTCGAGGGCAAATGCTTCCGTGGCAGACCAAGGATGACCCTACCTACCATGCTGCACAAAGACCTCCAAAGGATGAAAAAATGCCTAAAGACGGGAGACGATCTGGACATGCTGAGATAGACTGCGTGTAACCGTGGAGGATGGAAGAGGCTAACTAATAACATTGTTTCTTGTATTGCACATGCTTTGCTATAACTATTATGGCAAGGCGATAAGTGCTGTAATAATAATAATAAAAACAAACTTTTTTTTATTTTCTCATTTTGAAGACCTCCTCCGGAAAATACTTAGTTTTTCCACGTGATAATAAATTCTCAATTGGATTAAAAAACGTCGATTATGGGGTAATGTAACATGAAAATTGTCTGTAAAATTATTGAATACAACCGTTATCAATGATATCGAGTTTTCAATTACCTCTTCATAACAAAGATTTTTTAGAAATTCCAAAAAAATTAGTCATTAATTCAATGACCGACATTAGTCATTGATTCTGGTTCTGATGGCCCCTACAGGAATATAGGTAGATGATCATGAAATAGCTCTTCCTTGTATTCGTTTTTAGGATACTGAAAATCCTACCTCATTGTGAGTTTTAAGATCTTCTTTTATTTAAAAAATATATTTACCCTTATCCCATGTTAATGACTATAAAGATACGCTATTGATCGGGAAAGTACCCTATATTCGAAATCTCGGGGATAATATTTAACAACCCAAGACCACATTAAAGCCAAACTAATTATCACGTGTCCCCGATGCGTTCCAACAGCGACTTCATCTTTGCCTGGTGTTTCTCCCTCGTCCCCAAGCACGATCGTAAAGGACGGCTGACTGAATTTACGGAACCGCATTGTGGAGTCTAGTTTCATATGGGTCTCAAGTTGGTCTGGTTTAGTGATCTCCACAAATCCAATGTTTCGTTACTTTAAAAGCCCTCTTTGCATTTCATTAATCTTTCTCATATTTGTCAAAGATATGTACGGTCCCCAAGAGGTCCATGGATATGAGAAACATGACTCATCTCGTGTCCGCTATCCTGGTCATCACAGTCTTGTGTATACTCAAGGAGGAACATTGACCTGGTTATTTATTAATTATTTTTTAACCCGGGATCACCGAGAAAAAAAACAAAAGTAAAGTCAACTAGATAGGTGATCCCAGTTCCCGCAATCAAGCATGCCATCCGAAACCTGTGCGTATCCATTGCTCCCACTGTCGAACGGAAATGCTTTCTTTGATCCTTGCAGAAGAAGCCGATTGGGGAGGGAAATTTTCTTAGCCAACCGATTTTCTTTTGCGTGGAACAGTGAAAGGGTTAGTGGGTGTCCACAGATAACTCCCACGTCTTCCAGATAAAAAATTGGCCAACCGTTTTTGAATCAAAGATTTTTCCAATTAAATGTTTCCTGGTTGAATGATTTGAAGTTTATTTTATGTCTAAAAATATATTATTTTAAATTAAAGACAATAAATTAAATAATTAAAGTTAGAAGCATTTTCTGTGAACAATTGATGGTCCACTCTCATCATAGTCTTGTTTACTAATCCACATATTATTAAATGTTGATAATGAAGAGAGAATAGAACCACCTATCCAAACAGAATATTTACGTTCAGGGGGAGCAATAATTTTAACTTTTATTGTAGATGGAGCTAGAGAGGCAATCTCAGTGTTCATTCTGTCAGCAATTCCAGAGTACATTGTAGTACCACCAGATAAAACAATATTAGAGTAGAGTTCCTTTCTGATGTCAATATCACATTTCATTATAGAATTGTATGTTGTCTCAGCAATTCCGTTACTTTCACTTCCAATGAAGGATGGTTGAAAGAGTGTCTCTGGGCATCTGAATCTTTCATTTCCCACCGTAATAACTTGTCCATCAGGTAATTCGTAAGATTTTTCAATAAATGACGAATTCTGAGATTCAGTCATTTCCTTTTTAAAATTCAAAGCAACATAACAAAGTTTTTCTTTAATATCCCTAACAATTTCTCTTTCCGCTGTAGTTGTGAACGAATATCCCCGTTCTGTGAGGATTTTCATCAAATAGTCAGTTAGATCTCTTCCAGCCAAGTCCATACGAATAATAGCATGAGGAAGTGCATATCCTTCATAAATAGGGACAGTATGAGATACACCGTCACCGGAATCGAGGACAATGCCGGTTGTTCTTCCAGAAGCATAAAGAGACAAAACAGCCTGAATGGCAACAAACATAGCAGGAGTGTTAAAAGTCTCAAACATAATCTGAGTCATTTTTTCACGATTTGCCTAATATTAAAAATAGTAAAACCTTAGGATTAAGAGGAGCCTCAGTTAAAAGGACTGCATGTTCTTCAGGAGCGACTCTTAGTTCATTGTAGAAGGTATGATGCCATATTTTTTCCATATCATCCCAATTGTTAACAATACCATGCTCAATTGGATATTTAAGAGAAAGAATCCCTCGTTTACTTTGAGCCTCATCTCCTACATAACTATCCTTATTCCCCATTCCAACCATTATTCCCTATATCATTATTGTTACTTCACTAACCACATGCTTTGGTCTTCCAACAATTGAGGGGAACACTGCACGAGGTGCATCATCCCCAGAGAATCCAGCTTTACACATTCCAGATCCATTATCAACAACTAATGCACAATTTTCCTCACTCATTGCTATTAAAATTATTATAAAATGTATTTATATTCTTATAAAACGATTCCTAATTTGGAAACAATTCATTTTCTCATTAATGTGGTTTAAACCAATAATAGGACTCATTTTAATTTAAATTATATCACAAAATCCTTATATAATTTATATTATCACAAGGATAACCCTTATATTATCAACACATTCTGACTGAACTCTATGACATCGGATCTGAAGGTCGTAGGTTCCAATCCGAAAGATGGCATTTTCAGCGAAGGTCAATTCTTGTCAAACAGATCCCATCCGTGAAACGACGAGTCCTTCTGGCACGGCACAGTAGTTAAATGGGATCTTCCTACCTTTCTCCCTAACCAATTCCTCTGGTGAAAATTGCATTATAAAAACCATTCCGTAAAAAATGAAGTGGTGTCCGCGACAGTATGACGTGAAACAAAAATGGAAGAGGGCGGACCTACTTCTCCACTTCTCTTCATAAACGGAAGCCTGTAATGAAATATTGGAAGATGAATGTTCTCCCGTTGGTTCATTCCTTGGATTATTTAGTTGTGACTGTTTGTGCAGTGATTACCACTGTAAGCTTGGGGTTAATAATAATAATTCCATAATAAGAAAGTGTGGTTATTAATAATTTATGTGATTTTTTTAATTTGTGTGGTTAAGAAATTCTGTAGACATGCAACCATAAGGTATTCCAATTCATTTAGACATCTCTGAATTATTTTTCTTAACCATATTAAACAGTCTCCCGTGTTGATGTTTTATCAAAATCCTCGTTAGTCTTCCAAAAAATTTAATTCTTTAAGGCAATCTGACACATGAGTATTTTTGATAAAAAACAAGTTAATTGGAACACAATATAACTCGAAAGTGTGCATTTTGTTAGTTTTATTAGTAGATAGGTTCATACTTGGAAACATGACAAAAATCTCTTAACATTATATTAGATGATCCTTAAAAGGAATGGCGTTTATCGTTTTCTGAAAGTGAGATAAGTGTTCATTTCAGGCTTCGCAATAAGACATCGTTCGTCAGGGACGCACTCTCAAGTGTTCTTTTAAAGATAGTTATTTGTGTGCATGGATATTTCCATTCACTTTCAAGTACCCCTTGAAATTTAGTAAATATACAATCCATCACACAAGGAATAATATGGACTTGAATCAATTATCTCCAATTTGTTTACGAGAAAAGTTTACTTTCGTTTCTTTTCCACCTCTTTGTTTGTAAAACGTACTTGGTTAGAATTTCTATGATAGTTATGTACCCCGATAACTTATCAAAAATCACAATATCTTGCTTATTGTGATGCAAACCGACTGATGTTTTGATTAATGTGTCTTTATCAAACTTTTGTATTCCCAGCAATCGATTGCACTTTGAGTTATCAACTTTCCGAAATATCTCATATTTGACAAAAGTAAGTGAATACACCTCACAATCTCATTACGCCTACACATAATCATGGTTCAGCATACTGCCTCATTAGTGGTTACATATTCTACAGTTCTCATTTTCTTATAATGCTAATACTTCTCTCTATGTCCACAGAACAAGTTTATAGAAGATCATAAACATTTCCGACCGAGGGCTTATGTTTCCATGGTGAAACCATATTGAAGACACATTCAAATTTACTTGAAGTTTATAAAGAATCAAAGAGGCAACTATGAAGGTTTTATACGTTGGTTTTTTTAATTAAAGAATCACTTCGTAGTATGCCACACTCATCTAACAAACCTAGGCATGTACAGCCATTATATGTTAACTAACCAAAGATGGATTCGATTCTCCCTCAACATTCTTGTCCTAGCACAACATAGTAATTAAGCAGGGAAATTGCTTGTTCGTTCAATGCTTGGAATAAATTCCTCACAGTTAGACCTGTTTTGTAAATTCGACATGTTTTCTTTCATTCTTCAACCACAGGTACAAATATATGCTTGGAAGCAAAAACGCACACTAATACGTGCTGCAGGCTACACGCTCGTTATTTGCTTTATAACTAGTTCAGAGAGCGTCTAACACTACTCCCATCCCATCTTGTACCCAAGAAACAAATTATGGTATACATCCGGGTGACACTCATACAGGTTACTTTAAACCCAGTAAACAACAACGACACCCAAAAGTACCCAAGCAAACTATATATTTTCAGTCATTTATTTTATTTATTAACCTTATGATTACAATTTTGGTAAGAACAGCATAAACAATCACAACTAATTAATCCAAGTAGGAACCCAGGGGAGAACGTCTCCATTACAGGCTCCCGCTTCTGAAGAGAGGTTGAGAAGTAGGTCTGACCTCTTCAATTTTGTAGCACTTTTTACCCTCGCGGACATCACTTCAGCATTAAACGGGAGAGTTTTCATAATGGAATATCATCACCAATGGATTTGGACAGGGTGAAAGGTAGGATGATCTCTATCAACAACTGTGTCGTGGAGAGAGAATCGTCACCTGACGGATGGGATCAATTTGAAAAGAATAAACCTCTGTTGATAAGTCCGTCTTTCGATTCGAACCTACGCAATCAGATCCGATGTCATCAGACATTTCGTTGAGCCAGAATGTCAGCGCTTATTCATTGGTGAATAATACATGGATTAATGACACAATCTCCCAAAATATTATCCAAAGATTAATTTTTAATTAAATAATTTAGCAAATCCTGGGGTTTTTCAGTTAGAAAGCCTGGTGATGACACATGTCATCGCACTGTTAATCTCTATAAATGCTCACGTGCTGGTTACTCTATTCAATTATGAAGAATAACCCCTCCACGAGTACGGATCAGCCATATATTACCCCAAGTACCAATCATTTCTGACTCAGATTATGCACAAAATTTTGTCGTGTGGCGCCATGTGGTGCTTCGTGGCTAATTGGTTGAAGTTTCTGTTTGTTCGTCTGTTCTTTCTCTCTTCCTATTAGAGTGTCGTCATGTGATCCACCTGTTTAGGTGGCGCCAAATACCAGCCCGGCACGAAAAAAGATCATTTGCTCCCCAACTCTACTGTAGGGGTTTCCACAACTGCAAGTATGGACGTCTTTTACCTTTATGTTGATTCCGGATGGACTCTGTTCCTGTAGAAGTGGAAACTGGATACACTTAATTAGTTATTTACTTTAACTTCTTTCTCGGTATATCCGAGGATAATCAATCTGAAGGAAATCGGGGGAAATTGGCGAACCGTAAGAAAGACGTGCGGAAAGCGGTCTGGCTGAGGCAACGAATTGGGATTGCAGTTGTCCGCGGATACGCTTACTCCTTAATGTCAGCAGCCGCTTTTTCCCATAGTTAATAAATAATATTTTATTGTTAAATAAATTAATTAATAAAATTTTGTACTGCCCATATAGAATTGACAATTCAAGAGTCTATGATTGAGTTCACACTAATGGTGTTGTCTTTAAAATGAGCTTCTGGCATCATAAAAGGAGTCTTCTAACTCTGATTTGACTCTAATGAGCTAGTCAACGTTAAATTTATTTGCTTTGTGACGTTTTACAATAGATTTCAACAAAAGTAATGCTTTCTTTTTGTTACATCTCATTTTTAATGTATTCATCCAGGGGTTTAATGCAGGAGAGAACTTTCACATACTTTTATTTTTAACTGCTATAAAAATGGTCATAGCAATTAGTCTGATTATTTTATTTTTTCGATAATAAAGTTCTATTATCATAGATCGATGTCTAATGGAGTCTTTCAGGAATTTTTGAAATAAAGGAATATGACGTTGAAGAAGGAAAATTAGACGAAACGGTTACGAAACTTTGTCTGTTTTGTCCCATGACAGTCTTATTCTAATAAAGACAAGATCCTTCCACCAATCGCAGATATTTTAGAATATATTGCATAGAAACACCCTCTAGCCCTCGAAGATATCCTCAAAACAAAGATTGAGAGACACTACCTTGAAAAAACCTTGGAGCTAAAAACATCCTCGTTCTTTTACAAGATATCCGTAATAACCAAGAAAAGACACATTCTTGAAAGGGATGGCTGACAGTCCGAATTTCCATACAGTTATCTAAGGAAATATGGTCTCTGTTATAGAAATGAATTAATGAAATTATTCCAAAGACCTCCAAAGACCAAGGGTAAAACCAAACTAACTAATCTCATTATCCATATGTGTTTCAGTAGAACTCTCATTATGTATTGTCGGCATGTTGTCATATGGTCCCATGTAGCTACTTGAGTGAAGATTTTTTTTCCCTATTAGAAGAGTCATCGGATCCATTTTACTATGGAGACATCCAAATGCCTTGCCAGCTTTCAAATGGATCAATTTCTTATTCCAAATGAAGATTATAGTGACGAGTTATGTCTCCGATCTCACCTTATCAGACAATAACCTCTGGATTACTATGCTTGAATGAGGACTCTAGTTGAACAAGTAAGGATCAGCTATTATTATTATTATTAAAAAGCACTCCCGAGAAAGCATAAAATTAGTTAAGTTTCCCTTGTGCCGTATTCCGAATCATCCTATCCGTCAGTTTCGACCATGATTTTCTGTTGCGCACAAGTTTTCTTAGGTAGTCCAGGTCGTCCGCCATTTCCATTATAATATTAGATGCTGTCCACACCCTTGTAACGTAGTGAATCAGGTCCTGGTGGACTGCAAATCCAAGACCACAATGTCTGCAGGCCGATGAGAGGATAAAAGGTGGAATTTCCCAAACAGTTCTGTACATTGTACGGTCGTTTTTGTCTCTTGTAGACAGCAGACAAAAAGGTCATATTTTGTTAGATCGCATACCAGTTGGCGTTTCTTGCAAAGTTGTTTAAGTCTTCTGCAATTGAAAGATCCCAGAGTGAATGGAAAAGTCGGTAAGGGATACAAATAAGACATAGTGGAATAAAGGCGTCGTCACCACCTCAACCAACAGGATCAGCTATAGTTAAGTAACCCCAGCCTTACTAGCTTGTAAGAGTTATTAAGTAAGACGCAGCAGATGTTGGTCGCTCCCATAGATCGGTCAGTTCCGGCATTGTGGAGAAATGTTGTGCCAATTCATGACATTGAAATAGATGATTTGTTGTCAGCACGTGGAGGTTGCAAAAGGGGCAGAGTACATCATAAGCTGGTAGATATGGGTGGTGCCTACATCGTAGATGAGCCAGGTTTACTCGCACGTCCCTTGAAAGAGAGGATTCTGATTGGTCTATTGGAGGAGGGGGTCGCAGTGATATTTTATCATCACCAAGTCTTCGGATGGTTCTCGTAGAAACATAATCGTGTACCTGTTTTAGACGACTCCTGTCATTGGGGATGGAAGGAATGGATGATAGCATTCGAGACAGGTCACTCCTTGTCATAATAATTTTCTTTTGTTTTTCGGTTTACATAGAAAGTGGCAGGGATGTTATAGGCTGTAGGAAATGCAGGGCTCTCATTTCCAGATGGTCTCCAATTGGAAGGATCTTTGACTCCCAATATAGATGATCGACAGGAGTTGATCTGAGACATCCAGTAATTATCCTGAGCGCGATGTTTTGTACTTTTTGTAGTTTGTCAATAGAAGTAAGAGAGGCAGAGGTTGACCAGCAAGGGCTTGCATAGTTAATAGTTGTTCGAATGAATTGTTTATGATGGTTCTTTGCTTTGGCCAAAGGAATGACCTGACACAGCTTTAAGTATGTTGATCTTGTGAGAAACCTTTGTACATTGTTCCTCCACATGTTTAGAGAAAGTTAGTAGTTGGTCATAAATAACTCCAAGTATTTTGGGATGTTTCGTAACGGTGAGTGGTTGTCCATGAATTGTTAAAATTGGTTGGAAATTTAGTTGGCGGCGGTTGGACGTGAATACAGTGACGGTGGATTTCGATGGAGAGGGGGATAGGTGATTTGCTCCAAGCCACTCTTCAAAGGTGTTCAAGTGGATCTGAACATCTTTCGTTGCTTCGTTGATGTTATGTCTTTAGAGGCAACAATCATGTCAGATACAAGAATTTTGTTACTTAGCACGTGAAGGTGAACGACATAAGAGCAAATAATTACAAACTTATATTTATTCTTTCCTGTTTCATTTAAAATTTATTTTTTTTAATAATTATATCAATTCTATCATATTTATAATTGCTCATTATTACTATTCTTTTATCGGAGTTTTACAAAAACGTGTGTCTCTGGTGTGGTTGTTGTATGTCTGTTTTCTTAAATGCGGAAACAAATCCTGTTGGCCTTCCTACTGATTTGATGGAGGAAAATACACGATCTGAAGTAGGACATCTGGCTTCAGGGCTGCATGAACAACCTGAGGTTAGTGGTGGACCACAACGGACTATACTGACCACTTACTACCTCTGAGGACAGTGATCGCCAGTGTTAGTCACAATGACAAGTGCCAGTTGACGAATGAAGTTGTTGGCTCTTACAAAGCAAGATTTGGGAGGATTCCTCATTGCTGACACGTTTAATGAGAGGTTTTCCATCAGAAAGAGCATTTCAAATGTCAGAAAATTGCTTGAGGGATCCCTAAGAAGAATAATGTTGAAGATGGGAAGTTCCCCACAAAGGAAATTGTGCCTGATAGCCCTACAAAAGAAATCTCAATATATGGAAAGTGTGTGGAGGAGTTGAAGACTCAGAATTGATCAAATGATTCCACGGTATGCAAGGGCTCCGACCCGGAAAATCCCTTTCACGATAGTGAGAACCGATATGCTTACTGCATTGAAGGCAGCCATTGCAAATTATATGGCTGCCCAACGACCCAAGGATCTTAACCAAGTAACAGACATTATCCACGCAGGACAACGGGCATATGACGTTCTAACGTGGGAGTCACCAGCATCTAGTAAATGGAAGGAGAATACTGTAAAGAGAATAGCCTTACTGAAGCAAAATCTGTGTATCCTTAGTGACTTTGAGGACCAAGAGAGTAAGGAGAATAAAGAAAGAGTAATATATTCACATCTTATTGATATAAGAAATCACGAAAGGGAGAAATTATCAGACTAGTTTCATTACTGACAAAATTAGAGTACTGGAAAAAAGAATCAATATTCTCAATCAAGAAGAGCATTCAAGAGAGAAACAGAAAGAGATTCTATCGAAGTCTTACCGGTAATGCTGGGAAAAGATGAGTTTTATCTTTTTTGGGAAACCGTATGGGAGAAAGCTGAAAGTCAGAGATCTTTCAACGTTGTCGGAAAATGTATAACTGGGGTGGAAGATCCTCCAGTGGATATGACACGTGACTTTATCAAACCAAATGGAGAGTAATCTTTAACTTAAACATGGAGTGGATTGGGACAGTTGCATTGAAACGTGGAATACTATAAGGAGACTCTGTCTCCCCAACTTTTTGTTTTAGTCACGGATCCTTAAGCAAGATTTTAAATAATAAATTTCCAAAATTGTATATATCCCAAAGTAATTCATCATTGATGACGTAATCAATCACTTACTTTTTATTTATGATCTAAACATATTTACTGAGAAGGAAGATAAAATAGCGAAGATGATCAATGAAATTGATTGAGTATTTCAGATTGGTTGGACTTAAAAGGAGTTTTGAGAAGTCTGCCACTAATCTGAGATGTATGGAAATCGTAACATGATGGTTATCGCTACCTCGGAGTGTTATAAGACAAAGGAAGTAATGTCATGAAACATGAAGTCTTGAACACTATTGCTGAAAATGTGAGAAAGGATTATAAAAGGGATATAGATATGGATACCGTTATCACTTAGAACAATAGTTCTCAACCGTTGGCCGCAGAGTGGTTCCGGTCCGTAGACCAATTGGTACAAGGCCGAGCAAGAAATACAGTTTAGAAATATAGTTTGCATATATATGGGCAGTTTTAAGGTTCTTTATGTGTGTTTTTACACTTTTCATAAGATTAGTAATACACCTTTAAGTTTAGAGACTAGTGTTGTAATTATGTCCCGCATTGCTATTACTAAACGCAGGGCAACGGTAAAATTGTATAAGGTTTAGCAGTCCGCGACAACAAAAAGGTTGTGGACTACTGACTTTGACGACAATTGTCTCTTTCTTATAATAATAAATATAACTCGAATATTATTACAATTTTAATTAATTTCAACTTCCAAAAGAAGAGAAATACAGATATCAGATTGATCATATCCTTTAATCAAATGAACACTCCTCACTCCATGTCTAATACAATTAAGAGGACAGCAATAATGTCCAACTTCTCCAACATCACCAAACATGTCCTCCTCATATGCCACTATTCTTAACAAACTCAAATCGGAATCAATAACTTCAAAAAGTACTCCCGATTCAAAAAGTTCAATAGACCCATCGATTTCTACACATTATATAATAATACCTTTCCCTTTAAAACGACACTTACGACCAGTTCCCACCACATCTATTTCAAACACCAATCCTATTCCAACTCTGTCAAACCTACGACTGGCCAACAACTACGCATATTGCTTACAATTACTCTAATCATTATGTCTTTTCTATTCCCTCCAATTTTTAAAGTAGGTTTTAGAACATATCCACAACCCCCGTTGTCCTTAAAACGTCCAACATTCTCCTGCATTCCACGGTCCATTCGTTGGTAGTTAAAAGCCACGAGTTGACATCCACTCTTCCATACTGAATAAGGGTCCATGTTGGATGAGTCAAATCGACTGAACTTTGGGTAGACTCGTATAAGAGTTTTATCAGTTATTCTTAAATAAATTATAATATACTGTGATATTAGTGATGTATTCTTATCAAATACATTTTCATTAATAGAATGCATTTCATTATAAAGTAGTGGAATTCTCCCTAATGGGACTGTTGAATAGTATACTAATTCTGATAATTCTTTTACTAGTCTTACATTCTTACGTTTTGGATTCTTATATATTTATATGTAATATAACTTTACTATCTGACACAGCATTACAAAACTCATTAACGATATCACCACTCACAAACACAAACTCCATATCTCCAACCATTACTCCATTACCATTCAATTTATCTCAATAAATATAATAACTTACTAATACTCACACTCTCTAATGGAATACTTCCTTCTATTTCTTCCATTCTCTCATCAAAGTGACGTCTGTCCACCTCTAACTCTTTTTTCTCCAATAAGTGATTCCATGAGTTGTCTACCTCCAACTCTACATTCTCTACAATATATTCTCCCTTATAATAAAATGTGACATTCTATAATGTTTATGAAAATAACCTTAGAATATTCCTTCAATGTCTGATTGCATATTGGATATCGTAATAATAGTCCATCACTTATAAAGTGATATTTGTAAAACCTAATAATACTCTTTACACTCCAAAATTTGTTGTTTTCTATGACATACATATTATTATCTCTAATTAATGAATAATGAATTATTCGTAATGAATCTCTGTAGTGTAACCATAATATCACCTTACTGCAATATAAACAGTCTCTTGACAACTATATACTACGTACATTCCCTTATAAGGAATTAGATTTAATGCTCTTTCTGCAAACTCTCTGTCTTTATTATTATAGAACCATTCCTCATATAAGTGATTCCACAATTGTGGAACTCCATCACTCAATTTAAATTTAATTCCTTTAATTCTAATAATAATAAATAATAAATACATAAATGAATTGTTGGTATAGTACTTGACAAGATCATATAATGAAGAAAATAATAGTTTTGATGTAAAATAGTATTGTTTATTACTGTACAATACTCGACTGTGGTAAACTTCATTATTCATTCTTAAATAACCAAATTATATTACATTAAACTTAATGTATAACCACAATCCACTGAATCACTCTCTCTTATCATAAACATTGCTTTCCCTTCTATTTTATACATTCTCAAAATGTCCACTGTTTGGGACTTTCCTCCAGCCATTTTCCCATGATACCACATGTATAAATCTTTACTTTTATCATTGGAAAACAAATATTCAAAGTAAGGACTCCATCGTATGACATTACCAGTAACAATAATATGACACAAATCCATTTTCTAAAATAATATGATAATATTACATAGTTTAATGGATTATTCTTTTTCCCTTTAAAA
>RDEW01000019.1:923977-951716 GCA_011109175.1 Dicyema japonicum | reverse complement strand
GCATAAAAACCATGTTTTCAGAAAAATCTTCGATTCTTCCTTCATTTCCAGTATAGAAAAATACCGGTCCACCAGGTTTGTAGTGTTTATCAGAATAAATGTATTTCAAATTAAATTTATAACTATTTGTGGAGTTAAAGTGGTCAAGCTAAAATACTCTATATCCTTACATTTGTCTTGAACCACCTTATTTCGTAATCTAAGTTATATCCAGTGCCAGTAGTGGAACTTGGAAGTTGTAAGTTTTCAGTCGACGTTTCATCAATTTGATACGAACTTGAAACAACAAAGAATGCCAAAAGTAATAGATTCATTTCTAGCATAATTGATAACATTTTATTGTGTTTTTTGGTTTACCACACTGAAATAAATAAAAAAAACAAATTTTTGTTAAACTTAATATTTATTTCATTTCGNAATACTCTAAATCCTTACATTTGTCTTGAACCACCTTATTTCGTAATCTACGTTATATCCAGTGCCAGTAGTGGAACTAGGAAGTTGTAAGTTTTCAGTAGACGTTTCATCAATTTGATACGAACTTGAAACAACAAAGAATGCCAAAAGTAATAGATTCATTTCTAGCATAATTGATAACATTTTATTGTGTTTTTTGGTTTACCACACTGAAATAAATAAAAAAACAAAATTTTGTTAAACTTAATATTTATTTCATTACAGACTCTTCCAATTGTTATTCCGAAAAACTTTTTGGCATAGAACTTGGAAAGTCAATGAATCATTCTAGTAGAAAATCTTTGAAAGATTTTTTCTTGGAACAATCCGAAAGTTGTCTGATTAGGTTGTTAACCCTAAATAATGGATGGTTGACCGAAAAACCTTTTAGATTTACCAAGCAATGACTTCATAAAAGTTGAAGATAATTGGTTGATAAAAAGGAGATTAAAGATCAGAATGCATAACCAAGAAAATAGTCCCATTTATAAAAATGAGAGACTTCTGATTAAAATGAAATACAGATCGATCAAAATAATACATTTAAAGGTCAAATGAGACACGTCAACGACAAAGAAGGAAAACTGGCAAATGAAGGTAAATCGACAGTGAAATCTAAATCAAAGAAGGGGATTAAAATACCCACCGATGAACTACATGACATTGTTGTATCAGGACGAGCTGTTTCGTCTAACTTGGCTTATGATTATCTTGTAGTGAATCTGGAAATTAAAAACATGGCTTTGGGACTGATATAACGTTTTAACATACTATCAAACTCAGCGACTGCCAGTAAGGCATGAATTACATTAAGGGAATCAGGCATATTTAGGCTTTAATTTGCCTCAAAAGAGGATATGGACGCATGTGTCGATGATTTTGGCTTAAGAGCCCCACTTGGTATTGATGGACATGCTTTTACTACTTCCTTCCTATATCCTTCCACTGATGTTATTNTGAATTACATTAAAGGAATCAGGCATATTTAGGCTTGAATTTGCCTCAAAAGAGGATATATACGCTTGTGTCGATGATTATGGCTTAAGAGCCCCACTTGGTATTGATGGACATGCTTTTACTACTTCCTTTCTATATCCTTCCACTGATGTTATGAATGGAATCCCTTCTTGAGTCTCAGATGATGACTTGAATCTTTATTTTACAGAAACTCTACGACCTGGTTTTTCTTTCCAACGTTTCATGATGGACGGGCGCAGTTTTCCTGTTGGAAAATTAACTTTGAAGTCTAGAGCGGAAGCCACTTTGCTTGTAAGACTGGGGATGGTATTTGGGTTCCAGAGAGTTCGTTTTGAATAGTACAGAAAACCGTTAACTAGGTGCTACCGATGTCAAAAAATCGGGCACGTCCTGAATTTCTGCAAGGAAAAGGAAAAGTGTTTAATTTGTTGTAGAGATCATAATATGAACTTTTGTTTGGCGAAGGGCAGTGAAAGGAAGTGCATTAACTGTGGGACAGTTGGTCATTTGGTTTGTTATGGTAGTTGTTCTTAAAGCAAAGGCTGCTTTTGAAGAAAGAGGTACGAAAGACATGACTAAGAAGGTGTTTCGACCAGTTAAGTGGGTTAAAGCTGAGGCTGTTGAAAGTGTTTGGGGAAAATCTACACACTCAATAAAATGTGATTTTTCGACCCAAATAGACGCGAAAATATCGACCGTGGATACTAACCGAACCTCAGAGAATACAAACATTGTTACCAATACCATGAGCAAAGGGAATGCTGTCGGTACTCCTAATCTGGTGGAAGGCCCGGTTGCAGACTTGGAATTGATAAATGCTGTTGACAAGCTGGTTTCTTTTTATGCCGAAAAAGGAGTTGACGTCAGGAACATGTTGGCCCTCTTTTTTGGAGAGGCAGAGGTTCTACAAGTATGAAGTCTGTTCTTACTATTATTGCGGTGAACGCCCGATCCTTAAAGAGAAGGCGTTCTGAGATTGTGCATATGCTATCTACCAATCCCGTTGATATATTAATTGTTAATGAAACGAAGAGTGAGGATAATTTTCAACTTGAGTGATATTGTTCTCTTGATATTAAATGGAAGTCTGGCTCGGTACGGGTACATCTATGTTCTACAGACTAAATCTAAGGGTTCGTAACCTGAAGATCATATCCCAAGAATTGTGTGAGTTTGTTTCCCTAAAAGTACGAGTGAAAAATATGTGGATGAAAATTTGAGAAATTTATTCTAAAAAATAATCTTCGTATCCTTATCTTATTGAGGATTTTATTCATGATGAAAATGCACCGTTCGGTTGTCTGGGGACGAATAGAGACGGCCTTGTTTTGAAAGATATGTCTGTGTCTTCCGGGTTTTCTGTTGTGATGTCCTCGACCCCGAATCACTATTCTTTAAGTGACTGAAATTATTTGGGAATGGCGTTAATATCTGTTCATCAATTTTTGGAACGACCGATTACGCTTGGTGATATTGGTAGTGATCATCTACCAATTTTTTATAAACTCAACCTAACTCTTTTAGAGGTTAAGCCTACTCTAGTACGCTATGATCTGACAAGTATAAACTGAGATCATTACCGAAATAGGATTGCTATATATTTGGAACGTTTTGGGAATTTTTGTAATCAGGAGTTTTCCAAGTTGGATCTTGAGAGTTAGAGAGACTCTAATTGTTTTTTTTAAATCGTACCTCGAAACATATGCGAATAAAGTCTATTCGGTTAACAAGAATTCTCCAATGACACAAAAAAATGTTATAGTCTTTTTGAAAAGGAAACAATGCTTGAAAAACAAATTACGTCCATGACCGTAGGCTCATAGAGCTAGAAATTATGATAATCATGCAAGAAATACGCAGATTAGAAAAAAGTTGAAAAGAATAATTTTTGGATAACTCAGTGCAGAAATTGTATCGAAAAAACCCAAAATTTTAAAAAATTTATAATAAAGTAACCGCACGTAATCCAGAAAAGAAATTTTACTGTTGCAATGTCATGATGAGTCTCTTGTATCTTTAGAAGAAATTCCTAACATGTTTGGGGATGAACTCTCGAAAATACAACAAGTTAACCATGAGCGACTGTCTTCGTTGGCCCTCAGTTCTCTAAAAAAAGTTGGAAAAAGTAGTTAGTTCTTTGTCTCTACGTCACAGCCCTATAAATGCTGGAGAAGTTGAAAATGCGGTAAAATGCACTAAAAACAATGCTCCTGGAAAGGACAAGATCTCTATTCGTTTATTCAAGGAAGCACCCAAGGTACTCTATGAATATCTGACATGTCTCTATATTTGCAGTATCAGGTTGGGTCACATACTTTCGCATTGGAAATTGACGGAGGTCAGGATGATACGTAAATCTGGGAAACCTGGGTACTTAACCAGTTATACGCCCATTAGCCTTATACCAACGATCTCAAGAGTTATGGAAAGAATTGTATTCAACAGACATTCTGAAAATATAGAACGTAGTGATATACTAAAAGAGCATCAGTGGGGCTTTCAAAAAAATCGGTCTTGTGGAAATTGTTTGTACAGTAATAACGCGTCAATTGTGAAGGCTTTTAAAACTAAAGGGTGTTTGACCGTAGTCTGCTATTATACATCCATAGCTTTCGACAGTGTGTGGCATCTTAGTCTTTTTATTTGTCTTGCGAAATTTGGTATTGAAAAGAAACTCTATTTTTGGATACAAAGTTTGCTCTCGGATAGACTTTAATTTTTTAAACTATGAATCTCGTGAAATTTGGTTGAGAAGAGGTGTACCTCAGGGTTCAGTGCTCAGTCCTCTATTATTTAACATTGTAATGAGTGAATTGCCTTCCCCAGAAAACCCACATACATAAATTTTGATATACGCTGATGACGTCATAATTTATGATGTTTCTTTAAACCCTTTGGTATCTGAGAAACAATTGAAGACGTACATGGACCAGATTAAAGAGTGGTGCAATGAAAACTTACTTTCGGTGGCACATGAGAAATCTGGTATGCTGAGGATAACTGGAAGCAGGTGGATGGCTAGCCTAAAGAGCTTGTTACAAGACATACCTCGGAAGAAGACTATGAAATACCTTGGCCTCCTAATTGACGAGGGAGATAATTTTATGGAACATGCTAAAATACGAAAGAAAAAAAGCTACGAACGCTCTTTACTACGTTAGAAAATTAAAGCTCGAGCCGGAGACTTTTGTTATGTCTTCAACACTGCGATACTACCTGAAATGTTATACGGTTTAGAAGGATGTACGATTCGAAAAAGATAGACTCTATCCTCAAGAAATTTGAGAAGACGCGAAATTTTGCTCTAAAGCTTGCTTACGGGATATTCCTCGTATGCCAATTCCCCTATGGTTGGAAGGAAAAATGTGCAAGGTTGGCTGAACTATCGAAAATCTTATTCGAGGTTTCAAAAATCGCACTAAAGTATCTGGCACATATCTTCAGAGATGACCCTGTGTTTACGGATTTTTTTTGGGAGACTGTCGAGGTAGAAATCGGTTGGCATGCCCTACCGTTTCATATTACTTCCCCCATCACTTAATTTACAGTGCTTTTTCTTTATAATAACTTACTTACTAAATGAGACACATTGATCAAAATGAGACATTCATATATACAAACATATTTGAGGTTTCCGTGTCAAATCATTGCCTGTCAAGTTTATCTTTGATCAGCGTTGAAAGAAATTCTGAAAGAAGCTGTGGTACAGACTTTTGTTGACATCAAAGGACCGATAGGACATGAAGCTACGTGACTTTTTGTTTATCGTTTAATAAATTAAATAATTATGGACTTCACTCTTACTCGATTTTTTATTTATTCTCATGTATGACAACACAATTTATTTAGTCACGATTAATTTAGTTATAAGGGGCATCATTATCATACACTCTCCCCGGGCAGCAGAAAGGTTTGGCACGCCCCTGTATCCACCCGATCTCAGTTGAGACGTCTGGAGTTATTGGCCCGACCATGTATGAGTTTATCATGTTATAGGAGTCATCGGACGTCTTGCAGAACTGATCATGAGAAGTAACTCCCATTACGTGCTCAATGCCGGCAGGCCATAATTGAGACCTTGTCAACAACTAAGCCATTAATTATTATAAATTAATTATTAATAAAATTTTAAAAGTAGCTAATAAATGCTTGTTGGTTTCATAATTTTTTTGGTTATTTTTTTTATTTTTTACTGCGTTTATTGTTTTTATATGAAAACAATGACCAAAGTCTACGATAGTCGCATAAACTTGTCCGGAAAGACAATAATAGTGACTGGAGGAGCATCTGGTAAGTAATAGGAGTAGTGATATTATAGGAATTGGCTATGAAATTTCGAAAGGATTAGCCCACAGAGGATCACGTGTGATATTGGCATGCAGAAACGTAACTAATGCCCAAATGGCAGCCAATAGGATAGAAGATGAGACGGGAAATTCAAATATTAAAGTTATGGAACTTGACCTTGCTTCCTTTGAATCAGTCAAGAAATTTTCTTATGAATTTTGCCAGGAGGAGAGCAATTTGTATGCTCTCGTACACAACGCTGGGCTTGCCTGTTGTTTGGTGGTTTATTTTAGCCTTTAATTACGAGGAAACCAAAGACGGATTCGAGACTGTGATGCAGGTTAACTACTTTGCTCCTTTTCTCCTCACTAAACTTTTATTGAGTAATTTCGTGAATATATTTCAGATAAATTGATTGAAAGTCAACCGAGTAGAGTCGTCTTCGTTAGTTCATGGACACACCAGTTGGCAGGGAGGATAAACGAGGAGCTGTTGAAGGGGAAATCTCTTGATATAACCAAGTCATACGGCAACAGTAAACTATGCCAGTTATATTTCTGTCAATACATTGCTGATAAAATTCCGCATAGTTGCCTCACTTTTAATGCGCTGCATCCTGGAACTATTTATAGTAATTTTTATGAAAAATTTCCGCTAAGTTTTATTTTTAAAATTTTCATGAAATTTTTTGGGGGGGTGAGTTAAAATATTGACTAATAGACGGTGGAAAATGGAGCCCAGACTGTGTTGTATGCCACTGCGGATGCAAGTCTGGAAGGAGTTTCTGGGGAA
Organism: Dicyema japonicum; assembly: GCA_011109175.1. Taxonomy (NCBI): domain Eukaryota; kingdom Metazoa; phylum Dicyemida; class Rhombozoa; family Dicyemidae; genus Dicyema; species Dicyema japonicum. Next base: position 945,203 of record RDEW01000019.1, on the reverse strand, counting down.
TATTTTGATAATTGCAAATTTGGGAAGAAATCAAAATATGCTTATGATAAAATTATGCAACAGAAAGTAATCGAAGCAGCCGAAGTAGCTACTGGGGTCACCTTCTGAATTTTACTGGGAAACTTAATTACTTGAGATTGGGTATTAAACTGATTTTGGCTGTTGTCTTTATAATTCTTTGTTTTTTCTCGACTTCCAATAAGGCGCAAAATACCCTAAGGAAATCAGACATATTCACGCTCGAATTTGCCTCAAAGGGGGATATGGATGCTTGAGCCTATGATTTTGGTATGAACGCTCCATATGGCGTTGATAGACATGTTTCTACCACTTCCATCCTATATCCTTCCACTGCTGTTATGAAGGGATTTCCTTCTTGGGTCTCTGATGATGACTCGGATCTTTGCCTAAAAGAAATATATAACCTGGTTTCTCTTTCGAACGTTTCATGAAGGACGGGCGATGTCTCCTTGTCAGAAAATTAATTGTGAACAAGAATGTCCAAATGTTTATTTCCAATAAAAATTTTTCGACTACTGAGCGGGGACAAAACTTCCGCTTTCAAAGATCGATTGACTCTTTCTAATCTTCGCTGAGAACATTGAACAGAACCCCATATATCTCTCCAAGAATCAATCCTTCTGAAGTTCAAAGACTATTAAATTGAATTCACACGTGGACTGAGGTGTGCTCAAGGTTATCCACAAGTCCAGTCCCTTCTGTGCTCTTTCCTACAATCGACTAATCGGAATCTTCTGAGGGGCTTGGTTCGTTGCATGTTGGCCACTATTTTTCTCTATAAACTGGATAATGTGAAATATTTCCTCTTCTTTTTGCAGTTGGCATTTGACGATTCCACTTAATAAGCACTACAAGTTTGTGATGAGGAGTCTTATTTTCACCCTCTCCCTACATTTCATGTNCAGTAAGGCGCAAAATACCCTAAGGAAATCAGGCATATTCACGCTCGAATTTGCCTCAAAGGGGGATATGGATGCTTGAGCCTATGATTTTGGTATGAACGCTCCATATGGCGTTGATAGACATGTTTCTACCACTTCCATCCTATATCCTTCCACTGCTGTTATGAAGGGATTCCCTTCTTGGGTCTCTGATGATGACTCGGATCTTTACCTAAAAGAAATATATACCAGACTACACCAAGTGATTGGAAGCAGACATGAACCTATCCATGTATACGGTCACTAGTCATACCACCAAAAGCCTTTTCACGACCTCATCAAGATATCAACCAAAGTACCCCCCTTAACAAAGCAATAAATAAATTGACAAAAACAGTAAGACCAAAGAAATATTTAAAATCTAGTGACTGGGAGATGCTTGTCAGTCACCTTCTTATGAATTATATTCCAGCATTTTTCACAGTAATACGTTAAGCAGTTCAAGTTGCGGCAAAAATAGATCCCAGATTCAATAATACAGTTCTGACAATGGGTCTCCTCCAAATAGGGATCAATTTGAATCTACTCTCTCATACAAACAAAAAACCTTCTTAGTAAACTTATCGCATCTAACTTCCACAAATTCAGCCTTTATGGCCTTCAAATAGCAGGATTTGTTGGAAAATGTCACTTTTCCGGATCCTAAAGTTACAGAGACCTCTCAAACCAATGGGGTAGGCGTGTCTGTCACTGTCGATCTCAGCAGAAACGACAAACCCAAACAAATCGTCCATTATTTGGTACAGTCTTTTCGCAGTTATCGTCCCATGGAGTGCCCCGACAAACACTGATTTCAAAAACGGTGTTTCCTTCACAAAATCCTTTTTGTAAAACAAGTCAGTTTGCAGCCATGGAATAATTTGAACCTATTTCTGACCAAAATTCCCCACCTCAGCGTTTAGCTCAGACTCGTTGAATTTGTACGCAAATTGGAAGTAAAAATTATTATTATTGTTGTCCTTCTTGCAAATTGACAATAAATTCTTCAGCGAATTTTGCTTGGCGAAAATGATGTACACGTAGCCACCAGGAACTGAAATTAAAATTGCTGAAACCTTTATAATTGCTCTTTCTTTTCGGCCAATAAATGTTAATTTGCCCAAAAGTGTTAAAGACTGCTTTTAGGGACTCTAAATTTAGCAAAATTCACCACCATCGTCGATCCTCGAAGGCAACCCTCCGACGAATACTTTTTGGGAGAGCAATGACGATTCCAAGTCGATTTGACATTCAGGAAAAATCCCCGACCAGCAGAAACTCGGATTTGAATGATCTAATCCATATTCAACCGTATTTACCCGCAGACGTTTTGTGTATCTGGGCCAAGACATCAACGCTCATGTCAACATTTTGGCTAATTTTTCTGGTTAAATAGACATTTCTTTCCTAAAAATTTTATTTAATCATACAAATGACTCACAAAGCCTATTCAAGTTTAATTCAGTATTTTCTATTAATTTTAGTCTGCCGTGTCGGTTGCTGTGAATTACATTGTTTGATTGGTATTCTGAATTTTCAAAACTCATTTGTTCGGCATTCAATTCAGGAACTGCTTCGAATGTTGGCATAGACTTTGATGAGATAAATATTCCCTTATTCCACTCATTCAGTGCATAGAAAGGCAAGTTTTCTTTCTCTTCAAATCCAGTTTGTGTCTTATTATTTCTCCTGAAAGACATTCAAAGACACAATAAAGTCTATTACGACTCTACTAATGTTGGCTACTTATATTATTTATTATGTAATACAAAACGTAATTATTCCCTTCATTATATTATATAATAATAAATTTTATAATAAAATCAATTTTTTTCATATCAATAAAAAATCAACTCTGCCAAAATTTATTTAACGTGACATCATGTGATTGAACGATGGAGTTCCAAAAGAAAAGGCCAGTACCGACATCTCTTGAGTCACTAATACGGATAAACGGTGACGGTTTTATGGGTAGTTCTCCGTCAAGTATGTGCTTGTATGTAGTCAAGAGAGGATACTGAAGATCATTACAAAAAGTTATGGGGGTTCTCAGGATGCAGCTAATGCATTCCCAAAAAGAATCAATATCTCTCCCTAATCCAACGCTACTCATGACCGTACTCATCCAACCTGGTGACGACCATATTGATAATCTCTGGTGACATCAAACCAAACCGCGGACCAGCCAAATGACTTTTTTACATAAAACTAAACTTCAATACCATAAAGGGGGAAATAATTGAACTCAGAAATCATTTACAGAAGCAAGACTATTAGAGAAAAGGTTAAAATACAAGCGTTCTGTCTTTGGTAATTGGGATTCTTTTCATTATTTTTGGTAGACTTTTTCGAGAGCATAGTGATGTGAACGGGTCCGCGAATCATCTCAAGTTTTTGCTGACACCAGAGCGACCCTACAAAAAGTGCGTAGGATCCAGGGATGAGAAACGAAAATGATGTGCTTGCTGTGAGTAGCCGAGATAACCCAATAGTCGTGTTCTAGATTGTCAAAAAAATAAATGCAAAAAACTCCCGTTGAGTTAAAGGAGGGTTATCTCAATAAAAACTTAGTTTAATGGCTTAGTGATTATTATTGCTTCAGGACTACTGGGATGAAAGAGAAAGAACCTCCCGTCTAACTAAGGGGGAAACAGAACCACAAGGGAAGGTTGAAATCGGCAGATACGGACATCTTGAACCGCTCCCCAAAACGGGTCTTCTTTGATCTCGAAATCATTACTATTTTTATTTTATTTTAAAATCTCAAGACCACCAAAAAAGAATTAACTCACTAATAGGTGATCCCAGCCTCAAACATCTCTCGAATTCTTCTCTAATGCTCCGCCAGTAATCTTAATAAAAATTTATCGTGGCGTCATGCTGTTGTTGTGGTGGTGCTCAGTGCAAATTCTGCATAGAAAAGAACCGTTCCACATTCCCAACCCTTCTATGACCTTCAAAAAGGGTGGCCTACAAATTTTTCCGAAATCATTCTTATCTCGGATGAATTACTAAGTGATTTTTTCATTAATTTAAGTTTGTTTTAAAATTAATAATATTTCAATTTTTAAAACAAAAATAAAAAAAATAATTCTAGTTGTTGACATGTTTACTTACACATTTCTTGGTAATAGAATAATTGAATCATAGGGTCAATGAGGAGATCTGTAAATGTAAGATGGATATAACAAAAATAAAAAAAATAATTCTAGTTGTTGACATGTTTACTTACACATTTCTTGGTAATAGAATAATTGAATCATAGGGTCAATGAGGAGATCTGTAAATGTAAGATGGATATCCAATAATAAAATACCCGGAAAAGGTGACGGGAAGGTAATGTTCAATGAAGGTTATAATCCCAAATCTGGTCAATTCGGAACTCATCATAGAAAAATTATATCCAATAATAAATTTACCCTAAATAATCAGAAATCAAACTTCAGATCAGGTAGGGGGTTGTTTTTATCCAAAAGCGACAGTTGAATCTAAGTCGTACAAAGATCAGTCTCAGCGTTCAAGAAACCCCAAATTTAATAAAGGTGATATGTGGTCTCAGGGGTCTAATCAAAACTCTGACACTTCGTTTACTAATTATAATCTTTCTGCCATTTCGAAATTCCAGGATGGAGAATTTGAGAACAACGACCATCTTGTGGAGTACTGGGACAAACTGTATCAGAATAGTCTCTATAAGTCGCATCTGGTAAGTCTTTTCAATTACTGGGATGAAATTATGGATATGATCCACGTGGGGAAGATGAGACCGTTTCCGATCGACAACGAGCACATGGTTGAAGAGGACGGTGATTTCAAAGATCACATCTTCATTGGAAGACGGTTTGCTGGCAGAGTAGAAAAGACAGAGACTAAGAATTTCATTTCTCTATTAACAAATGCCCTCTCCCACAATCCTCATCTGTCTTTGGCTGAAAAAGAGGAACATATTGAATGGTTCATTGATTACTTCGGAAAGAACTCTTCTCATTTTCAATAATATTATTTTTAATTTATTACTTCGAAAAGAACTCGATATTCGAGAAAACCTTGGTCTTCGAGTAGACACTTCTCTCTACCCACGTGTAAATTGGATGATTTGCAGAAAGTCATTTTTTNATTGAGTGGTTCATTGATTACTTCGGAAAGAACTCTTCTCATTTTCAATAATATTATTTTTAATTTATTACTTCGAAAAGAACTCGACATTCGAGAAAACCTTGGTCTTCGAGTAGACACTTCTCTCTACCCACATGTAAATTGGATGATTTGCAGAAAGTCATTTTTTTCGATGTACTGAACTTGTACACTGTTCGTCTACCACGCCAAAGTTGACATTCTCTGGAGGTGACGGGGATTTGCCGCGGGGGTTATTTAACTATTTTGGTGTGCTCATGTACATGATTCTAAGAGACTTGTGGAAGCGTACGGACCTCCTGCATGTTAGTGGGGTTGGGGTAACTTGTGGAGGAAGTGACGGTAATTGTTGGATTTCTCATTGAAAGTAAGAGGGAAGATGATTATTATGTGGCGAAAAAGAGTTGATGGACAACTCTTCTCAGATGAGGATGCATATTTCCAATGGTAGATGCCAATTATGTAGACAGTCAATTGATTAAAGATAGAGATAATGACGGCTCCACAAAACTTAACCGCCTTGTGATGGATGTGACCCTGTTCTTTTATTAATATATTGATACAACAAGTTTTTTATTGATAAAGTCGTGTGGTGCTATGTGACTATTGGTTGAAAAATTTCTTCCCTCTGATGGCGTCATTGGATCCACCTTACACAGGAGACGCCCAATGCCTGGCCGGCATTTAAAAAAATCCAACTATTCTTTCCACCAGGAGACAATTTTGTTCCTTGGTGACGAGTTCTGGAACCAACCTCAGCTCCCCGATCAAAGTCATCTGGAACACTGTTCTTGGTTGAAGGTTCCGTTAGAACGAGTCGGGATCAAGGAATTAGTTATTTTATTATTATTGCTCTTTTGGCTTTCATGCGTGACAACACTTTTTTATTACGATTTGTGGAGATCCGCTCAATCGGCCATCCCTCTTCTCAGCTGTCAGAAGGTTTGAGGCTATGACGAACATGAAGATAAATTGTCCTCCAAGGGTCACGTATTTCTTTTATTAGTTGTGGACCTCGTTGAGCTCAATAGTGGGTGAGCAGCTGTCAGTGTAAGGTTGATGGAGGGTAGAGACCATCAAAACAAATGGCCCCACAAACTAAATATGTCCAACCCTTCCACGAGAACAGAGTTGTTTAGTGAGGTTATTCACTCAGATTCCAGTTATACAAGTCATTCGCGATAAGTTCGTTTACCACCTTTTGCCTCACCCTCTCTCCGGCTCTTTATCGGCAGGAAAGGTCGCCAAGTTTTTTTACGTAAACAGTCTTACGCATTGGACAGATAGAAAATGCAAACATTAACCCCCAGCCTATGGAATAATCTTACTCGTCTAAATAACATGCGAAAGATTCTTGCCCTGATAGTACTTAATGGATCCAATAACCAGTGGACAAGTACTTGGCTCAAAGTCAAAGTGGGTTCAAGACTGGGAGATCAACAACCATAGGTGGCATTGTGCTATTCATCAAAGATTCCAAAGTTTAAGGACTATTATTAAAATTGATCTCATCAGAGCTTTCGACACCGTCCGTTTGGTCAATCTTGGGACTAAATTGGCCAATACCTGTAAGGAGTGAAGCATTATGCAAAATGCTCATCTGGACCCCTGAGAACCCTGATCATGAAGATTCAGTGGAATCTGTTTGATCAAATTCTTAGAATAGAGACATCATGGAGGACTTCATTGCAACATCTGGGAAAAAGTTCATAGGTCGTCCTCGAATAACGCTTCCGAAGTACATAATAAAAATATGAGACCAATAAGAAGAGAAATACGGGATGGTGAAGACCTCATTAGTTTGCTGAGTCTAGCATCGAATAGGAAAGGGTGGAAGAGACNTCATGGAGGAATTCATTGCAACATCTGGGAAAAAGTTCATAGGTCGTCCTCGAATAACGCTTCCGAAGTACATAATGGAGATATGAGACCAATAAGAAGAGAAATACGGGATGGTGAGGACCTCAGTAGTTTGCCGAGTCTAGCATCGAATAGGAAAGGGTGGAAGAGACTACTATTGGGATCATACAAACGCGGCACGAATGAAATTATACTAACATGATTCTATGTTGTTGCTTATAAGAGTAAATATATTACTTTCTTGAGACTTTAGGCGCATAGATGGCTTCATAGCTCAGTGGTAGAGCGTCTGTCTCGTAAACAGAAGGTCATGGGTTCGATCCTCACTGGAGCCTTTTTTGATTTTGAATATTATTTTTAAATTTTGTTCGTACGTGGTTGTCAAGACTAAGTGAGAAGTCATCTCATCAATCCTATAAATTTTAAAATCTAGACTAGAATTGATCACATTTACTCGTGTACGGTTATTTATTACCACTTGAGAGAATTCTGTTCAGGGTTGTTAGATTTAAATCATTTGATTTTATTCGATAGTGGATAGTGGTCGTGACAACTGGAGGAATAGGTGGAAAATCGCTTCGCTTCCTAAAGAAACTTGGAAGCTTAGCTACACTAAAAAGCCACGACGCACGTGAGACCCGGTGGCTACTCCAGTTGATCTCTGTTGCAATTGTGAAAGGCAACGCAACGTCGATAATGTCGGCGGGGTCAACTTTGGCTGGATGACAGTTTTAAATAAAAGAATAAATTTTTCCTTAAATTAAAAAAAAATCAACAAAAAAATCAATGATTTATATTAATCATTTAAATTTTTTTAATGTCTGGAAGAAAACAGATGCCTTGTGGGCTTACTTCGATAAACGTATTATTCCTGGAAAGACCGGGAGTCGAGCCAGATGCCGTAATTGAGGAAGGAGGTACAAGGTCTTGTATCTCGGATGAGGCAGCATCATTTGTTATGTCGAACTAATATTGATATCCCTGAAAATCCGTCGAAACCTGAAAGTGATTTGATCAGCGAATTCCTTCCAAGGATGAGGGACCAGTCTTTAATCAATTTCGTTACTACGACGACGAAGAAAAATTTGATTGATATGCAACTCGCTAGATACATATATTCCAGTAACACTCCTTTTGCTGCTGTAGAACATCCGGAATTTGTCAAATTCGTCCAAATGCTTTTTCCTGGGTATCGTTTCAAAATGATTCTACGACTATTAGTCATGCTGTAGAAATTTGGAAAGAACTTGAACAGACTTATAGACTTATATTGACGTTCCCTTTCTAGTTAAGTCTGGTGTGTGCTTGGACATTATTAGTTTTACTTGAGTTCCTAAGCCTAACTGTGAATATTTCAGATCACCAATTTGGATTCCCCCTGAATGGAATCTGATAATTTCTTTATTCAGAAAGATTCCAAAGACTCGGAGACCTCAGTAAAACATCTATAAGTACTCAGAAGTACTCAGATACTCTCTTACAGAGGGTGGACAATATATTTCTTTCAAATATCTCGGTAACTCTGGAACCTCTGAGTGAAACGGTTCAGTAACATCCTATTATTCTTACTTATACCAAGATATTTCACAGGTGCATCGTTAATAATGTCGCTTGTATGGTCCCAGTCTCAATATATTCTTAGTAACTCTGTTATCTCTGGTTGATAAATCAGTTTTTCTGATGCAAAACCATTTCTTATATTTGGACGTTTCATTCATAAGTAAAAATGAGGTGTATCCCTGGAGACAATCTCGAGTGAAAGCAAGTCCAAGCCCATTACATTAGTCGATATTTTCATGGTTCTTGTCTATACTCTTTTGTAGACGGCCATAAAAACGTCACATCTTTCCAGGTTATCAAAAAGTATCTTTCTCTACCATGCCTTTGATATGCATATATCTGTGTACTTGCACTTGTATTCGATACTCTGTAGAACAAATTGTTTGTATACTATTTCCAACGAAGGAACGGAAACTACTGGGATCACCGAAAAAGAAATAGAAAGTATGGCCAATCAGGTTGTGATTCAAATTCTCACAATAAGTAGGTCACTTAGGTTCTCTATTGTAACCACCCTTGCCCGGAGAGCCTCCTCTCATAAAATCAATTTGGGAATAAACTTCTGGCAGACCAACATTTCTTCGCGTGGACTAAGATAGACTTGGCGAGTTCCTACCTTTTTCACAAAAACGGTGGAATCTGGCATCACAAAAAGTTAACAATCTCAGTGAGAATATCCATTTATTATTTTATTAACCCCAGGGTTAAATTTTGTTATGGAAAATGCACTTTTAAGCATTGGATTGCGAATATACGAGGTTGCAAATTTGAGAAATGGCAATTTTGAGAGGATTTAACCCCCCAGATCACTGGGTTAAAAATAGAAGAATCTCGCTTTCCTTACAATTTTTATCTTACAGTCGATTTACTATATGTTAATTTGACGCACTTTGATTATTTATTTATTAACCTTGGGATCATCGAGAAAGAAAGACAGAGTAAAGTCAACTAATTAAATGATCCCAGTTCCCGCAACCAAATGTGCCATCCAAAGCCTGTGCGTCTCCATTGATCCCACTGTCGAACGGAAATACCTTCTTTGATCCTTGCAGAGGAAGCCGATTGGAAAAAGAAATTTCTTAGCCAACCGATTTTCTTTTGCGTGGAACAGTGAGAGGCTTAGTGAATGTCCATCTTCCTCGCAAATGCTTAGAAATCCTGAACCATATTTACGAGTCGTAAAATCCATCAGCAGGGGAAGTATTTCTGTTTCGCATTGTGGTCCCAGCATACGTGATGTTTTCCTTTGCAGTAAGTTTAGTTTTTAAATAGTGGCTACTGATAGCGCGAATCTCTACGCAGTAGAGGCATATTTCACAGCCGGCGCGATTGTCTGGTGGTATATGGTTCCGATTGTTTTATTCATATTCGCCAATTAGACACACTTTGATAACAAAAATTATAAAAAAAACACCCCACTTTATTTAACAAACAATAAAAAAGTTAATATATTTAATCAACAACCTTCCTCGCCTGCCTGTTCGCCAGCCTCCTCAGGCAGGTTCGATTCTGGTTGCTGAAACAACTCCGAGAGCGCCTTGTCTAATTGAACCCTCTGCCCATATGGCATCTCAGGGCTNCCTTGACCGTCGAAGACTCAGAGAACAATTCAGCCAAAATTTTCCGCCTTCAAATGGTACCCCATAATAAATATTAGAACTGTGGCTCGAATGGATTGACGACGAACTTAGTAGGGAGTCCCCCGAGATCGAATACCTCTTCCCCCTTCTCGACAGAGCTGCCCGAAGTCTTAACAGTTTTCAATATTCTTATTTAGGCTTTAACATTTGGAACATTTACGTCGACCTGGTTATGGTCACAAGCAACCACGTGGATGAAGTCATCCAGGTTATCGACGAAGCCTTAAAATACTGTGGCAACCACGTGGGTCTCTCCCATTGTCTTTGGGAGAAAGCTCGTCAATTCGAACGGTCACAAGAGGTCCCTGATGAAGAAAGATTATCAGAACTTTACGTTAAGGAAATTGGTGTTCCAACCATGGAATTAGAGACTGTCTGGGAAGAGTTCAGTGAGTGGTCTGGGAGGTCCTCAATCCCAAAATTGGCTGAGTCGAGACGACTTATTCGACTTTTTCAACCGTTTGAGGATAATTTGAACGTCTTTTTTTATTTATTTTTAGAAGGAACCGTCTTTGTCTCTATTTGACGAATATTTGTCTGCGAATACCCACGTTTCTGCCACAAAACGGAGACAAAATATTTTGGAGAGGATTCTCGATCTCTTCCCTGACAGTGAGCCGCACTGGAGTTTGTACATTCAACTTCTGGTATCTCAACTTTCTCAGTATCAGTTAAGTCGCTACGATTCAACAGAAACTTACCTGAAATCGGTGAATTCCGTGGTGGAGAGGGCAAATTTTCTGTTTCCGGACAACTCTTCTTTCTGGGTTTACAGAATCCAACTCATAAGGTACTCGCCTAGAAACACGTGTGATGAAAGGTTGCTTGCAATTTTTGCCGGTATTCTAAAGTTTTATTGTAGAGGTTTTCCACGCAGCCTTTTCCGTGAAATTCACGAGTACTAAGGACTACAAGGGACTGTATTTAGCGGCAATAATGTTCTACAAGATGCGACACGTGGAAAATGGATTTTCTACGGAGCATTACGACTCTGTCTGCGAAATGTGTGACTACGCTCTCCATTTTTTCCAAACGAGTAATTTTTTCTTTTATTTGAGATTTCTCCGACGACTTAGTTTCACTGAGCGAGATTCTCCTGTTTTATGGAAAGTTTGTTGCCAAAACCGACTTTGAAAAGTCAAGAAATGTGTTTGAATGGATCGTTACAACGGAATTACGGGAGAAGTTCAGATATTGGAACGACTATTACACCCTTGAAAGTTGTTACGGTGATATTACCAGTCAACGGAGAGTATTAAAGAGGGCAGTAGCCTGCGTGAGGGACCACACTCAGATGATTGCTGACTTATATATTGGATTCGAGCGGATTCATGGAGACCACAACTCGTATTGGATGGCTGTGCGGATAATCACAGAGAAAAATCGGAACTATGTCCAGAATTTTGCCGGAAAAGCTCAGTCTTATAAGAAATCCGCTAAAAATGACAAAAATTTCAATAAAACGCGGAATTTGGCGGAAAAGGTAGACATTGGTGAAAATGTGACTTCTTCCAGTAAAACCGACGATACGGAAGTCACGGATGATCCAAATAAGCCGAATTCTTCCGAAAAGTTTTCAAAAAATACAAATTCAAACAAAAAACGACTGCGGATTGAGTCGGGGATCGAATCTCCTGCGAAAAGAATTCGAAGTGAGAAAGAACGGAATCTATGTACAGTTTTTGTGTCCAATCTGTCGTATTCCGTAAAATCCGAGGACATTAGACACAGATTTGATCAGGTCGGATCTGTAAGGGACGTGAGGATAGTCGGAGATGACAGTCGTGGAAAGCATAGAGGTTTTGCCTACGTGGAGTTTGAGACTGAGGAGGATGCTACTCAAGCTCTTAAGCTTGATCGTTCTCTTGTAGAGACAAGGCCGATGTTTGTGTCGAGTTATGGGTCCCAGGGGTTCCAATATAACACTGATTTGGAAAAGACCAAGTTGTTTGTTCGCAATTTGCCACAGGAAATGGATTCTGTCGGTTTGGGGGAGTTCTTGAAAAGAAACGGAATCACTGGCGTAAAGGACGTGAGACTCGTCACGAGGAAAAGTGGGAAGTCTAAGCGGGTCGCCTATGTGGACTTTGTTGACGAATCTGCGAGCCAAGTGGCATTGACTGTCCTTGACGGCTTGGATGCTGGTGGATGTGTTCTCACCGCTGCTTTTTCAAATCCCCCAGCGAAAACTTCAAAGGAAGACTTTCCTCTGGTAAATCGGAAAAAGTCTTTCATGAGGCAGAAGACTATGATTGACTTTGTCCCACGTGCTGTTCGTCGAGAAACTTAAAGTTTTTTTGTATTCTAATTAACTTTAATCTTGAAATGTTATTTTCCCCATTTATTTTCTTATTTGTTGTGTTAAAATTAAAATTTATTATTTTTGTTTTTAATTTTTTTTCTTTAACAGCTTTTTATTAGCAAGAAATATTTAAAAGGAAGCTAGTTGGCCTCATGCCGCAAGTCCTGCATTCGCCTGGACTCTTCTCTGCGCTCTCAGACCCCTCATCGTTCATTTTGTGCTGCAACATATAAGTTAATGATGGCATCTATTTTTAGGAAGTTTTCCAACCTTTTTTCTGCTGCATCTCTGATCGACATTGCTAGCAAATTTTCATGTTCATCTAGCTTCTCGCTGAGTCTTTTTCACAAGGCAATTTTGATCCCTGCACTCCTCAATTTTTCAAGAAGCAAGATAAAACGCTCTTTGTGTGCAGTGTAATACCATCCTTTTAGTCCATAAAGGAATGACGTGAAAAAATAAATAAAAACATATTTGTTTCGAGTCTCAATTTCCTCATACACAATAACGCATGGTGGGCTTTCTTTCTTTTGAGTTTAAAATCGCACAACGTGCTCCCAGATTTCTCAAAAGCTGTTCCGAGATACTTCAAAGAGCTCACAATGTTGATTCCGCATACGGAGTCTTTCTGATTTTTTTTACCATTCCGAACGAAGAACCTCATTGCTCTAGATTTAAGGATTAATTGATTAATTTGAGGTTATTTAAAGAGCGGTTAGTGTTTTATAACTGTAATGGTGTTCTTGAGTTCGAATCTACTTTGTAGTAAGCTGGTGACCAAATCCCCCGATAGGTAATTGATAGAAGGTTTATTCATCCTTTTTCGTTCAGTTGCCATCTCCTCATGCGATCCGTCTGGCTCAGGGTGTCTACCTGATAAGGTGAAAGAGGATCATTTACTCTGGGAGAGATTCCCACAATTTAATATGAAAATGTGAGAGAATTTAAAAAATGTATTAAAACAAAGGATTCGAGTTATTAATAACACAAATTATAAATGTTTCGAAATTGACAAAAAATATGAAATTTCATAAGAAAATTATCGAATCTGCCACAAGTTTCAAATATGATTTTAATTAAGTAGCTTATTCAAACAGAATAGTACAGTGAACCCTCATTAATCCGAGCAAAAAAAATTTGGATGCCTTTCGGATTGTGAAGGAAATATACTAATTTCATTGTAATTAATATTTATTTTTTCAAATAATAATCTCCCCATTTTCAGCACCAATAATTTCCTCGTCGACAAAATAATCTTCACAGAAATGATTTCGTTCTCTTCGAGCATTTCTGTTTGAATTATTTTATCTTCATTAGCAAGTTCTTTCAGTTCTTTTTTGAACTCATTCAAAATCTTACATGATATCTTCATTAGCAAATTAATCAAGACATTAAATTCCCCATATCCTTTTGAAACAATTTTTATTGTGTTTTCTTTAAGCGTGAGATACTTCTTTATGCGTGAGCCTTCCGTAAATTCACAAAATTTATTTTTTCAAATCAAGAACTTCCATATCCAAAATAAGCATTTTTCACAATAATGATTAAAGTTCTTGATTATGCCTGAATTCATTGGTTGAAGATGAGTAGTTTTGTTTTTTGGAATGAGTAAAATTTTAAATTTCAAAAAATGTCGTTAAAAAGAACTTTTTTCCTTAATATTTTAATTCATATTAAAGAATGGAACCTGTTCTGCCGCTGAGAAGGACAAGAAGATGAAACGGGAAAAGTACGCGGTCCTACCCAAGGATTTTTGTTTGTTCCACTCGCCGTTGAGACGTATGGTTCCTTTGCGCCTGCGACGCTGGAATTCTTGAGTCGTCTAGGGAATCGGATCGCTACACGAACAGGAGACCCTTGTGAGCGCTGCTGGTTATTTGAGCGAATCTCGCTCTCCATTCTAAGAGGGAATAGCAACGCAGTCAGGGCAGCCGCTATATAACCGTTTCTTTTTTAATAAAAAGTTTTCTTGCCATGCAAACCCTTTTATTTGCATAGTAAATAATTTTCTAAGTCAAATCTTTTAAACATCTTGGTCTGACTTGCCAAATAACAGAAGGTTTAGTTTTTAATGTTCCAGTTGCTGTAGCTATAGTGATTCTCATATTTGATTGCTTTATGCCTATTATTTTTCTATGAAATTGTTATAGAAGGGAAAGATTGAAGAAAAGACTCCAATTTCATCCATGTTTAGCAATACATCATGATCAACTTTTTTTAACTCATCATATTCAAATTAATTTCATCTTGTTTTAAGCTTTTTGGTTTCTCCGTGAAGAACTTTTAGTTTAAGATTAAATCTTTCTTTGGCTCTGTGTAGCCTTTACTAAATTCCAGATCATTGATTCAACCTTTTCACCAAATACCTTAGCTTTTGAAATAATATCTTCAGTTATAACACGTTTGATTGCATCCATCCTTGAAATCCATTCAACAAGCGAATTATCAAATTCACAGTTTTCTAGTGTTTCACTGTTTTTACGAATTTTTGAGTATCGAAATTCTCAAATAAAGTTCAATTTTTATTTCACAGATATTGGATAATTCTTTTCTCGAAGAATTAGGAATAATTACGCCACCCGGCTACCCCACTAAGCTCTAACCATGTGGTACTGTGAGATTTTAAATTCATTTACATTTAGAATAAAAACAAAATAAATTAATTTGATAATTGTAATGAATGTCTTTAGGATTGCGGATTATGAAATTTCGGTTTATTGAAGCCTATTTATAAGGAAACTTTGTAAAATTTTCTGCCTCATCAAAAAATTCGGATTATTGAAATTTTTGGATTATTAAAGTTCGGATTAGTGAGGGTTTATTGTATTTGGTTTGTTGATCTAAATGAGACATACTAAAAGAAAATAAATAATTACCGTCGAATATGTCTTGGTAAAATTTTCTGACTCATCAAAAAATTCGGATTATTGAAGTTTTTGGATTATTAAAGTTCGGATTAGTGAGGGTTTACTGTATTTGGTTTGTTGATCTAAATGAGACATACTAAAAGAAAATAAATAATTACCGTCGAATATGTATTCACAAACAAAGTTAAAATTTTAATAACCGATTTATTAAACACTAGCAGTCAGTTTGCCCCGTTACCCAAAAAACGCTATACGAAAATATGCTTGGATGCAAAACGCACGCTAATATACGTGTGTAGCTACACGCACGTTATTTGCTTTATAACTATTTCAGAAAACGTTTAACATTAGTACCATCCTATCTCGTACCCAAACTACAATTTATGGTATACAGCTAAGTGACATCCACACAGGTTAATCTACTCAGTAAACCACAACGACACCCAAACGCTAAATGCTTAAACAGAAGCATTAAAGGCACTGCATTACTCTGTGTATTGCTTACCGACCTCGTTCACAAGGAATTCCTAAACACAGGTCATTAGCCTGCAATGATTACATCCCTGCTCTCTATACATACAGTCCGTCACTACTACAGATGAATAATTGTTGTGATTGTTGGATCTTGGCCCTTTGTGGGGGCGATTAGACGTCAGAGGAAGTAAAAGGAAGTAAAAGTTGTAACAAGGATTCTGTAAGTGAACATTCAGAAGGATATTACTGAGACGATAAACCGATAGAGATGCAGTGCTTGTAAGTAAATGGTTACTGTTTGAGAAATATTCATTTAAAGAAGTATTTTTCAACCTGCGTTTTATATTTTTAGTGATAATTTTATATTTAGAAATAAAAATCAATTAATAATATTTTTAGATTAAAAAAATAAAAATACCTTAGAATTCTGGATCGACTCGTTTTCTAGCCGATCTCCATTGAGACGTCTTACGCGCTTGGTCTCATCATGTTTAAGCTCATCAATTACCTCCCAATAAAATCAGAGATAGAAATATGGAGCATCTTTATGTTAGGCTGCCTGAGTAGGGACCCTTACAGTTCCATATATATGAGAGGTTTCTTATCGATCAAATCAATCAAACCAACACCGACTCGGCCGCCTGGTCAATGACACTTTCATCAATTTCCTCCCGGTCGGAAATGTTGGGATATACTTTCAGCGGGTATCTCCATCAGACTTGGATTGGAAATTTGCTAGACTTACAAGTGCCGATGCAGTGTTAAAATTGGTATAGGATCTCACGACAATTGACTCCCTTCGTCCTTCCAACATCGTCGTAAGCTTGGTAGATATGCTATACGCCAGGAAAAGGCTGAGAAGACCAAAAAAGATCTCTCAAGATAGTGATATTCGCTCAAATAGCAGGCACAGATTTCATGTGCTTGTAGAAATCAGATTCCCTAGACCGGGAATGGCTCTGTCAATTATCGCAAATTATTACTTACATCTCTAATAAAAACATTTTCAAAATAGTGTTCTTCCAAAATGTTTTTATGTATATTTTAAACTATAAAAATGAATTTTATATTTGTTTATAACAAGTAAATTAACTAATTAAGCGGATTTTGATCCACCTTGTTGGTAATCCCTCTTCTTCTCTTAAAAGAAGAGTGTGCCATAAACTCCCTGTTAGTTCCCATCTCCACATCAGATTCAGTCAAAATATCTCCATTAGAGTCCAGTGGGCTGTCCTCACAGCATGCCAGTTCCACAAGTTGGGAGGTAGCAGAGGCGTACTCTTCATCGTATACCTTCATCCCATGCTTATAGTTTCGAGCGTTTATTTGGATGCTATTGTATATTAAAATGACATCTACTGTAATTGGATATCCTATTATTTTATTTAAACGATCCATGTTTAATGTATTAGCTACATGCTAAGGTATTTTTAACAGGTGTATGTAATGTCTCCGTTATTAAACCTTGGCTTAAGTAGAAGTTACACTTAATTTAAGAAGAACAGTTATGCTAATTAATCCGAGACGTCGACAATGTTATTGACTTGTCGTTTTTTTATTTTCTGCTTGTGTATGAGTCCCAGAAAACATTCTGGTTCCCATTATTAGTTTTTCCATAAAAATATAATTTTTTATTTTTTTTAAATTTGAAAACCAGATCGCAATAAAGACCAATTTTTGTTTAAAAGTTAAATGCATTAATGAGTTATTGTCTATCACCGCNAAAATATAATTTTTTATTTTTTTTAAATTTGAAAACCAGATCGCAATAAAGACCAATTTTTGTTTAAAAGTTAAATGCATTAATGAGTTATTGTCTATCACCGCAGGAAGAAAATTTTCTTGTGAAATTCAAAATAAACTAAACGTACTAAAAAGTTTATCAAGAATATGGAAGATTGGTTCTCACGAACATGTAGGACAGTATATCGAGCCTTGTTTCTCATTTGCATGAGCCTCATTGGACCGTCCATATCTTGGACAAATATGAGGAAGATCAAGAAAATGCAAAAAGGACTCAGTCATTCTGTAAGATCATGCGGGACACGAAGAAAGAACACCGGGGAAAGATGAAGTCACTGTTGGAATGCATCGGGAACACGTGATAATTAGTTTGATTTTACCGTGGTCTTTGGATTTATTTATTTAAAACGAAAATCACCCTACAAAATAAAAGGGAATGGGTGGCCGTCAGATGATCCCAGCCTCCTTAAGCTCCCGTCTCATCCTTTCTCGGTGTTCCTCCCGGGAGCAGACTCACTTCCTGTATGAATGAGACATTTTTCGGAATTTTGAAGATTTCAAGTTTCTATAATGGAGTTGGGATTAGTGGCAAAGAGTAGATCCTTTGTAGAACCCTCGTGACTGTTTCTTGGAAGAAGTTGTTTTTATTTAGGTTCGTATAGGACAGGTATTTGCCTCATGCCGCACAGCAGTTGTTGATTATCGGTAGAATATATTGCGTATAGAGGTGGCTTAATGTTAAGTAGATCCTTTGTAGTATCCAAGAAGTGTTTTTTACAAAATTTAGTTTTTTCCATCACTAAGAAATGATATTGAATTAAAAACCTAAAACAAAATAATAATAATAAATAACTTCATTAATAAATATCTGCAAAATATTCAGGATTTTTTATTCGTATAGTCTTGCAGAAATTGTCGCCAATACTGGTTTTCGTATAAATAACCTTCATCTTCCGAATTACTAAAAACTATTCCATTCAGTAACAATTCTACCAAGAGACGATATGTCGTTAATTGTTACTTTTAAAATCATCAAAAATTGACAAAAAAATTTTTTTTTGTAATACTAATAATTTATTAAAATAAACTAAATAGCCAATGCGATCGTCTTTTCAATAAATATTGTATTGAACAGGAGAACAATTGTAACTATAACCATGGGGAAGAAGCACAATAATTTGAGTATTTTCAAAAGAGTAGATATTAGATTTGCTCTTACTAAAAGAATCCCAGATATAGAGCATCTGGTAAAGCTTCACCAAAGTCAAGGGTCTTTTAATAAAAATTATTGATTAATTACAACATTAGCGATGCACCAACTAGAACATACATTCAATCCGTTTTCCTAAAGAAAACATTTAAGAGAATGTTGGTGGAGTATATATATGGAGTGCGTACTATCAAGGAAGATTTGGTTACAACAACCTGATGGAATTAGCAAATCAGTTCGATGACGTGCCAGACAACCCAGTGAGGAGGAAACGGATGGGTTTCAAGTCAACGGCTCCACTTCTAAGAGGAGAATTAATTTAATTAATTTAATTTATTAACCCCGGATACACCGAGAAAGAAGTTAAAGTAAACAACTAATTAAGTGAATCCAGTTTTTACTTCTACAGAAACAGAGTCCATCTGGAATCAACGTAAGAGGAAAAAGACGTCCATACTTGCAGTTGTGGATACCTCTCCAGTGGAGTGGAAGATAACAAATGATTCTTTTGGTGCCAGCCAGGCACTGGGCGCCACCTAGACAGGTGGATCACATGACGCCACTCTAATAGGAAGAGACAGAATGAACAGACCAACAGACAGAAAACTTTTACCAATTAGCCACGCAGCATCACATAGCGCCACGCGGCGAAATTTTTAAGAGGAGAAAGGTAATATTGATTCATTTGCGAGTAGTAGTATTGATTTAATTTTATAAAAAAATAATTGATTACGTAGCAAAACAATAAAAGTAATCCAGTTGATTTAATTGTGTTTTAAAACTCGGTTTTTTTCTATATTTATTATGAGGGAGGGGGGACGATAAATTATTGACAGGAGAGAAAAGTTTTTCATTGGGGGATATAAAAAATATTGAGAAACACTGGTCTAGTGAATCGGATTTCTACACTCACAGGAGATTTCCAGGAGCACTCCTAGCTATTTGAGAGAATCTCGCCATCCTGAGAGGGAATAGCCATACAGTCATGCGACTACTGTATGATCCTCGATTGACTGTTTCTTTTAAATAAATGATATTTTTTGAAAGACCAAATGAAAACNTTATGAGGGAGGGGGGACGATAAATTATTGACAGGAGAGAAAAGTTTTTCATAGGGGATATAGAAAAAGGTTGAGAAACACTGATCTAGGGAATCGGATTTCTACACTCACAGGAGATTTCCTGGAGCACTCCTAGCTATTTGAGAGAATCTCGCCATCCTGAGAGGGAATAGTCATACAGTCATGCGACTACTGTATGATCCTCGGTTGACTGTTTCTTTTAAATAAATGATATTTTTTGAAAGAACTAACTGCAGAATTATTTTTTTATTTGCTATTTAATAATATTAAAATTTCTTAATTTTGTTTTTTAATAAATTATTGAAATTAATGTTTTAAAATTTCGATATAATAATGAATGTAAGACAATTTGGTGTTTATAGAAATCTAACATTTCGGATGAGAAGAGGAAAAGTAAGAATTGTGGTTACCACAGGATTGAGGGATGTGTTTGATTTAATTGACACCAACAAGAACGGGTTGATTTCTCCCGGAGAACTGCACACAATGTTGAAGAAAAAGTTTGGGAATTCGGTGACCAAACAGAGGTGCTTAGAACTGATAAAAACCTACGACACGGATAGTGATAACTCCCTGGATTTTGATGGTCTTATTAAGGGAGAATATTTAGAGTTTGTTAAACTCATCGGTGACCTGTTCTGAGGAGATTAACTAAAACTAATAATTATTTAACACAATGAGGGGATTATTTTATTTGTGAAATTTGCCATAATAAATCAATTTCAGATTAAAATTCTCACCGTTGTATCCAGTCGAATCTCTAAATTCGCGACAATAGATACACGGAGTTTGTCTTGAGTCCCTCAGTCTTTTTAATCTCGCTGCTGTTCACCTGGTGGAAGGGTCCACTTATCTACGATGCTAAAAGGGCTTGACGAGTGACGCCGTCATCAGTGGATATTCACTGCGGAACTGGATAGTCAAAAAAAGACCCACGCACAAGAAAAAAAAGAAGTGAAGATCATTTCTTGGTTTTACGATTAGTTAGAATAAACTGTTTTTTACTTTAATAAAGTGTGTGTCTTGTCTATGCGGAGCTATAAATATTATGGTTCTCGTGAAAAGGCTGTTAATAATAATAATTATGACAACGCTACTCCAAAATCACAGAATGCTGGATTTGGTTAGGTGTCAGAAAACTTTTTTTTGTGCAAGAAATATTCAGAATTTGTAATCAACTTGAAGTTTTTGTTAAATTGTTAGAAAAATAGTGTGTTATTAATAAAATGATAAGGACAAAACATTAGTTAGCTGCCGCCCTCACTGGTTCCCTCTCAGAATTGTTCCAAAATTCGCTCAAACAGCCAGCGGCGTTCGCGGAGATCTCCAGTGCATGAGGTGATCCGGTTTCCAAGACGTCCGAAAAACTCTAGTGTAGAGGGGGAGTAGGATCCGGAAGTCTCCATAGCAAGC
>RDEW01000019.1:897662-915701 GCA_011109175.1 Dicyema japonicum | reverse complement strand
GAAAGGACTGTACAATATGTGTGACCGTACACCAATAAGTCTCGAGATCATTAGCTCTCGTTGGAGACTCTTTGAACATGTCCTGCGGTTGGACCCGACATCCCCTCCCCTATAATATTGCTATGGAAGATTACTACTCCTCCCATGTAAAACACATTCGTGGAAGACCAAGAACAACCCTCCCGGTCGTTTTATAAGGAGATCTGAAAGGCGTAAAGAAAACATTGACATCTGCTGACGACCTAGACACATTGAGGGATCTGGCTAAGATAGAAAAGCCTGGAACAAGTTAACTCTTTCTCTTATATTTTTTGCTGCACATGAGGGNACAACCCTCCCGGTCGTTTTATAAGGAGATCTGAAAGGCGTAAAGAAAACATTGACATCTGCTGACGACCTAGACACATTGAGGGATCTGGCTAAGATAGAAAAGCCTGGAACAAGTTAACTCTTTCTCTTATATTTTTTGCTGCACATGAGGGACTCAGAAATATTATGTCTCTCGTGAAAATGCTAATAATAATAATCGCTTCAAAGGTTGACTTAGTTTCATTATCTAGGAGAGATATGAGATCCTCTTATTCATAACAAAGGGAACTTTGAAAGTTAAAAAGCATTTTGGGAAGCAGGAGACAGTTTATGATAATAAAAAATCCAACATACCTGTGCAAAAAGTTAAATCTGTTGGTATGCTTGACAAAACAATTCTTTTGTTGCTTAACGAGTCCAGCGAAATCTCAAATTTCAAAGACAATTAGTAAAATCAAATTATATGACATTAAAATTAAAATTGATTTGACTATATTGATTATTCCAATTAGTCGACCGCATTATTGCTAATCAGAAACTATAAACTACCTAATGCACAAGAACATGAAACTTTGAGTTAAAAAGTCTCCGGAGTCGTCAGAGAAAAAAGATAAGAATTTAATTTAATGAATATTTTTGTTATAATGACCTGCATATCATGTGGAGTAACTTTTATTCTAAAAGTATTAAAGTATGAAGATACAATTATGGAAAACATAATAATAGAAAATTTTCTGGAAACGGTGATTTTGAGATTAACTGTGATTTATAAATCCATTTAAGTTGCTGATGCCAAATATGTCGATTAAAAAATAACTACGATATTGAACTTTTACATTATGAGAACATGAATTCACTAATAAATCGATAATGAGAACATGCAAACAAGAAAAGTAGTATAACCAAGGAATGTTAAAATAAAATGTTAGCACTAATTAAAACTCTCCACCTCTCAATCTCAACACCAGGTGAAGGGTCGACTCCTTCTGAATGTTGTAATCGGAAAGGGATCGACCATCATAACCAAGGAATGTTAAAATAAAATGTTAGCACTAATTAAAACTCTCCACCTCTCAATCTCAACACCAGGTGAAGGGTCGACTCCTTCTGAATGTTGTAATCGGAAAGGGATCGACCATCTTCCAACTGTTTCCCAGCGAAGATCAGTCTCTGTTGGTCGGGAGGGATTCCTTCCTTGTCCTGGATCTTGGATTTGACGTTTTCAATTGAATCTGAAGGCTCAACATCTAGAGTAATAGTTTTCCCAGTCAAAGTTTTCACAAAAATTTGCATTCCTCCTCTCAATCTCAAAACTAGGTGGAGTGTAGATTCTTTCTGAATGTTGTAATCGGAGAGAGATCTGCCGTCCTCTAGCTGTTTTCCAGCGAATATGAGTCTCTGTTGGTCTGGAGGAATTCCTTCCTTGTCCTGGATCTTAGATTTGACGTTCTCTATGGACTCGCTGGGCTCAACATCAAGGGTTATCGTCTTCCCAGTGAGTGTCTTAACAAAAATCTGCATTCCCCCTCTCAGTCTAAGCACAAGGTGAAGAGTGGACTCTTTCTGAATGTTGTAATCGGAGAGAGATCTGCCGTCCTCTAGCTGTTTCCCAGCAAATATGAGTCTCTGTTGGTCTGGAGGAATTCCTTCCTTGTCCTGGATCTTGGATTTGACGTTCTCAATTGAATCTGAAGGCTCAACATCTAGAGTAATAGTTTTCCCAGTCAAAGTTTTAACGAAAATCTGCATCACACAAGAAAATTGGAACAGATTATTAAATACTCAGATATTGATTTGATTTAGGGTTCGCCATATTAATTTTTTTTATTTTAATGAAAAATAAAAAATTAAGATTAATTTAATATTCTACTAAAATCTTTTTTGAAATTTTTTAAATAAAATTTATAGTTAAACTTGAAATCATATGAAATGAAAAACAGTGGATTTTGGACAGTTAGATCCACTGCAGATGTAGTATTGGCACACAAGTGTCGCTGCGCTATCAATTAGAGATTAACAAAATGCAACAACACTCCTGGGAATAGACCTTCTAGGCCTTTGACACTGGAACAATTTTTTGGCCCTGATTCTGTCAGTATAATCACAGTGTTGTTATTTAAGATGAAACTCAGAGTGCAGGTCGGTAAAATTTTTCCCGTGAATTTACGTGCAATGTTGGTACTTTTCGAGAAAATTCCTTTCGCCTCTGCTATTTGTCATATATCTGGAGACGGCATTACGAGACCTTCGGAAGTTCTATGATGGCAACATCGTCGAAATTACTTATGTGGACGACGTCGACTTTGTCTCAGAAGACAAGCCGGCTCTACTTCGACTCCTCGAGGTAGCACCAGATGGTTCATCAGAATGAACACCGCAAAAAAGCAACAGTGTAAATCGAGAGAATAGAAAGCAGATCAAGTGAAACATGGCGCAAAACAAACAAACTAGGCTCTTTACTTGGAGACAGCCAAGATATTGCCAGAAGAAAGGCCCTCGCTTAGGTAACGATAAACAAGGTGATGAAAGAGTGGATTGGCAAACGACGATCCTGCAAATCACTTCGTTTGAGACTGCATGAAGGCTTTGTCAAGCCGATCCAAATATACAATTCATCGACCTGTGGGACGTCCAAACCCGAACATTTTGGACTAGACTCTTTCCACCAAAGACAACTGAGATCCATAATAAAACTGAACTGACCAACAAAAATAAAAAGGAATCACTATATAAGAGATGTTGTACGGGTCTCGAAATTGTTGATATGCGTTGAAGATTATTTGGACATATCCTAGTAATGGACTTGGTTGCTCCAGCTAACATAGCAATAGAGGATTTCTTCATGAGACAGGGACCGTGATTCCTTGGACGTTGACGTGTTACACGTTCAGAAACATTTGATGGAGATTTCGTAGCAAAAAAAAGATCAGTCGGCTCCTAAATGCAGTGAGTCCGCAAAGGAGAGTGTATTTTTAAACGTCTCGTTGAGACAGGCATGTCTTGAGAAACGGGCCTCTCTCAGCCTGCACGACAATGAATGGTAGCCAGATGGATCGATTGAACGTCCATAACTACATTTTTTTCCGCACACACTTTAAGACCAAGACGTAGCGAAACAGCTATTCTCACTCATCATTTAGCATGTTACAAATCTCGGTACAATGATAAACGTTCAACCAGTTTCCTGCTGAATGACAGCTAGTCGTTTTGAGGCATGCAAGTCTTCTTGCATCCCTAGTATTCTCAAGGTGTCCCCTCTTTTTTCAAAGACACTATTCGAATACGCTTTCTGATTAGCGTCGCCCTCAAGAATATTAAGATATAGGTCCTTTCACAAGTCCACATTTTTCGATAGTGTAACAAATATATTCAGTCTGGAATAAGAGTCGAGGACCGTATCCATCAAATTCTTTGAGGAGGTATAAACTGACAAATATTCACTTTATGTGGAATTTAAATGTAAGGTCCTTTGAAACAAACATGCAAAGTTGTCTGAAGCCATCCATAGTCATCGTTAACCTGGATGAATCGAGATCACGTGATAACTAGTTGGTTATATTTATTCAGCGTGGCACTATGTTGTCTACCATTTCTAAAGGATTTGGAAACATCCAAGGGGCACCTAATTCCTACCGAAAAAAGGATCTTTAGTTAGGGTCATTCTCGCTCCGGCGATGCATTATGCGAACCTTCCCGGAGGAAATTCTCAGCCCATCGAAGAGAAAAGCACTTCACTTTCCTCTAGCTGAAGATAAATGGAATTAAAGGGAAATTCAAGGAAATCTGCTTACTCCTGGAAGTCAGTAGATCAACATGGCTATAATTCAAGAGACCAAACTCACTTTTAATGACTCTAACCCTACATTCCCCGAATACAAGACTATCAGAATGGACCGTAAATATAGAAGAGATAGACACTCTATTCAAAAAGAACTTGAAGTCCAAAGACATCTCCTCGAAAGTGAGGAAACTTGATATGATGAGGTTACCGAAATAATTGGAATCTATGTTTTGTGAATATCTACGTTCCGCCCCCTAGTGCCTTCCCGAAGAGCTATGTTACTGAAAGAAACGGGTAAACCTACCTCACCGGACGTAACACTATGCTCATAATGGCTTTTATCATAAATTGCTTTGTCAGTCTTCTACGAAACCAGAAGTGACCATAATCCGATTGTGATGACGATCAATAGTGAGGTCAATGTGAGGAGAATTCCTAGCAGCTTCAATTACAAAGATGCTAACTGGAAATTGTATCGCGAAATCTCGGAATACAAAATGAAGAGTTGTAAGGAAAGGAATCAAAAAAAGTATCACTTTGGAAATGAAACAGAGCATTGAATAATAAAATACAGGCTAAATGGCTCAGGGCCCAGAAGTTGAAGTGGAATCATGTGCTTACAACAGTAAACTGAAATCATTCCACGGGAGAAGTGTGGAAAGCTATTCGAAACGTGGCGAAAGGCGATCAAATTTCATCTGAGGAGGATTATGTTTGAAGAGATGTGAACAACTTGATGAAATTCTACGCAAAATTTCACACAATGAGCACAGGAAGTCTGATACACTATTATCATTCAGAATATTGAAAAAAATGTCAGAACTTCTCTTCTCGGAGAGATGTGAGGGATGCCGAAAAAAACAACATACCCTCACGGACCAGACATTCGAGTTAGAATTGCGAACAAGCAGAGACACTTAAAAAACTGCTTTGCTCGATCGACATACACAAATCGTTTGACTCAGTCTCTAGGAAGATACTCTCGTTAAAAACATTTCAATCGGAAATCCCAGAGTGGCTCAAAATTTGGATCACCAACTTCCTAAGTGGACTAAAGAAACGTTTATGTCTCGGAGACTAAAATCTAGCTCAAGTCTCCTCCCCAACTGAGTCCCTCAAGGATCTCCTTTAACCTCTTTCTGGCCGATCTCCCGAATTTTGAATATGATGAAGATATTCTTCAGTACGTTCATGAGGACACGAGGGAAGAACATCGTGAAAAANGGCTGGAAGTATTACAGCCTCTTTCCTAAAGGAAATCGGGGGAAAATTGGCCCACCGCAAGAAAGACGTGCGGGAAGCGGTCTGGCTGAGGCAAAGAATTGGTATCGCTGTTATTCGCGGAAACGCTTACTCCGTGATGTCAGCAGCCGCTCTCCCCCATAGTTAATAAATAATATTTTATTGTTAATAAATTTTTGTTTTATAAAAAAAAAATTTATAAAATCGAATTATATGAAATTTTTTTTAAATAATTTTTTTAACAAAGAAACAAATGTCAGTTGANGTTCAATCTGTTGATAAACTTGACTGAAGCATCTTTGTCGCTTAACGACTCCAGTGGCATCTATGATTTTAAAGAAAATTGATAAAATCGAATTATATGAAATTTTTTTTAAATAATTTTTTTTTTAACAAAGAAACAAATGTCAGTTGAGGAAGCCTGCTTTATATAAAATTAAAATGAAAATTGATTGACTAAGTTTAGCAGGTTAGCATTTTTTTTAACAAAGAAACAAATGTCAGTTGAGGAAGCCTGCTTTATATGAAATTAAAATGAAAATTGATTGACTAAGTTTAGCAGGTTAGCATGTGCAGTTCTAGAAACTTCGATTTGCTATGTGATTGCATATAGTTACTATTATTTGCTCATACGTTGGAAAAAACGTGGTTTTTGTGACGATAGTTGTAAAAAATGGTTCAAAAAATTAGTTTAAAAGAATCGAAAAGTGCGACATTAAAAGTTAGGATTTCTCCACGAGCTGGAGATGCTACTACTTGAAAAAGTTTAAAGAGGAGATAAAGACAGTTTTGAAATTTACAGAAACTGAAAAGAAGTCTATTCCTCTCGATCCTCCAGCTTCTGAATACTCAGGCAATGTGTTTATGCAGATCTTGTTATTTCGAACATGGGAGCCATCAAATTTTCTAGCGTGTTGTACTCGTTCGACTTGACGGGATCTATCATATTAAGCCACAGAGGATCCGGAATCTTCCGCCTCGAATTCAGAAAGGAGGAGGACAAAAGGAACTTCTGTGAACATGTGTAAGCTACCTCACCTTTTGGTCTTGGAAACCATTGCTTCTGTGAAATCCAAATGAGACCACCCGAAATTGTGTTACCCTGCCCTTTTGGGTTGATGATAACGACCTTCATGAATTTGTCAAGGAATTGCCCCCTCTACCACGAGCATATGCCGTTTCTACAAGTGAGATAGGAAACTCCCTCTTGCAAAGGTTCTAGTTGGATCAAGGCCGGAGGCTACATCGCTTGTCGGTCTTGGTTTCAACATTGCCCACGTGCTAATCATATGTGAATTGTACAGAAGAGGCCCATCGAGGTGTTTTAATTGCCAACGCTATGGACACATATCCTTCTTATTTAAGAAGACAAGATGTCTCCGTTGAGCAGGGGAATACGACCTGACTGCCTGTGGAGAAACTCCTGGGAACACATGTCACCCAAATGTCTGAAGCAAGGACTAAAAATAGTGGTTGTGAATGCCCGATCCCTAGTGGGCCTCCAAGATTGACGTCTTGGTGGTCATGAGACGAAATTAAAGAAAGGGAAGACTAATATAATGACTTGATCCAATTCCATGGACGTTTTATGGAAGGTTGGAGCATTTGCTGGTAAGGGGACGTCTATTTTCCACTGGGACTGCTTCCGAAATCGTAATCCAAAAGTCGTTTGTGATGTATTGTCTGAATTTGTTAGCATGAACGTTTGTTGCAACGGAATATGGATTAGTGTTGGAGATCTATATTCAAGAATCTTGAGACTTGTTTTACAGATATCTCTGAGTTCTACAACAAGAATCCCTATAACATCTTAATTGGAGATCTTAATTTGAAGAATACTAGTTTTGATGATTCGTGTGGCCTTGTGATCCTTACATCGGGGAAAAATTCGCCGCATTCCTAGTATCACCAGCTCTATCTGTCTATGTGGTAAGGCCCAAGACTCCATTGGATATCGGGAGCGAGCTTATTCCACAAGAATTGGCTATTAGCATTAGGCCTGATATTATGGAAGATGTGTTCTTGAGGTTCAACATATTTGGATTGGGTCCACTATAGGGTTTTCATATCTAATAATTTATGTGTTAAGAATTCGAAATTGAAACGAGCAGTCCTTAAAATTTATTCAACTCTTAATCCTCCTAATTCTACTGGATCATTCTAATTGAACGAATGAACTATGGACATGCAGGAGATTACATGGATGGCATAAGGGAGTGGAGGAAGAGAGCCTTTCAGTCGCTCCTTTATAAACAAAAGTTACATGTTATCCGTGACACCTACCTGTTCATTTTCAAGGGAGTATTTCTCCCTAGCCTACTTTATATGTGCGAGGAGTGGTTCTTCTTTCCGAAGAGGGAGAAGATCTTATCTCCAAGAGAAGACAAAGAGAGCTGCAATGGAGCTCTCCTTTAACAAGAAACTGAAAGACTGTCTAAGTGAGGACGAAGGCAAGCTGTTAGAACCAAATAGCAGGATTTTGGAGGATTAGATCAATGGTTTCATGGGGAGATCAAAGATCCTTGAAAAAAAATTAAAAAGGAACAAGGGTTTAGGTGGGGAGTCTAAGCCTTATGGTAGGACTCTGATGTAATACCCCCTTAGAAAGCTCCTCAACTTTTTTGATAATAAATTGTTATTATTTGTTATTATTGTTCATACATAGGAACATGAAACTTCGGGTATCCACGTCTCCCGAGTCCGAAAATGAAACTTATGACTTCCAATGTCTTCCGAGTCGTTAGAGAGAGGAAAAAGACAATGGTTTTAATCGACTAAGTAGACATTTCATGCAATACCACCGCCTAGACCTTCGACAAATTCTATTATCACGTGCAGCTATAGAAACACTGGATGCCAGATAATATATAGAATAATTTCAAATTCAAATTTAATTGTAGTAAAGTTAGTTAGGCAATCATAAATAGTAATTTAATAGAGGATAAGCACGTGGACTATTGGGATTAATTCTCTGTGATGCAAATTCTATAGTACTCTATGATAATCTTTACAATATATCTGAGCTTTCTAGGTGGAGCACGTGGAGCAATATAAATATTCATTTTTAATACATTACAGGTCATTTAATGATTATAAGCTTGATTGAATACCACGTGGACTGCTGGAAACAGTCCTCACTGAAGTACTCCCAGTCATTTAAAAAGGGTATAAATTTAAGCATTAAGCAAATGTAGTAATAGATAATCTCTTCTTGAGGCATTCCAATCCATCCAGTAACATTTAAAGCTTAATGATGTAACACGTGAAGAACTGAGAATGATTCAAATTGAGAGATTTCTAGTCATTTAAAGACAGAACTCACTTTAACATTGTAAATACTGCTTCCTGCATCGATTCTCACTCTTTTTTATAGTGAAAAATTCAAATGAACTTAGCATAATTAAATCAATAAAAATTATCGATGATGCATTATTTTCAATGCACTTAAAATTATGTCGTGTTATATTTTGTTGAATTGAAGTTTGTTTTGTCAGAATATGTTTCTGATAAGCTTAGTTTGTTTGTCCAATATGTTTCTGATAAGCCTAATTTCATATGATTATAAGTTTAATTATTATGATTTTGATAAGAAGTTCGGAAAAGATTTTAGATGAAAATTAAATTAATTTTAAATATTTATTTTTCATTAAAATAAAAAAATTAATATGGCGAACCTATAAATCTAATCAATATCTGAATAAATCGTCATCTGTTACATTTTTCTTGTGTGATGCAGATTTTTGTTAAAACTTTGACTGGGAAGACTATTACTCTAGATGTTGAACCTTCAGATTCGATTGAGAACGTCAAATCCAAGATCCAGGACAAGGAAGGAATTCCTCCAGACCAACAGAGACTCATATTTGCTGGAAAACAGCTAGAGGACGGCCGATCTCTCTCCGATTACAACATTCAGAAAGAGTCCACTCTTCACCTTGTGCTTAGACTGAGAGGGGGAATGCAGATTTTTGTTAAGACACTTACTGGGAAGACGATAACTCTTGAAGTGGAACCCAGCGACTCTATAGAGAACGTCAAAACCAAGATCCAGGACAAGGAAGGAATCCCTCCTGATCAACAGAGACTCATTTTTGCTGGGAAACAGCTAGAGGATGGCAGGACTTTGTCTGACTACAACATTCAGAAAGAATCCACACTTCACCTAGTTTTGAGATTGAGAGGAGGAATGCAAATTTTTGTGAAAACTTTGACTGGGAAAACTATCACTCTAGATGTTGAGCCTTCAGATTCAATTGAAAACGTCAAATCCAAGATCCAGGACAAGGAAGGAATCCCTCCCGACCAACAGAGACTGATCTTCGCAGGGAAACAGTTGGAAGATGGTCGATCTCTTTCCGATTACAACATTCAGAAGGAGTCGACCCTTCACCTAGTGTTGAGATTGAGAGGGGGAATGCAGATTTTTGTTAAGACCCTCACTGGGAAGACGATAACACTTGATGTTGAGCCCAGCGAGTCCATAGAGAACGTCAAATCTAAGATCCAGGACAAGGAAGGAATCCCTCCTGATCAACAGAGACTCATCTTCGCTGGAAAACAGTTGGAAGATGGACGAACTCTTTCTGACTATAACATACAGAAGGAGTCTACTCTGGAATCCCTCCTGATCAACAGAGACTCATCTTCGCTGGAAAACAGTTGGAAGATGGACGAACTCTTTCTGACTATAACATACAGAAGGAGTCTACTCTCCACTTGGTTTTGAGGCTGAGAGGTGGAGAGATATAGTTAGTGTTAACATTTTCTTTTAATATTCCTTGGTTATACTACTTTTCTTGTTTACATGTTTTCGATTTCTTAGTGTTTAGAATATTCAGTTTGTGGTTTTTACGCAGATGTGGTTTTCATTGTAATTTGATCTAATTATTTTTGGTTTCATGATTACTGCTGTGATTTCTGCTGTTTGATAGATTATGTGGTAATCTTATTAGGTCAGCCTGTTCTGTTTAAAGAATTAGTTTTTGCTAATGGTTTTTTGTATTTGTGGGAAAATGTGATCTACTAGCATTGAACTGCCTGATGCTGCGTAATTAAATCTTATTTTGGTGAGTTAAAATAATCAACTTCATTATCAGAATTAATCTGTTAATACCCGTTATATTTCCTATATAGTTTTAATAGATATATTGTCGAATTGTCTATAAAAAAACTCTATCTATATTCTAGGAACATTTCTATAAAACAATGTGTTATGGTTCTGTTAATCTGATTTTAAATATGTCATACTCCCCCATTACAGTGCAATTCAAGCCTAAAACTCTAGTGCTTATTAGTTCATGTAATCAAAAATTGTGGTTATCAACATATCCATACATTTCCAATGTTTTTGTATTTTTGTTTATCCCGGAATCGATATATGAGAACAAATGGATAGCTCAATCGTCATGCTTTAGCATTAATGGTCGTGTACAAACTATGCCTAATGATAAATGATACTTTAATTGGTAATAAAATCACATTTATATTTGTGGACAAGCTATAGTTAGTACTTTGTTCGTTTCGCATGTAGATTTGGGTTTAATTAACCGCATACTCGATTGATTTTCTTTTTTATAACTTTGATTCATAGTGGTGTCATTGGATATCCCTGAAGGGTTCCCATAACGTCAGATACTCGGATAAAACAATTAAAAATATAATTTCATAACAGATGCGAATTGAGTAACGCTTGGATCAATGCACTCCCCGTTGGTAGTGTCGAGACCCACCTTAACGACGATACTGTCCGTACCGGTATCCCCATCAGACTTGGACTAAAGATTTGCCAGACTCATAAATGCCGATGTGCTGGTACTGTCGATTGTTATGGGCATCACGCCCTTTTTTGTCGAAGAAGTGCAGGACGATTCCCAAGATATAAGGGGATCAACGGAATTGTTAAACGAGCCCTGGAGTCTGCTAGATGCCCCTCCATACATGAACCTGTTTGCTTGAACAGAAGAGACGGAAAACGGCCGACGGAATCACAATTTTTCCATTCGAAGAGGGAGAACCTTTGGTATGGAATGCTACGTGTNAATTGTTAAACGAGACCAGGAGTCTGCTGGATACCCCTCCATACATGAACCTGTTTGCTTGAACAGAAGAGACGGAAAACGGCCGACGGAATCACAATTTTTCCATTCGAAGAGGGAAAACCTTTGGTTTGGAATGCTACGTGTGTCGATCCTTTTTGCCCATCCAACATTGTCGGGAGCGTAATAGACACACTATATGCCGCGGAAAAAAACAATGAACGCAAAGGAGAAAAAATACTAAACGTTACGCGATCGATTCACATTATATCTCATTATTGTTGAGACAAGTGGAGGAATAAGTGGGAAATCGCTTTGTTTCCTAAATAAACTTAGATTCATTGCGACACTAAAAAGCCAAGACGCATGTGAGACTTGTTGGCTTCTCCCGTTGATCTCTGTTGGGATCGCGAGAGGTAACTCATCGTCGATTTGGATTGATTGATTTTTGTGTTGATTGGGTTTTTAATTATCATAACTAAGATTTTTAAATTTAATGTGATTTCACAAAATTTTAAAAAACTACCAGTATTTTTTGAAAACTGTAAAATTTTCAGTGTTATTGAGAAATTTGAAAAATTTAATGAATTGTTATTAGCATAATTATTCTAGAACTCGAGTTCATCAAAAGAGAAATTATTATTTCTGTTAATATTTTCCAATAATTCGAATGATCATTAAACTCAGATTTTTAGTCATTTTTTGTGTGGATAGCCTCTCTTACTCAAATCTTGCAATGATTGCGACTAACCAAGGCTCTGCTCTAGAAAAGGCTGAGAAGTCAAGTAGAAATATAAATGTCCAAGTAAACAGTTCATCTTTGAACCAGTCGCCGTGAAAATGCCATGACTCATAGGAAGCAGATCACTAATTCAACTTCCTCTTCACAATTTCTTCTGCATCTGTGTTCAAATAAAATTTTCTTTATCTCAAGAGGTTTCAAAAATAAATTTGTCGTTGAAGATTGTAAAATAATCGTCAGTGCTTGTGTAGAAAATCTGGGATATATGTTTGGAAAAAAATATCCAGAATTCTCCAATATCCAACTCCATCATCATTTACTTTAAGGATCGATCTTTAAAAAGTTCATTAAGTTATTTATTTTCTAAACAGTGACACAAAAAAAGGATTATCAAGTTTTAGCCAATGGTCTTCTACCACTGTACAATTATTGTTGATTCTGCAAGAAGCTTTCTCAAGAAGAGTTTGGGAGCTATTGGATGCTGGGATCACCTAATTAATAGTTTAACCTTTAATTCTTGGTACCCTCTAGGTTTTAAATAAATAATCAGCAGCTCAGTCATCTGCCCACTCAATCAGTATTTTATACGGAAAGTCATAGATAACTATTTTATCTAATCCCAGTCACTTCAATCGATGAATATCCGTGGCTAAAAAGTATAACGGACGTTCCCTAAATCAATGAAAGTGATCCGAAATGACTGAGAATTCGGAACCCAGTTATGATAGGGGAGATGACAGTGGAGGAGGAAAAAAGAGCACCCCCCGTGTTCGTAACAAGACACAATATATTTAAATATAACAAAATAATCAGTAATTATTTATAAGTTCGTATAAAAATTCGAGAGATTCAGTATAACTTTCCATATCGATGTTGGGGTAAATTTTTCTAATATTTGTATTACCCAGTTCATTTTTTAGCATATCAAGCATGTCACGTGGACGACTACTGCAGTCGAGAGTAGTCATCAAGGAACATTCAGAAACAGGATTTTCACAAAGATCACATATTTCGCCACCCTCATTGACTCGATCGTCAAAAAAGTCAAGAAAGCAAGAAGTCTTCAGTTTATCAGGGACAGAGGCCGATGACCTACAATCGACAAAGCCAAATCACCATCGATAAGCTCCGGAAATCTCAAAAGAAGCTAATTCCAAAAGTTCCTTGCACGATGATATTTTATGTGAATGGCAATCACTAATACTAACAAAACTCAAAACCTTGTGAGCCTCGACCTTGGGAATCCATATAATGAGGAATGCTGAAAGAAAATAGAAGACTCATCAAAGTCCGACATATGACTATAAGGCAGAAGAGAGGTCGTTATGAACGAATCCGGGGATTCGAGGATCAGGTCGAACAAGTACTGTCCTTTGCGAATTGCAAGAGGAAATGAAATTCCCAAACAAGCCAACTAAAAAAAATAACATCACAAATTACAATCCTTCTACTACACGTGAGTTGCTGTACTAGATCTAACATGGAAGACGATTTATCCGCAAGCCTCAACGATAAAGTTGCTGATTCGATGGCTGCCGCCAGAATCCATTCCGCAGAGTCGGTGGACTTTATATAAGGGAACTCAATCCGCATTCCAGTCGTCCCCCAGATCTCTCCGTACAATGAAAGGGGAATAACGGATAGTCGGCTGTGGGATTGCAGAGAACTAAGAGAGGTACAAAAGTTGAAGCCATCGCTTTCCTTTTCCTAAAATTCTCGCATTAAATGTAAAAGTACGATTGGGGAGAATAAAAGATGGGAGCTTCTTCCAAAATTATCTTCAATACTATCCACGACAGAGCACGTGACACTGCCGAAAGGACTCGTCAAATCTCCAGCGATACAAAATCCCTTTGATTATAGTACTACTCCAAACCTGAAAATAATCACAATCCTCCAAATTATGCCGAATTTTATCAACGAAAAATTCAACTACATCGCCAGAAAATTCATCCAGCACCACTACAGTGTCTCCCCTCACTTTATAGGGAACTTTCATCCCTTTTTCAGATTCCGTGCCCTTCATACTTTCAACTTTGTGCCTAAAAGTCTCCTATCATATATTAACCAGAGAGGATTCGGGATTTCCTCCGTTTCCCATTTTTCACTTGAAAAAGTTACTTTTGGTCTATCAATTCCAATAAATCGTGGAGTAATATCATTTCGTTTATATTTCCACGTGGAAAGCTTGTCGACAAATTTTGATTCAAATATTTCCTTTCGAAAATTAAGAAAACCATACTTGAATATCCCAGAGATGGGAAAAAATATTATTGCTAAAATTTCCACATCCTATTGATATCATCTCACGTGACATTCTCAAATTTAAATTTCAATTATTTAAAATTAATTTTTTTTATATTTAAATTTATTTAAATTATTATTATTATTTAAACTGGCTACGTTAACAAAGGGTCTCAGGAAACTGAATATAATGAAATCGTTCTTAAAGTCCAGGCCGTCACGGGAATGCGCTGTCGTCTTGTACAATCAACTTTTAAAACCGACGGTTGAGTATGCTTGTGCCTCATGGGCTTATGGAGTTTCAATATCAAATTTGTACAAGATCAATTCCCTAACAGCCAAATTGGTACGTCTGACGAATCTACCTGCCGATCTTTTCTTCCCAATGCTTGACCACGACTCAATCGATAACAACGGCTCCGGTTTCATCAGTCTGTGTGGTCAAGAAACAAGTCGTTTCTTCTATTCAAGACTAGAAGCCTCAAATACAAGTAAATTAAGAAAAAAAACCCACTCTTCTTCAAAATCTAATGAAAGGTAATCGTCGTATGTACAGGAAAGCCGTGGGTACTCTGGATGAACATAAGAAATACCTCTCGATCTTTTTGAGGTGCACCAGGATCATTTAATTAGTTGGTTTACTCCTTTTCGGGGTTATTAAATAAATAAACCTAAATTCAGATAAATCCTATAATTCTGTATTTAAAGAGTTTATTTATTTATTAGTTAAATGTAGTTAAATGTATATCAATAAACATTTTTTTGTGTAATAAGTAACAACTATGGCTCTCGCGAAAAATTCTGGTTTTGACCTCAGATTCCCGCACAATAGCCGGGTAGCATAGTGGTTAGGTGTCGGACTAAAGTGACTTAGGTTACGGGCTCGATTCTCGCTGCTGTTCACCTGGTGGAAGGTTCCACGCATTTATAATGGTAAAAAGGCTTGACAAGTTACTTCGTCAACAGTAGACTCTCACTGCGGAACTGGATTGTCAAAAAAGGACTCACACACATAAAATAGAAAATAGAAAGAAGTCAAAATGGCTTCTTGTAGACTCAAAAAAATATGAGCAGATATATTAACCCAGAGTTGTTACAGTACATGACAAAATAGCAATGCTACTAAATGACATGATTTCCACAAATTGCACTTTTCTTTTAAAACTGCAAAAAACTGCACTTTTACGAAAGACCATGTTAGCTCCACCCAGTCTGGACACACACTTTGTTTAAGTGAAGAACAGTTATCATAACTAATCGTTGACGGAGAACCAGGAATGCTCTTCACTTCTTTTTTTCTTTTTTTCATATGATTCCTTTATAGACGATCCGGTTCCGCAATGAAATATTTACTGATGACTGAGTCACTCTTCAAGCCAAAGCGTGGACATACTTAGCAGAAAGGCTAAGGAAATTTCGAAAAAGGAGATCATCAGTTGACGTAGTCTGGAGCCAAAGATGGAGGTGTGCGACAATCGAAAATACAATGACGGATTAACATTGTGAGGATAGACTTATCAAGAGCCTTTGATGCAGTTAACAGGCATCAACTACTGGAACAATTTCTTGATGTGTCAAGTCTAAGAATGATCAGAATTCTATCCTCCAATACAGAACTCCTTGTGAGACTCGGAAAGACCTTATACGTAAAAAAGCCTTGGAAAATGCCGCTATGCATAAACTAAAGAATCTATAGCTAAACCAGAAAGCATCAGCATCAAACCAAGGATACTGCTATACAGCTCACTTATAAAACCTATTCTTCTATACAATGCTGGGACTTGGGTTACCTCAAAAGACGAGTTGCGCGGGCTCAAGGGGAAGCATTATCCCAAGTTGAAGTCTCTTGGAGTGTGCCGGGATCACGTAAGTAGTTAGTCTTGTGTTACCGTGGTATTTGTAATTTTTCATTTCATTCTCATTGTCAAAAAACTGTGAAATACAGGTACGTCACTATATAATTAAGGTTATCGGTCCAAAAAGTACCGCGTACCCCAGTTTGAGAAACAATGGACTAAAAGGATATACACCCAAGAAAAAGAAAACAAAGGAGTGAAGAGTATTTCTTGATCCTCCCTCGATTAGCTAATATAACTAGGGCAATAAATTGCAATTATATATAATTTAATGAAAGTTTGAGGCCCTTACATCCACTCTCTTGCCGTCGAAGTGCTAATCGAGCCACGCATCCCTCAATGACATCATTCTTCGAGCCCTCAAGGCTGAGGGATT
The DNA here is from genome assembly GCA_011109175.1 of Dicyema japonicum. Classification (NCBI taxonomy): domain Eukaryota; kingdom Metazoa; phylum Dicyemida; class Rhombozoa; family Dicyemidae; genus Dicyema; species Dicyema japonicum. Next base: position 899,116 of record RDEW01000019.1, on the reverse strand, counting down.
TCCGACCCAATTGGAACCATTGGACATAGACAGAGACGACGGGAAGAGGCCGGATGGAATGACGTAATTCCCATACTCCCATGGAAAATCACTCGTCTGGGACGCAACGTGTGTGGACACCTTCTCAGGAGCCAAATTGCTGATGGCGACGCACTTTCCTGGAGACGCAGCCGACCATGCGGAGGTCAAGAAGATTTATAAGTACGAATCCCTCGGAGACCATTACCATTTCGCCTTTATTGCTGTGGAGACAACTGGAACTGTAGGCGCGAAGACGGACGCCTTTCTCCACAGCATTGGAAGCAAACTCGCCTCAAAAAGGTGCGAGCCACAAAAGGGACTCTGGTTGAGACAGAGTCTCGAAATGGCGATTATCAGAGGTAACGTTTTCGCCATTCTGTCGTCCTAATTATTGTCTAAATTAATTTATTTGTTGTTCTAAATAAAATTAGATAAATAAATAATTTCCAACCATTGGAGCGGAGCGTGGCTGGATGCACTCCCGTGTTCCTCCCTGAGGACCCGTTTGGACGATGACTGTATTCGGATTGGGATCGCACAACGCCTGGGAGCTGATGTTTGCGTCGAACACCAATGTCGCTGTGAAGGGATCGTCGATGCCAAAGGGCTGCACCCGCTCTCGTGCAAAAGGAGTGTGGGAAGAGCACCCCGCCATGCTGATATGAACAACATTGTCATGCGAGCTCTTGAAGCGGCAGGCTTCCCGGCAGTACTGGAGCCTGTGGGATTGGACCGCGGAGATGGATGGGTTAACTATCTTTCCGTTCACTGAGGGAAAATCGCTCGTATGGGACTGCACTGTTGTGGATTCTATCTCGAACTCGATTATACTCAGCTCGACGCAGTCTGCTGGATCAACAGCCGATCAAGATTAAAAAATATGGCGAAATTGGAGACCGCTACCGTTTTGTACCGGTAGTAATCAAGACGTCTGGTGCGGCCGGAAGTATTACAGCCTCTTTCCTCAAGGAAATCGGGGAAAAATTGGCCCACCACAAGAAAGACGTGCGGGAAGCGGTCTGACTGAGGCACAGAATTGGTATCCAAATTGTCCGCGGAAACGCCTACTCCGTGATGTCAGCAGCCGCTCTCCCCCATAGTTATTAAATAATATTTTATTGTTAATAGATTTTTATTAATTCCAGAAAAAAAATAAAAATAATTTCGGAATTTTTCCGTAATGCAATCTTTTACAATTAAAAAATTTTTATTTGCAATTTTCAAAATAAAAATTGCAATTTTCTGGTTGCCCTAATTATGACTGTTCTTTGCTTAAAATAAATGTCGTCGTTGTTGTCGTCGTTAATATATACAGTTCTCTCTCCTATTATCTATTCATGTCTGTTTTTTATGATGTACTACACGAAGACACCTCATGCAAAGGGTGCAGAGTATCCAATTCTCGCAAGTGCAGGATTCGATGTTCTGTATGT
>RDEW01000019.1:779822-885314 GCA_011109175.1 Dicyema japonicum | reverse complement strand
ATTGATTCACACCGACATAATTGATGCAGCGTTGCGTCTCGCTGTAGCAACGCAGAGCATCTAGAAGAGCCAGTGAGTTTCACGGACGTCATGGCGTTATTTCCCGCCTATGTCTGCAGTTGTCTCAACAATAGCTGGTGAAAATTATTATGTGTCAAGTAGGAGTAAAAGTGTGATGGTACAAATGACAACCAAATAAAGCCCAGACAAATTAACTACAAAAGCATTGTCTTTAATTTGCATTCTAATAGTCTTAAAAATTATGACCACAACTAATATTGGATCCCCCAATCAAGTTAGTTAGTTAAGTAACCCTGGCCTTACTAACTTGTAGGAGGCCAGCAGCTATTAAATAGGACGCAGCAAATGTTGATCGCTCCTATAGATCGGTCAGTCCTGGCATTGTAGAAGAACGTTGTGCTAATTCATGACATTCAAATTGATGATTTGTTGTCAACACGTTGAGGTTGCAAAAGGGACAGAGGATATCGTACGTTGGTAGATAGGGGTGGTGCCCACATTGTAGACGAGCCAGGTTTACTCGGATGTCCCTCGGAAGAGAGGATTCTGATTGGTCTGTTGGAGAAGGGGGTCGGTGTAGTATTTTATTATTTTCAAGTCTTCGGATGCTTCTTGTAGAAATAAAACTGTGTATGTATCTGTTTCAGACAACTCTTGTCTTGATGTGGTTCACCTTCACGTGGAGAAAATTGGATATCGGTTTCAATCTTGCAACTAAAAGAACCACAATTATTCCCCTATCAACCTTTTCAACGACCTTTGGGAAGTCGGACAGGAGATGGCGGCTATTGATCGGGCGCATAGCTTTCGCTCTCAAAGATCCCCAATCAATAATATAGTTTATCAAAGATTCAGTAAAATAATCACAAAGATATAAAATTATGGAAATTAGAGTTAATTTGAATAAAATTACTACTAATTAATACCCTTTGTTAGACAAGAACCTCCTCATCAGCGATGGATTGTGTCTCGGGTTTAACGTTTGCGAACCTCACATTTAACGCTGTGGGGTGATGGTTGACCGAAAGGGATTCATTCTTGCCAGGCACACAGCCCTAAATTAGATTCGAATGGGAATTCGTCTTTGATTGATCTCCCAGTCTTGACAGCAAAGAGAGAAAGAGACCTGATGTGATGGCCATTAATCATGGAATATATCAAGTATGGGATCGACGTGTATCGTTCCATTCATTGCTTCGCGTATTGATCTTATTGACATCTCATTCTGACATTAATGGAGATAGTTTCAACTTGTCATAATCGCCTTCGAAAGCTCTGAAGCGGTTAGCACAGTGTCCACTTTGATTTATGATGAATGAAAGCCTCCGCCTTCCTTCTTTTCATGAGTGTGGAGTCACGATGGGAATAGTGGAATGGACGGTTATCCAATCTTGCACTGACATGAATATAAATTCAAGTGACGACCACAGCGCGCCAAGTGGATACGAATGACTAGTTAATAATATCTTTGTCTCTTTAATTAAAAACATAATCAATAATCCTAATTATATAAATAAAAGGAATAATAATAATTAATTTTATATAAAATACAAGCCTAGTTAAGGTTTGAGAGCAAATCAAGGAGCTTTTGAGAGTTGAATAGAGGTTTAACCTCCAAAAGGAATACTTTACTCACTGAATATCTTCTATTAATGGACTAACAGTAACAACACTCACAAACATTGAAATGATTGCTCCCCCTATTATAATTTATTACACATTGAATCAAGGTCTTCACTTGCTTCACTATTTGACTTTCAGAATGAACTAGAAAAGCTGTTAGTCTGGCATTCTACAATACTCAAACCAACAAACCCAAGGTGAGCGACCCTTCAGTTGTCTCCTAGCCAACCACAAGGCAGAACAGGCAATAAGTGATGGAATAGCAGTCACTGAACAGTCATCGTGTACAAATATTTCACATAGATAATGAGTTGCCAAGGAAACAGACTCCCCATCCTACAATAACAACATTATAGTACTTTAGAGACTGTGAGAGCCCTATAAACAAAGTCAGTAACAAGGGGACCATTAGTTAAAAAGTCAAGATCCTCCAAAAGTTTCATCTCCCCATTCAATAGTTTCTTTTTAAGACTACTATCAAGTTTGAGCATATCAGCAAAGTCATCAAAGGCATAACAGGAGACCTCGTGCATTTTACAGGCAACAAACAACGCTGTGTAAGCCAGGGCAGTATAGTCGGTCTTCTCAGATATCCCAATGGCCTAATATTATCACCATAGTCAACTTGAGTTTGTCGGTCCAACATTTGAATAGTCTTGTACTTTGTTTCCAAAGAAAACTCAAGTTTGTAACATAATTTATCGATTCTGTCGAGCACACGTCGACGTGTTTCACTGGAGAAAAGCCCACTAAAATTTTTCTCATTTTTAATAATAAAAAATTTCTAAAAATTATATAAATATTTAACCTCACATGCAAACATATATAATAACACGTTATTAACAAACTCAGGTAACATCAAATGATTGCATGCAATGACTGCAGACGAGTGAGTACAACGTTCGTGATCCCTGCAGTAGTTTGGATCCAATTTGTACTCCCAAAAAGACTGTTTATCCTACAATATAGTTGCCTAAAGCTAAGAAATACGAATGCGTTCTCCTTTCCCACATGTAATTTGCTGGGGGATTTTTTTGCTACTATGTGAATATTGTGAGCAACTTTGTTAGAATTCCTATAATATTGGCAATATGATTCTAACCCCAGCATCCACTTACAGAAATAAGAGTAACAAAAGAATCGCTCCGATATATTACGTTTTAGTAAATTAGGTATCCAATCTGAAAATATAATTAAAAAATAAAATTATTTTTTAATATAACTAAAGTACTCTATTTGCATTTGAAAAATATTTTAGCACAAAGTAAAATTCATTTTAAAGTTATTTTAAAAACCTATTGTTTCATCGATATTATCGAGATCATTTAATCATTTTACACTCTGATTTAATCAAAATGACTACAATTTAATATAATTTGTAATTAAATGACAATAAGTTGATTTATGGATAATTAGTGGTTTATAACAAGCTACAATTAAATCACTATTTTAATCCTCATTAAATTTACTAGACTGGCTTTAAGCCCATGTCATTCCATATATGAAGACATGGAGCTACATCGATGCTAAATTTCACAGGGGTACTTGAGGAAGTTGTAAGTGGATAGAAATATATAAGTAGCTGGCTCAAAAGAGCATGCTCCTCGACCAACGTCGCGCGAGTCTTTTTTTGCAACCTACAGTGCGGAAGGATAATTTTAGAGAGCTGGCCAAAATCTTCGGTAGGGGCAGAAGACACGTGAGAAAGAAAGTAGTTTATCTGAATAGTTCTTTTTTCTTTAATAAAGAGTTAGCTTTTCAAAATTGGCTTATTACATGTTTATTCCGTAATTACAGTGTAATGTAGTTAAGTAATATTATACTCCACAGCTAACCAATCAATTTATTTCTGATGGGCCAAATACTCCAACCCAGAAGTGGTTTGGTCTCTGTTTTACTCCATCTCCCAGAAGATCCTAACAACAAAAATCTTCCTGGCGTCTATCCATCCTAATTTCAAATCATGGTTGGAAAATTTTATTACCACCCGTAGTAGACATGTGATATTTAATAACCGATAAAGTAAAAAAGAACGAATGTTTTTTTCATGTAAACAACCAAAAATCGAAATCACGATATTTTTCAAACGGAGTTCCACAAAAATTCCCGTTGTCTCCAATATTGTTTAGTCTAATCTTAGCGACCTTTTAACCCCACATTTGTCTTACACTAAAGACCTTATAGTTGCTACGAGACATTGAAGACCCAAAGAGGCGACATAAATTATAAAGAAAGCATTTAACATGGTAAGTTTTTGGTTCTCCAAAATAACCAATTTAAATTACTTCTTGATCCCAGCTAAGAAGATCCATTTCATTCACTAAATCCTCAAACAATGTCAGTTTCTGGTAAACCGTCTGTTATGGCCAACCCATATTTATTTTCTACTGAAATACTCTCAAGGGTCTTCTAATTATGATGCTCTTGTGGAATCATGTATTGTGTTCATTGAACTTGTTTACAATATCGTCCCAGGTTAGTACCATGGTTACTATGTTCACTTTGGTATCATGGATTACTGGTACACCCACCAACAGATTCTGTTAAAGTACTTATCTACATAGACTTCCCTTTAAACCTGTTGCGAGGTGAGCCAAACTCCGATAAGAATGTTTCCATGCTTATTATTGTAACCACTCCAATCTCAACAGCCCCATTGACGGATATAGATTGCACTGAATGAGTTTTTAACTTTACTGGATTAACCCCTTATCGTGATTGAGTCAATATAGGTTTTCTAGGATTTAATGGCTCGAAGAATTCCAGGCTTCCTTTGACATAATTCGCTTTTTCTCCTACCTTAGAAAAATTGAAAAAGTAATCACACAATTTTATTCACAGCAGGTACCAACCCCCTCCAAGTTGTTCTCTTGCTGAATAAAGCCTTTCTTAGTTTCAATAGGCTATAATAATTAATCCAATATATATTGATTATTTAGTGAATATTTTAGCAATACGTCAATATTTTTGGAATTGGTAAGCCTATAGTCATTACGAAATATGACTCTCAATCAATAATCAATTGAAACCAAATTAGGAGTTAATAGCTAAATGAATGTAAGAATCCTGACTGGATGCCTATTCCTTTTTAAATTGCAATAGAAACTTGCTCAACTAGTGTAGCTCATGGAAATCACCAGAGCGTGGGGAAGACTAATTACCAAACCGACTCAGGAATTCCAATGTAGACGATCTAATGGCACCGGCAGTCTACATAGCAAGAGGAGTAAACATCACTTTGTCAGGTAGATCATTCTTTTCAACATTTCGGCTTTCACAGGGCCAAACAGGCTTTATATGTGCTCTGGTGGATGTGAAAATAGTAATGAATTCCTGAAACTATTAATTCTCATGCATTCAAGTGGACCACTTTAAAGAGATTTAATGTATGGCGAGACTGAATTTAACCAAAGTCTATCAGACGCCAAAAATCTTCAATCAAGTATTCACATGGTAACTCGCGGCTACAGTTACTATTTCTCGCAAATTAATAGTCTAACCTTGTATTATGCAAAATTATTAAAAATTATGGAATTATCTGAATTTTTGATCCATCAGTGATTTTAGATTAAAATTTAAATCTCTACAGTGTTATGTCCCGTATCCTGTCAAGGTCCTCTCCGTATCTGAAATTTATCACGATTTCTTTAAGGTGTTTATCTGGACCTTGTCAATTATCTCAATATTTTTCAGTCTCTCAACGGCACAAGTGTCCAATATTATTTAAGTTTTCCCTTTCTCCCAATGAAACTGTTTTGGAATACTGGACTCTTTCAATTTATTTACTAAACAGAGCGTGCCGTGGATACTAAACTTACATTCCTTCTATAGGATCACAGGAAGACGATGCTTTGAGGCGGACAAAAACATTTAAAAGTGGCCATAAAGTAAAACGAGTAAATTATCTAAGTGGATTCTTCTTCTCTCAGAAGAAGAGTTTGCCATCAACTCCCTCTTATCCCCCATCTCCACATCAGAGTCAGTCGGAATATCTCTAAGAGTTCTGTGGGATGTCCTCACGTCATGCCAGTTCAAAAAGTTGAGAGGTGTACTCTCCATCAAATCCTTCATCCCATGTTTGCGTTTAACTAGCATGCTTTCGATAGTCTTTTTTTACATAACTGACTGGGTGTAAGTTCTCGTTGCTCCTTCAACAGATAGCTTTATAGTTTTTGAAACATTTCGAGACAACTCCATCCCAGGTCTGTGGGATAATTTTATCTTGAAAAACATTCAACAAAAACATGAATAATTGATTATTGATAATACAAATATGTGATTGACTCAACAATATCGATTTTAAATATCCAAGGAAAAAATTAGGGATATTACGTGTCATGCACATGAAGATTTATTAATACCACTACAAAAATCGAAATCGGATAAAGTTGAAGGTCCTTTAATTAACGATCAATAGTATTACTTGCGACAATATCCTTCATTGTCATCAAATGAACCACAAACAAGGTAGAAAAAATCTAATATCCAGATCAAAATTTATTTGATTGGGAGATCTGCTTAAGAGAAGGTCCACAGTTTTTGCAGTTAATAGTCAAAAGAATACTCCTATGACTATGTATCCTTAAGTAAATGATATTTTCATGGGGATTAGTTATCCTATACTATTCATAAATTTTCCCTCCGAAAAGGACTATTAGACCCCTTCCTCCCGGGGTCATTATCGACCCCCGGCGATGTGCTTTAAAAAAGTCCAAACATTCCCGGCAAAAACCCTCAGCCCACTGTGGAGAAAGGAAATTTACTGCTCTCCAATTGAACATCAACGGAAGTAAAGGCAAGGAGTCCAAACATTCCCGGCGAAAACCCTCAGCCCACTGTGGAGAAAGGAAATTTACTGCTCTCCAATTGAACATCAACGGAAGTAAAGGCAAGGTCAGGGAACTCCGTCAATCCTGGCAAATCAGAAGATCGACGTGGCCATGATTCAAGAAACTAAACTCCGCATGAATGATTCCACTCCTTTATTCCTTAGATACGAGGCAATCAAGATAGACCGTAAAAAGAAAAGAAGGGGTGGACTACTTACTCTATTCAAAAAGAATTTGAAATGCGACATTACTTCGGAAGTGAGAAAACTTGTTGGAAATGACGAGGTTACTGAGGCAATTGGAATCTCGCTTGGGACAACGAAAGGAAGTGTGTGCCTCGTGAATATCTACTTGTTTCCTCTTGGCTCTTGCCCAAAGGACTATGTTATTCCAAACCTATCAAGATTGGCTATCTACAATGAGATAATCATATGTGGAGATTTAAACGCAAAGCACCCATTATGGTTGTCAACCCAACAGGCCGACACGAGAAGGAAGCTATTGTTATTGAAATCGGACTCCTTAACGATACTAAACGATCCAGCGAAAAATACAAGGACCTCACTCAGAGAGACGGATCAGCTTACCTCACCGGATGTAACACTCTGCTCATCGTCGCTTTCATCAAAAATTGATTGGTCAGTCCTCTACGAAACAAGAAGCGATCATAATCCAATTGTGAAGGTCATGAGAGAAGTCAGAGTGAAAAGAACACCTGCTAGTCATAACTACAAAGCTGCTAATTGAGAATTGTATCACGCAATCTCTGATGATAGACTGAAGAATTGTTACTTGGTCAGCTTCAAATCGCTAGAAAAAGCGATCAAATACTTTACTTGCACAATCCTAGAAGCAAGATCATTGGCTATTCCCAAGCATCGTCTAAACTCCTCTAATGGTAGAAGGGAGTCGGCATTGATCAGAGAAAGAAATCACCTCAAAAAATCTAATTGGATCACATTAGAAACGAAACTAAGGATCAGAGCTTAAACAACAAAATAATGGCCTGAGAGTTCAAGGCCCAGAATCGGATTCTTTCAAGAATAAATCGCAACGATAGTACCGGAAAAGTGTGGAAAGCCATTCGAAACGTTGCAAAAGTGCGAAGAAACTTCCCCCGAAGATGACTATACTCAACGGGACGTTAACAATTTGATAAAATTCTACACAAAATTTTCGTACAAAGAACACAGGAAGTCGGAAGTGCTTCTCTCTTCATGAAGAAAACTGAAGAAAAATTCTAACCCAGTTTACTTCTCGGATGAAGACGTGAAGAATGCGCTTCGTTTTACAAGAACAACGTACTCTGCCGGTCCCGACAAAATTCCAGTAGTGTTATTGAAGAACCTTGGAGATATTGGAGTCGGTTTACAACTATTCAATTAATTGTAATGTAATACCGTTGTTATGGAAGCAAGCCAACATCCGACCTATACTGAAACCTGGAAAACCTAAGGAAGATCCGGCATCATTTAGACCTGTGTCATTGTTATATTCCATATCGAAAATCCTGGAGAGGCTTGTGCTTGGGAGAATCAAGGCTTTCTTACCAGAAAAGGATTTTCAACACGGATTCAAGAACGAGTGTTCTACATCAACATACCTACAGAAATTAACAAACTTCATTAGAGATGGATTTTCAAACAAACCAAGGCATTGAAAACATTCTTATGTTCCATTNACCTATACTGAAACCTGGAAAACCTAAGGAAGATCCGGCATCATTTAGACCTGTGTCATTATTATGTTCCATATCGAAAATCCTGGAGAGGCTTGTGCTTGGGAGAATCAAGACTTTCTTACCAGAAAAGGATTTTCAACACGGATTCAAGAACTAGTGTTCTACATCAACGTACCTACAGAAATTAACCAACTTCATTAGAGATGGATTTTCAAACAAACCAAGGCATTTGAAAACATTTTTATGTTCTATTGATATTAACTAGGCATTTGATTCTATTTTGAGAAAAATATTATCAAATAAAATTTTCCAGTCGGAGATCCCGGGGAAGCTTAAACTTTGGATAAAAAATTTCTTGTATGCCTCGGAGGACTGAAATCAGTCTCGCGTCTTCTCCCAAACGGTGTCCCCCAAGGATCTCCTTTATCCCCTGCTTTATTCAATTTATACTTGGCGGACCTCCCGACACCGGAATCTAATAACGATGTTCTACTCTCATATGCAGACGACATTGTTTTGGCCTCACGTGATCGGGATATCCAAAATGCTACAGAAAGATCACAAATTAACCTGGACCGACTCAACGCCTGGGTAATGAAGAACCGAGTTACGGTAAATTCCAGAAAGTCGGTCACGTCTATGTTTACTTTGGACAGTAGGTTGGAGAAAAAGATTGTCATCTTAAAATTGGACAACGTTGAAATCCCCTTCAGCAAATGCCAGAAGATCTTGGGCGAGTCATTGGATACGCACATATGTTTGTCACCACACGTGACAAACATTGTCTAAAGTGCGAGAAGAAAAACAATGTATTGAAATGTTTATCTAGAATATGGAAGACAGGTACCCACCCAGTCTTGATGAACATTTATAAACAATACATCAAACCATGCTTCTCGTACGTGTGTGATTCGTGAGGACTTTCATTATCATGGACGAATACTAAGAAAATCGAGGACGTTTAAAAGAAAGCTTTCAGAATGACAGAGCAGTGGTCTTGTAGGAGACACAGAACCGGACCGACTACTCTGGAGGCCCTCATTAAACAAAACTCCGGCATGCGGGAAAGTGGCCTTGTAAATACAGTCAGCCGCCCAGTACGAGCTTGTGTGGGTACGAGGGAGGAGCACCGGGAAAGAATGAGGATTTTGGCGGAACGCATAGGGATCACGTGATAGTTGGTTTTGGTTTTACCGTAGTTTTGGGTGTTAAATAAAATAAAAATAAAATAACTCTATTTTGAGACGTGATGACTAACAGATAAATGATATTTCTGACGTATTTGAGGATCTACAATGCATTCATAGATCCTATCTTTGACATATTGTTACGTAGGAGATACTCAATAGCGAAGTACAAAGATGTAGGTCTCATTTGACGTAAAATCCAAGAAGTGTGAAGGAAGCTTAAAAAATACCCTCTTTACTTTGTTAATGACTTAAAACCCGATTCTTTCTTTCTTAGTAAAGAGATGTTCACCGAAAGATATCACAGCTTCTGCTTGCTCGGCATGGTTCCTATTGTTCTACCATTTGGATCATGGAGAACAAGTGCTTCAGGATCCCTCTTCCTTCATATCAGTCGTATAGACAGGAACACCTTGGAATTATTTTTTCGTTGTTTGACCTCTCTTATCTTGGAATCAAATAGGTTAACAGCGTGTTCGTCATTTAGGACTTTAATCTTACTCTGGATTAACCCCCGTTCACGATTAAGTAAAAACTAACATCTGAAACTTAAGATTTGATTTTTAAATACTTTTCTAGTTTTGATAAATTTAATACATCTGGGTGACATGCATACAATCCGAGAAACTTGGTTCCCCAAAAGAATTATTTCACTNAGGTTAACAGCGTGTTCGTCATTTAGGACTTTAATCTTACTCTGGATTAACCCCCGTTCACGATTAAGTATAAAACTAACATCTGAAACTTAAGATTTGATTTTTAAATACTTTTCTAGTTTTGATAAATTTAATACTTCTGTGTGACATGCATACAATCTGAGAAACTTGGTTCCCCAATAGGATTACTGCACTTTACGAAGAGCTATGTTACCTATAGCTACTCCCGGGCAGAAAAAANAGTGGTCTTGTGGGAGACACAGAACCTGACCGACTACTCTGGAGGCCCTCATTAAACAAAACTCCGGCATGCGGGAAGGTGGCCCTGTAAATACAGTCAGCCGCCCAATACGAGCTTTTGTGGGTACGAGGGAGGAGCATCGGGAAAAAATGAAGATTTTGGCGGAACGCATAGGGATCACGTGATAGTTGGTTTTGGTTTTACCGTAGTCTTGGGTGTTAAATAAAATAAAAATAAAATAACTCTATTTTGAGACGTAATGACTAACAGATAAAGGATATTTCTGACGTATTTGAGGATCTACAATGCATTCATAGATCCTATCTTTGACATATTGTTACGTAGGAGATACTCAATAGCGATGTACAAAGATGTAGGTCTCCTTTGACGTAAAATCCAAAAAGTGTGAAGGAAGCTTAAAAATACCCTCTTTACTTTCCTTTGGTAATAAAGTTCGCTGATGGTTGTTAATGACTTAAAATCCGATTCTTTCTTTCTTAGTAAAGAGATGTTCACCGAGAGATATCACAGCTTCTGCTTGCTCGGCATGGTTTCTATTGTTCTACCATCTGGATCATGGAGAACAAGTGCTTCAGGATCTCTTTTCCTTCATATCAGTCGTATAGACAGGAACATCTTGGAATTATTTTTTCGTTGTTTGACCTCTCTTATCTTGGAATCAAATAGGTTAACAGCGTGTTCGTCATTTAGGACTTTAATCTTACTCTGGATTAACCCCCGTTCACGATTAAGTAAAAACTAACATCTGAAACTTAAGATTTGATTTTTAAATACTTTTCTAGTTTTGATAAATTTAATACATCTTGGTGACATGCATACAATCTGAGAAACTTGGTTCCCCAAAAGGATTACTTCACTTTACGAAGAGCTATGTTACCTATAGCTACTCCCGGGCAGAAAAAAATACTTCATTATAAGTAAAGAACAGTTATCATACCTAATCAATGGGAGAGAACAGAAGAATACACCTAAATTCTTTTTTTTGATTGTGTCCTTTTGTAGGGAATCGGGTTCTGCTGTGAGATGTTCACCAATGAAGGCGTCACTAGTAAAGGCAAAGTAAATAATCAATAAATTTTTAACAGGCTTCTATTAGTCTATGGCGGCTACCAGTGCAAGTTGTTTTATTTTTGTGACCCTCTTTACATCTTTTAGACAACATTATACAAGGAAGCCTAAGACAATGATTAAAGATACGACAATCCATTTACGGCCACACCAACCATCGCGGGAGTGATATTTGACAAGGACTTACATTCGCAAAACTGTTGAGAATCAGACGAATGCGGCACTTACGATAACGAGAATCTTGAAAATCATTTCAAAACCCCTTGGAAGAATCGCTAGGACCTTTTCCGATGTCTATCGGCAATTTGTACAACCGGCATTGACCTACGCAAGTGTGTCGTGTTCAATAGCCACTCATCTCTCCTGAAACTCTCCGCAGTCCAGGAAGCTGCTATCAAAGACGGCAGAAGATGCTGAGGATGCTACTCTGTCTAGCAGCCCCTCTATGAAGCTATGAACTAATACCTTAAAACCGCCCTAGATACGAGATAACCACATGTCCTATCTATAGAGCCATCCAGGATTCTGGTCCACGTCGTATAGGACGTCCCTCCATGTCGGTCTGGAGTCATTTAATTAGTTGGGAACTTTCTCTTTTTCCTTTTAACACGGTGATCCTGTAATGATAATAAGTTGTTTTATGTCGTCAAAAGAAATCTTCAATCAAGTAGCCGCATGGAACCACACGGCCAATAAAAAAATTAATTATAGATCTTTCGAGATACGACCGCTACGCGGGCGTCTTCTATTCAACCCAACGTGAATTTGAATAATGGTTATTCTATCATTGGTTACCCAGAAACGGTATAGTCAAACTAGTGAATCTTTATGCACTACAAACTTCCGTTCATATTGTCTGCAGTCGGAAGAAAATAGGATTAATCCGCAATCTATTCAATGTACCACTTTTTGGAAGGAGTTGCTCTTTACGTGTGGATTTTGCACAGTTGGACACACACCCCCAATATAAATGAGTTAATCGTTTTCTGTGTCTGTGGCCATGACGGAGTTTTTGGAATTCATTTTAAACACATAGGCCTTCGAATTAAGGCTGTAATCACTAATTTGTGGACTAAATCATTCCGAACATTTTGAAGAACTTTCCAATTACGTTGATTATAAAAATAAGAAAACAGAATACGACTGTCATCTTACAGAGTATGTCCAAATGTTGGCGAGATTTGAGTTGACGAAGATTTCCTTTGATCTGCTGATACCTTCTACCACGACATCTGAATCCCAGTGTATTACCAATGGTTCCAACCTCCAAAAACTTACGGCTTTTGTTTCTATCGACATACACAAGGTATTTGACTCCGTTTCGACAACTCTAAACAAAAAAGATCTTCCTGACTGAAATCTACCTGAAAATCGAAATTTGATTAGGAAAATTCCTTTTCGGTAAACATGAAAAACTCGATGGATACCGATAGCTCTTCATCCACATCTGCGTCATTAAACCTATTTCTACAAAACATTCAATAAAGACATCCCGATGGACTACATCATCACCGTCTATAGGGATATATCTCCTTTTTGTGACTGCCGAATTCTAGTTGCATTTTAACAAAATGAACAACTGACTATCTGCCAATGTGCAGTCTGTGTCGCTGTCTAAATTACAATTTACCTATTCACTACCGGTCAAAGGATATGGATGTCGCTGAGATGTTCCTCGGCAACACTCCAATCTTCTGACAAAGAATTAGCTCATTGTTGTCACACATAACACTGAAATAACCTTCAAACGACATATCGAGGAAATCATGACTAAGGGATTTTGGAAGTAATGAAGGAGATTGTAAAGAAGGGATTTCTGTATCTCGCAGTTTACATCAGTTTGTTATACCGTCATCTCACAGACTATTGAGTACACTTCTGTTGGAGGTTTGACCTTTCTTCTTAGCGATTGATGAAATTGACTCAATCCAATTGAAAATATTTTTGTCAGAGAGTCCTGCCCTCTTCAGTCTTTTTGACTGCGTTTCTATGATCAAATCTGGTAACTCGATTCCGATAGCTTCCCCCTTTTCGATGTGATAGATTGAACTCGATTCCGATACCTCTCTTTTTTATTTGATAGATAGAATATGAATAGTTTTCTTTTTAGTATGTTTTTATTTATAAAAAATCAAGTTTGAGACAAATTTTGGTATTTAATCTGATACTTCACATGGGACGGCATCAGTGTGGATTCCCACTCCCCCTTTAACCTCGCACTAATGGAAATTTATTCAGGATCAGTCTCGAGAAAGGCCTACCCTTAAAAAAGAAATACGAATGTCTTGGTAGACAATTAATTTTTGAACAGTCGGCGTCAAAACATCAAGAGTTATTGGAAGCAGATCACTGACCCTGTTGAGCCACGATTATCGCAAGGAAGAAAATAAGAAATAAATGAGCTGACATTTTTTTACATATCGTCATGGGAAATGCGTTCTCAATTCTTAGAGCGGCCAGCCTTGACTGAAAGAAACTTTTAGTAGTTGCTAACTAACCTCCCCCTGCTTCCTTCACAAGACTGCCAGCGAAACCTGGACAATTTATTGTGCTGAAAATCATTTGGACTCCTACTGGAATCAGTCAATCAGCACCGACACGCTTGTTTGCTTTCGGGGGCTTCCCCTGAGAGCGGACCTTGGCTAAACGGCATCCCAAATAGAGCTCTGGGCACCTTTCTGGATAATGAATGCGTTAGAAGTGAATCATTTGGACTCCTACTGGAATCAGTCAATCAGCACCGACACGCTTGTTTGCTTTCGGGGGCTTCCCCTGAGAGCGGACCTTGGCTAAACGGCACCCCAAATAGAGCTCTGGGCACCTTTCTGGATAATGAATGCGTTAGAAGTGGTATCTTTATGCGGCTGGGACTGAAAGTTTGTGTACCTCACCCGTGCCGATGTGGAATCCTGATAGACTGTCATGGCTTGCCCCCTCTCGCCTGCAAGAGGAGCGCTGGCAGATCTCTAAGGCACAAGGCTCTGAATGAGATTGTCAAGCGGACTATGAATGCTGCTTGAGATTGTCAAACGGGCTATGAATGCTGCTGAATATTCAGCCATTCTCGAACAGGTCGGGTTATGCAGAAGTGACGGGAAACGACCGGACAGAATGACGATATTTACCTTCGAGGCCGGGAAACCACTTGTTTGGGACGTAGCATGTACAGACACGTTCGCCCCGAACAATCTTCACGAGTGCGCTTCAAGGGCCTGCTCTGCAGCCGTCAAGGCGGAAAAGGCCAAACTCGAAAAATACGGCGGCCTTCCCGATAATGTCCAATTTGTTCCGCTTGCTATGGAGACTTCCGGATCCTACTCCCCCTCTACACTAGAGTTTTTCGGACGTCTTGGAAACCGGATCACCTCATGCACTGGAGATCTCCGCGAACGCCGCTGGCTGTTTGAGCGAATTTCGCTCGCAATTCTATGAAGGTACAGCCACGCAGTGAGGGCGGCAGCTAACTGATGTTTTGTCTTTTTTTATTAGTTGCTAACTGTTTGTCAATTAATAAAACTATTATGGTTTCAAAAAATTAATTCATTAACCCTTGAAACAAAGTGAACGAGAATAAGAGTTATCGCCTAATTAAGTGATCCTGGTGTCCAAGCCTAGCTTTCTCCTATGAATTGTCTTGGAATCCTGGATTAATCTCAATAAAGAGGAAAGTTTCTTCTCATATCTTGGGGAGGATTCCAGATATGATCTGACTTCTGGTCCAAAGGGATGCACTGGAGAGTTGGNTGAACGAGAATAAGAGTTATCGCCTAATTAAGTGATCCTGGTGTCCAAGCCTAGCTTTCTCCTATAAATTGTCTTGGAATCCTGGATTAATCTCAATAAAGAAAAAAGTTTCTTCTCATATCTTGGGGAAGATTCCAGATATGATCTGACTTCTGGTCCAAAGGGATGCACTGGAGAGTTGGATATTTTAGCAAAATATCCTCGACGTTCCATCAGGTGTTCCCTAATTAGTGCAACGTTTAACGTTTCCCGTAGCATCGATGACTCCGTTTATAGCATATGTCCCAGTTGTCTCCCAATATGACTCTGAACCATCTGTCCTGTAGTACTTCCAAATTGTTCAGCGTCAATATGGAGATCGGTTTTATCCATATGGCACAAACGTTGGCAAAACTAACGTTAACCCGTTCACCCAGCAACCAATAACCCCTTTGAAAGGGCCTTGTGGTTCCCTTTTTTATGGTCGATCGGAGTTTGTCTGCATAAGTTACCCCTTATCTGAATGGGTTTCCTAGCTCCTTACAAAATTCTGGCCATTCTCAGCGTCATTTATTCAGACAGGAAACTGGTGAAGATGAGCTGTGTGGCTCTACGCATGAGATAGCTTATATGTTGGATCCTCTAAAGGGAAGGGCAAATCACCAGGGAACAAGCATATTCAACTGTCGAGACAATAAGTCCCTCCAGTAAATTAGCGGAGAATAAATGATACTTTTTACTGGGCACCACTTGAGACAGGTTGATCATACTAAGCCATTAAAAAAGGGGAGAGGAGGAAGAGACGAAACGAACAGAAATCTTCAATCAAGTAGCCACATTGCACCACGCGGCTTTACTTAGATCGCCCACTGAATTTGCTGGAGTAGTGGAAATAATATAATAATATAAATATTTTATTTAATTAAATATAATTGAAAATAATAGTTTGGTTAACCTAAATGTTTTATTTAAATAAACTTTACTAAAATATAAAATGCACAAGGCTTACAATTTATATCTTCCATCACATAGCAAATATTTGCAGAAAAAATGGGATGATAAAAAATATTTAGAACACAGATGCCGAGTAGCATAAATTGTGTTATTTTAGGTAAAATATGCATATTCTGCAGTGGATAATCGACCACCTCAAGATTTCCCCCATTTGAGAAGCAACTCCAAGAAAACGAGAGTAGAAATATCAATTATTGTAAATAGTTAGCCGTCGAAGAACGAGAAAATAATGAAAAAATGAACATGAAAATAATAAACTGCATCAATGATTACAAGAGCACATCCCTGAAGCCAACATTTTATACTGTAAAAAGGTGGTATTTAAATTACTTTGAGTTTAAATGCTGATCTTAACAGAAAGACAGCAATAAATATTGCAAACGAAAACAGTAAAATGCTTAAACGCTTGAATGATGTAAAGACAGTCTATTCACGACAATCCTGGGAGAATGACTTTAAAAAGAACCTTGTCTATATGGACATGATCAGTTGTTTCCCTAAGAACTGGTGGACCTATAAGGTATCATTGACGCGATTTATTGATTATATAAAATGAATAGAATTATTTTATCATTTTTTGAATCGATTTATGACTGATGTAGGATCAGAGAATGGCTTACAGCAGACTTGAGAAATTCCCCCGAGTAATGAGTCGATTTTACAGCACTGAAGATCACAAGAGAAGGTAAT
This sequence comes from Dicyema japonicum, assembly GCA_011109175.1. Classification (NCBI taxonomy): domain Eukaryota; kingdom Metazoa; phylum Dicyemida; class Rhombozoa; family Dicyemidae; genus Dicyema; species Dicyema japonicum. The sequence goes on along the minus strand of RDEW01000019.1, from coordinate 868,560 downwards.
TTAAGTGAAATTAACAAACTAACACATTTCGAATAATATAATGATTTTTATGCTAAACTCTATTTGACTCGTAAATACCCATCTACGTCATCTGGGATTAAATAAAACCAGATTTATTGTCTTAAAGTTCACTAATAAATCAATGCTTATGTCAACTGTAAACCATTTACTTTAATGGACTATTAAGCAAATGCTGTCTATTAAAGTAATACCCTTGTTTGGACATGCTAAAGTAATTTATTTTATTTAATGTCAGTTGCCTTGACGGTTTTTAAAATTTACTTTAAACTTTGCAACAAATTCATAATATTTTTTGACAGTTCGTAAATGCTTTATTAAAGTAAAATAAAAAACAGTCGTCGAGGGTCATACATTCAGTCAAATTTACTCCTCGCACGCTAAAGTTTTTTATCAAGGTCGTCCGCTATTCACAGTTGTCCTCTGATTCTGGCATAATCATGATTTAAGCAGAGAAAGTGCAATTATCTACCGTCCACAAAATCCTCCAATTCCATTTTGATTAAAAAAGTCATCTATAATAAGCTTACATGGTGTCACCTCATGCATGATGATAAGCAATAGTAATTTATTTTGGAATGCTTTCGGCAAATCAACTACCAGGTAATTGTCGACAATATTCTTTCTAAAAATCAACTTTGAGTGAGTATCAAAAGATCGTTGAACATAAAGTACATTTTGACTAACTTGATTGGTAAGTATTTTTGTCAAATTCAGCCGTTCTGTTAAGCGCCGGAATTTTTTAAAAATTGTGGATCCCGCAAACGGTTAATTGAGCAACGAGACACCCTGCCGAACTGTCGTCGAACATAAAGTACATTTTGACTAACTAGATTGGTAAGTATTTTTGTCAAATTCAGTCGTTCTGTTAAGCGCCGGAATTTTTCAAAAATTGTGGATCCCGCAAACGGTTAATTGAGCAACGAGACACCCTGCCGAACTGTGAAAGGGTAACTGTCATCCCAATTATTTATTAAAGTGATCGGATATGTGAGCTGTGGATCATTTAGTTTCTCATTGTCTGTGGAGACTTCAATTTGAAGAACCCTGTATGGTTCTCCTGCAATAGGTCTGATCAAAGAGGTCTCTACATATCAACAGAATTTGAGGACCTTGATGTTCTGAATGATTTCCATAATATACGAGAACTGCTTTATGCTTGGAAACTCAAAAAATTGTTAGATCCAATCTATGTTCCTCTGACTGTCCACCCCATGGAATGTCATATTTGATATTCCACCAAATCCTAACCCTATCCTCCTGGCAATCGAAATATTCGATTCGAAGCAACATAACGGGAGAACTGTATCAATTATAAATAAGGGGGATGGGCAGAATTTCGGCAAGAAACATAACCCCATTTTAATTCAATCGACTCTACTCTGAAAAATTTTAATTCCAGCACAATTTCTGCTGATCTACTTAATTTCAGCACAAGTTATCAATAAGAACTCCCTAATGGAATTTATAGATGGAATTTGCAGCTTCCACCTGAAGAATCTTGGTCCAGAGGGGAAAAGACACTTCTCGGAAATTTTCACTGCTTCCTTAAACTCCAAACTTATTCCCCTGTCTGTGGAAACAATCAACAATAATTTCTATTCTGAAACCACACAAAACCAATGTGAGTCAGGATCTACCCCCTATCTCTATTTTTTGTGACAATTTAAAGATTTTGGAAAGAGTTATGCTTAACCACATCTACCTATTATAAATCTATTCCGTCCACAATATTCGACTACCACCAAACTAAACTGACTGAATTTATCGCCGATGGATTCAATAGCCATAAACCACCTCTCCGAACCGTTCTCATAACATCATGGCTACTTTATAATCGACTTACTCCCACCCCACCAAAATCCTCTATTACAGTTTAACTTCTGTTTGTTGACAGTTTAATGTTCAACCGGAAAAAATCTCCTCAAATCATTACCGCCTGTAACCTGCGTACACATGTAGACCACCTCGATTGGAAATCTTGCATTCTTCCAATGGAAGATTAGCTATGCATGCGAAGCCTACAATTCCTTAGTTACTTAACGAATCTCTGCATTCTTGCAATGACATAGCCGAAACAGGAAATCATATACATATTGTTTCTGTGATCATGGGCAGCAGGGGGATGCTAAAAAAATCATTTTTAATCTTAAAAATCCACCACGAAGAAAAAGATCAACTAGATCCATTCGTTTTTCCTAAAGAAAGAAGTGCTAGTCGACTGCTTTCTACCGTAATAGACAATTCGGAACTGACCCTCGATAGAGATCCCAGAAGGATCCTATCGCAAATCAGCTCGAACCTTTCCCGAAGAGCGCCCAATACTCTTAATTGGACACTTGATCGCATTCATTTGCAATCTCTTTGAGCTGACAGCAAATTCAAATTTTCAAATGTCCAAAACTTATATAGCATCCATCTCCCATACAAAAAGTAACATTCTATGGGAGCGAGCGACACTTGTAACGCCATACTGATATCCCATAGTCTCTTTTATTAAGGCCAGGGAAACTTAACTTAAAAGGCCAGCTTTCGACATATAATCATTCTCAAACTACTCTAAATTTTATTCTCTTAATTCCTTATATCATTATGTTCTTTAGTTCAGAATTTCTGCTCTCCAGAGTCCATCAAGTTTATGAGAAGGAATATGAGAACATTGTAGAAATCTCATGCAATAGAGAAACGCATCAACCTTCAGATATCAAAAATTATCACACTAATATTAACATGGCAACACGAAATATAATAATTTGCACTACAAATTACAAGCTTGATTTAACATCAAACTAACAACAAAATTGTTTTTTGAATTTTAATTATTGTTGCGAATTATTAATAAATTTTTGTTGTGCCGTGGTCATGAAAAAGCATGTGCAACCCGAAAAACTAACACATACATCACTTATCCTGCCGCGATCAAACTCCTGTAGTCCATCCAAGTCTTTTCCCTCTCTGAGATATCTTCCAATTTTTGGAGGTTCCCTTCGAGGACCATCGGTGATACTTGGCTGCCCACAGAGTCAGGGTTCATCCGAAGAGAAGTCAGACATGATCACGTTAATTTTTCATGTTTGTAAAGTTTATTGAAAAATTTAAATTTATCAATTTTTTAAAATGTTTAAAATATTAATTTTAATATTAATAATTCACTCAACAAACGAGAGATGGACCAACGAGCATGCACATAGTTCGTGATTGGAATAATAGTAACTGAGTGAACGATCGGTTTTGTAATCTGCAAGAAATCCTGACGAAAAAAACATTTCAGTATTGAGTGACTGCCCTATCGTCACGAGGACTATTATTTTGTATCTCTCACATAAGTAAAATTTGGCTGATTTCTTGATATTATTTGCTAATTTCATAGACAACTCTGAAGATTTTTCAGGGTCATATTTATGGGCCTCCAAAAATGACATCATAATTGATTCCAGTTCATTTTTTATAATGGTTTCATTTAATTGTGGAACTTGGGGAAATTTGACTATGGTAGAGCTCTTCTTGCGTCCTCGCTTATCCACACTTTTTGATGCTCTGTAATAACTGGTTTCGTCCTAAATAAAATATTACTAAAACCATAAAATTTTAATAAAATTTAAGCGTAAAATTTGTTAAATAATGCGAATTAACGATTTTTACAGAACAAAGAATATACGAATATTATTAAAGGTCAGTTAATAGTTCGATTGCCCAGTTTCATTAGCGTCGGACAAAATATGGATGCTTCCCTGTTCGAATCTTGTTCCTGTCCATTCCGGCCGAAAGTTCATGACGAGTGACGTTCTCATCAGTGAATATTTCACATAGGAACCGAATTTTACAGCGACTCGCACGCAACCAAAAGAAGGAAGTTGAAGACAGCTCTTCCAACAATGTTCATTACTTTTAAAATAAAGAATCTGTTCTGCATATTCGGGGTATAAATTTTTCGTTTTCGTGAAAAAGCTAATAATAATAATGACAGCCTTTTCACGAGAGCCATAATATTTATAGCTCCGCATAGGCAGGACACACACTTTATTTAAGTAAAGAACAGTTAATTTTTACTAATCGTAGAACCAAGGATTGATCTTCACTTTTTTCTTTTTCTTGTGTGTGGGTCCTTTCTAGACAACCCAGTTCCGCAGTGAGTATCCACTGATGACGGCGTCACTCGTTAAGCCCCTTTGGTATCGTAGATGCGTGGAACCTTCCACCAGGTGAACAGCAGCAAGAATCGAACCCATAACCTAAGTCACTTTAGCCCGACACCTAACCACTATGCCAGAATGGGCTACTATTAAATAGAAAAAATATAACCATCATCGTTAGCAAAGGTCCCCGAACGGCTTCATTTCAGTAAACTAATTCTGTAGATTGATATAAATTTCCATTAAAAATGGAGAAACCATATCCAAGTACGGAGTTAATTAAGAACTGTTTCACTTTTCTGAGTCAGTTTAGCCTATTTCCATTTTCTCCATTGAAAATATTATCGGAGAATAAATTTTTATTCTATGGGGATGTTTTTGACGTCCACCATCATACCTGGTTGTTTTCCAACAGGCAATCTTCAAATTATGTACGATATTGTGGATTCGGCTATTTCGAAAGACCGAGTTTTTTTATTCGAATACCCACCATGATGTCTTGTTTTGTACTCTATCTCTGACTCTCGTCGTTCATTGAGGCGCTATCTATGATCTCCCATCATAACCCGATTATAACCATAAACCAACGTCCTTGTAAAAAGTGGAATTTTTATATAAACGTGTTCTCAAAACTTTCTTATGATTCCTTACCGTCTTTCGAATCCACTGGAGTCCTTCACAAATTTTTCTAATTGTTGCAGACAAAAAATATTCCTCGTGGGTTCAGCACGAATCGTTGCCTTCACCCCTCCTTTGTTTCAAAAATACCCAAAGATTATGTCGATCTGTTCTGGCGAATAAAGAATTGAATCTCTGTCTGAAATTAGTAAAAAAATTGACAATTTTACCCAAAAACACAGAAACAGAGAATGTAACGACTTTAACTCCACTCCTAATCCGTATTTTGGCATATCTTTACCCTCAAAAAGATTCACCAAGATTAACGTCCCCATCAACCTCCCATGCGAGTTGTCTTTCTAACAACAAATCTAAACCACTGGCATTACGTCTCAAGACCGTTTGCAGACCGTGGAGGTAGAGAAAAAAAGAAGTATGACTTGCTTGCAAACGAGATGGGGCAGATGCTTGGTTGCAAAGTCCTCGTTATTCCGATAGTAATGACGTGGGAAGGAATTGCAATAAAGTACCACAAGGGTTATCTGAAGCAGTTGGGGGTTGATAGGAAGCTCCAGGCCAATCTACAGTCCACTGTATTAAAGCGGACCCTAGAGAGCCTGACACTGGAGGGTGTCCAGACATTTGGCCGACAAACATTTGGCCTACAGGAAATTTAGCAAAAATAACAAGAAATATGCCATAATTTTTATTAGCACATTGTTTTAAAATTCAGAGATAAAATTCAAGATAAAAACATCAAATAAAATGAGTTAAAAAGTTACATCAATACTCATTGTTCTGTAGGTCAAACAGTTAAAATTTACTTAAAGGTTATGAGAAAGCGCACTCAAAAATTCTACTGAGTGTATTCATTATTTTTCAATAATACTGTTTATCCTTTTGTTCACATCCTGGTACTTCTTCTTTACTGGTCTTATTGTTATTCCGGCCATCACTTGTTCTACTGTGAGCTCCCACTCTGACTGTTTTTTTCGTATTTTTGCAACAAGCCGACTAACGGTTGGATGTTTTATAGACACTCTTTGTGAAAAAGATCTGTGTTATCCTTCAAGTGAATTCGTAGTTCTTGGAAGGCCTTCTGCCTGTCTGTCGTGTACATTCCACATTTCCAAACTAAACAATGGTCTTCTTATCTTTTCACGTTGCAAGGCTCCGATCCATGTTGTCTCAAAATAGGTCAGAATATCTCCCAACACGTCATCAGTCTCGTCATCTATAGTTTCAAGGAGCGCGCGGAAACTCTCAATGACTTGAGGTACAGGAACAAATACCAGTGCTTGAATACTTTTAATTAAGTTTGCATTTGCTGGGTCATTATACCATGCCTGCAGTCCTAGATTTTGCATTTTCGCCATAAACACTGCCCAAATTGAAAGTAGCAGCCATACACACCATTATTAAAATACATAGTGTATTTCTTGATCATTTATGCTTAATTGAATTGTCGGCTAAATATCCTGTCGGCTAAACGTCTGTAGGCCAAATGTCTTTCGGCCAAATGTCCTAGTACCCACTGGAGTATAGGAGGCAGAGCCCGAAGATGCCACATAGGCAGAGGGTTCAATTGGACAAAGCGCTCTCGGAGGTGTTTCAGCAACCAGAATAGAACCTGCTGAGGAGGCTGGCGAACATGCAGGCGAGGAAGGTTGTTGATTATTAAATATTAACTTTTTATTTATTTATTTATTTAACCCCAAGATGACCAGGAAAGATAGGTCAAAACTAACTAAATAGTGATCCCAGCCTCCAACAACATCCGAACTCTCTTCATTTGGTCTTCTGATGATCCAACCGCATTCCGGAAGCGTCTTCTCTTCCTTCCTTCTGCACTTTTTTATTACCGACCGAAATTCCTCTGCATGGGCCACCTTTTCCTTTAGTGGGTTTCCCAGTTCCTTGCAGAAACGTAGTAAACCCTGGCCATTTTTTAACGTTGCCTCATCAGAAACGAGGTCGCCAATGGGGATGTCCGTGTGGTGCATAATTTTCCGCCTGAGGGAGTTCAAACGGTCCACTCTCGAAGGGGGAATCGCAAATCTCCAGGCGGTGGAATCAACTTTTTATTGTTGGTTAAATAAAGTGGGAACAATTATTCTAAGAAATTAAAAGTTAGGAAGCTTGAATTGCAATGCGCTCTCAAGACATCCAGTCTCACGTGGATCCTTGGTGACCCTTTGGATCTTTGACCAAAAATCACCGACAAAACAAAGGAAGGTAGGGGCCGTCAGGTGATCCCGGCCCCCTTTAGCATCTTTCCTCGGTGTTCCTCCCGAGTGGCGACACAATTCCTGTATGGACGAATCACGTTTCGGAAGTTTAAGGGTTTTGGCTGAGCTCCCGTTCTCCTCACGAGTTCCTTGAACGGGGTTGGTTTTAATGACGAGGAGGATCTTTGTATGGTTTTCGTTACTGTCTCTTGGAAGGAGTTTAATTTCTTTAGGTTGGTGTGGGATATGTTAGTACCCTATGTCGCGCAGCAGTAACTGATTGACGGAAGTATGTATCGGTAGTAGAGATGATCTAATGTTGGGTGGAACCATCTCTTGTAGTATCCAAGTATCGTTTTTACAAAATTTAATTTTCTCTGGGAAGAGGAGATTATGTTGCTCACATGTTTGCTGAAGGTCATATGTGACCCCCAGTATTTTGGTTGAATTTGTGAAGGGGTTTGTTATTCCATTCAAAGTCAATGGAGGCGCCGAGTTAGTCAATCTTCTATTGGAAGTAAAGATCATAGAGCACGACTTTTCATGACTTGTGTAAAGCTGGTTCTTCGTAAGCCAACAGTTCAAGTTATCCAGTGAATCTTGTAAGCGGGTCCCCGCTGTGTGGATGCACTGGTCTTTCCGCTGTGTGGAAGGCATTTCGCTCATGAATAGGTTGAATGGAATTGGAGAGAGGGGGATCCTTGTGGGACCCCGTTCCATAGAAATTTAGTGATTGAAGATGTGGAATGGGAGATTACTTTTCCTCTTTTGTCTGTTGAGGAAGTTAGCGAGCCAAATTTTCAGGTTGTTCGGAATCTTAGAGCCATAGATCTTCCTAGTAAGCAGTTTTTTCGGAATTGAGTAAAAAGCTTTCTGTATGTCAATGGAACACATAATGGTCTTTTGATGCCGAGGTTTGCGTGAAGGCCTTCCTTGATGAATTTTGTAGGCAGGTAAGATGGGTAGTTGTGGAACGAGCCTTTTTAAATCCATGTTGGAAGGATACGTCTGGGAGGTAATGTTTAATCAGATTGAGAATGAGTTTATCCAGGATTTTGGAGGTGGCACACATGAGAGATATTGGTTTGTACGAAGCTAATGAGTACTTCGACCGTCCAGGTTTTAGGTAAAATTTTTAGTTTGAAATTTCGATTTTTTAATAAAATTATTGAAAAAGATTAGTAAATAAATTTTTACTAATATTAGAATTGGCCAATTTCTTAGGAAAATTGTCGTTTTTGAACAACATTTAGCCATATGTTGGCCAATTAGAGAGACTTCATTGTAGTAATAAAAAATGATAAACGTGTTAGTTTGAAATATTTCTTTTACAAAAGATTCAATTTTAGAAAATTCGCCAGGATATTTTCTATCAGAAGTTACGTTCAACCAAGAAGACCGGTTGCTACCATTGATAATTAATTTTTAACGTATCTTAGGATTTAAAGAAGACGCAGATCAAAACTGAATCCATTAGGCTAGGTAGGTATCAGTCAGTGATTAGAACTCAGAGCTATCAAAAACCGGGCGACAGCACTAACCAATATGTTATCTATTTTTACGATCATGTTAGTTAAGTAACCATGGCCCCCAAACTTGTAGGAGACATGTTTTCATGTAAGATGCTTGTGATTATAATTAATTCGAGTACATTAAAATTTTACGAATTAAATTTAAATCTATTTAAGCAGAAAAACACCCTCATATCCAGAATGAAAAAAATTTAGGTGATCCCGGCCACCTTCAGCAGTCTTCTCATACTCGCACTTTAAGGAAGCGCCAAGTGATTGCAGCTTATTGAAGATTCGCTCGCTCAGGTAAGTTGATCCACAAAACCATCAACTGAATTCAACACGTGGTAAATAGAGCCTCTTTTTATTTGCAGCTCGGAGATGGTTCTCCCTTAATACTTGTCTGATCATAGGGTCAATGTCATCGTACTCACTCAAACTCAATTACCCCTCACGTAATAAACCAATGAAATTGCATACTTATTCAATGTTTGAAACAAATTTCGTGCATTTAGTGAGTCTAGCAAAGGAGTGATGCCTTGGTCCTTTCAGGGTCTTCTAGATGCGTCTACAGCGGCGAACATACTGAGCAGCGGCGACATACTCCTTACAAAATCCCACTTTCAATAGTAACCTCGTCAATATTTATTTTTTTTAAATCATTGAACCAAAAAAACACCGTCATAGCCAGAACGAAAAAATCAGGTGATCCCGGGCTCCCTCAGCAATCTTCGCATTATCTGACTTTAAGGAAGCGCCGTCCAGGGGAACTCCTCTGGATGGTTATTGACTAATAGTCCTTTTTGGATATAATTTAGGATTATATCCGGCACCACCAGAGATGGTGAACCACATGACGCACAAAAAATTCAAGCAGGAAAAGTAAGAACAGTAGACACAAACAAAAAATCTTCAATTCAAGTACCCAAATAACACCACACTAACGTTGACTCCACGTGGTCTTAAAACAAAATTACATAAACACCCCACTTTATTTAACAAACAATAAAGAAGTTAATATATTTAATCAACATCCATCCTCGCCTGCCTGTTAGCCAGCCTCCTCAAGCAGGTTCGATTCTGGTTGCTGAAACAACTCCGAGAGCGCATTGTCCAATTGAACCCTCTGCCCATATGGCATCTCAGGGCTTTGCCCCCTATACTCCAGTGTCAGGCTCTCTAGAGTCCGCTTTAACACAGTGGACTGTAAATAGGCCTGGAGTTTCTTGTCTAAACTCAACTGCTTGAAATAACTCTTGTGGTACTTTGTTGCAATTCCTTCCCACATCATTACTATAGGAATAACGAAGACCTTGCAACCAAGCATCTGCCCCATCTCGTTTGCAAGAAAGTCATACTTCCTTTTTTTCTCCACCTCCACAGTCTGCAAACGGTCTTGAGACGTGATGCCAACCTCTATGATAAGGACTTGGCCAGACTCCTTATCGTGTACCACAATGTCCGGTTTATTGTGCTTGACTAGCACCGAGGTACGGATAACAATGTCTACCTTAATTTGGACCCTGGTGTTCTCTACTACAGATTGCAAACAAAATTACATAATTAATAATATTTAAATAAATGTGCATATTTATTTTGACATTTCAATAAAAATTTAACAAACTTATAGAACATTTCCTTAATAAAAAGTTCTATTGAAATTATAACCATTTCACTTTTTAGGTAAAATCATGTAAAACTTTTTTTTATGAAAACAATTTATTAATTAACAAGACAATCAAAATAATCCAGCTGATAGGAGGGAATGGCTGTTTCCCCTAACAACTGCAAGAGAAATCCTTTGGAACAAACATTCGGTTTCCTGACGCGCATTTCTGACTTTCGAAGTCATTGACCCAAGCGATCTTAGAAAAGAGACCGTCTTGGGCCCGAACGCGTCAGATTCACGGGATTAGTTAATTGGTTTAAACCTTGGTCTTTGGAATAATTTCATTTTATTAGAAAAAGATTTACCGACCATTAATTTATTAATCATTTATTAGTAAAAACAGCACATAATAGTTATAGCTCCGCATAGACAAGACAAATAATTATAAATAGTAAAGAACAGATATGCTAACTAAAGGCATGCTCTTGGCTATTTTCTATTGGTTGCGTATGAGTCTTTGTAGACAATTCGGTTCGCAGTGAAGTATCACTGAAAAAGATGTCATTCGTCAAGCTAAGAGGCATCCTAAATGCATCAAACCTTCAGCAGAAATGAGCACCAGTGAGATTTAAACCAGGAAACATGTGAATTTTGCATTGCACTAACGGAACTGCTCTATTTTGGCTATTTATGATTTGTCTCATTAATAATACATCAATAAATATTATTAAAAAATGTCAAAATTTAATACAAAAATATTTAAATTCAATAAATAAAAAATGAAAGTACTAATTTTTTAAAATACAAAAACTGTTTTTGTGTATTCTTTATTATAACATTATAAATAGTTATAACCTCTCTACCGATGAACAATACAAACATTAAAGACTCTGACGAGTTATCACAACACAAACTACACCAAATTCAAATTATAGAAGTACCCCCTACTCATAATATATAGAACGAAGCATGTGCCAATCTTGGAAGATTGGACTAGCCCAAGAGTACCTAAACGCACAACGACGGTACTTAGGGCAAAGAGCCATCGAATTAGGTGAAGAACAGAAGACATTGGAAGAAGTAAACCGCCTAAAGTCGCTAATAAAGGCACATGAGCTGGGAATAACAGAAATGAACCTCCAACTAAACTCACTTAGAAAGAAATGTGAGGAATTAGAATTCCAGGTGGAGAAGCAAAGCAATTTAATAACAATATTAATGAGACCACTGGAGAAGGAAGCATATGAAATATACCCTATAACCGACAATATGACCGTGGAAATATCCAATTTACTGGAAGAGACTGTTGGTTTCTCTGATATTCTCGACTATTTGATGGAATGCATCACTAGCACAGTATTTGATGGATATTTGAATCCCGAACACTCAAATAGACTCAGAACATTTCTCAGAGAGTGTGCTTCGAGTCTCATGACCTTACACTCTGCACAAATGAAGTGTTCAAAGAACAGTCCCCTTACATATGTGGATTCTCATTGGGTATGTGTTCTACTTATTCCAGGATCATATATTTGGATATTTGAATGACAAGATTGACGAGAGGATTGGCAGTGATGGAGACTTTTCCCTCGATTTACCAGCGGATTGTACCATGGCGGAGAAAGTGCAGTTATATTTGGAAGGAATACTCAAACTGGAGGACCGAAGACGCGATAATCTCCAAAACTCCATTGAAAGTTGATTATCTACGTTATGTTAGTATTTGAGGAGTCTATACAAAAATACGAGGAGGACTTGGAGAAGGCACAGACTCAGCTGACCACCTTAAAGAATGTACCCCTATATGTTTACTTTAGGAGAGAGAACAGTTGATAACATCACTTCACCGTAAACACGGTGAGAGTGTGTCCTTTTATGAGCGTATGAAGTCAATGGAGGCATTAATGAAGCAGGAAAAGGAAAGATTTGACGAGAAGAGTGAGAAATGTCGTAGTTTGGAGGAGAAAATGGAACAAATAGTCATAAAAATAAACCGCATTGTAGGCAATATCGAATCTTTGCCTGATAATCCTCGCCTCAAACTGCTGTCTGACCTGTTTATATCAGTACTTGATCCATCCGGGGATTTGTCTTGCTTTGATAACATATGGGAGTCTATAACCTCATCATTAAATAATGACAGAGCTATGGCGACTGACTTGGCGAAGGCTAAGGGAGAACTAGAGAGACTAAAAGCCCATATGTTGTCGAATGAGGACAACTACACTTCAGAGATGGTGTCTGCTCGGAATATTGAGAAGAGCATGCGACAGAGACTTGCCGAGGTTGAGGATGAACTACTCAGAACTACAGAGGCTTTGAATGAGGCAAAGTATTATGTTGGATAACTAAAGTTCTATGGCCTTTAAGGAAAGGGAGAGACTTAGAGTGGAGATTCAGTCCCTCTCAGAGGAACAGATTGAGATTAACCATAAGAAGGAGGAGTGGCAGGTTCGAGCACTGTCAAGTGAACGGAATCTGCAAAACATGGAGATTGTTGTAAATGATCTTTATGCCAGTCTGTTTGTCGCATAATGATAGGCAATGAAAATATGGAGGGACAATTGGAAGATAGGAGAGTGGAATTGGAGAGAATATCAAAAATTGAGAGGGAGTTAAGTGTTGAGAATAGTGTAGTTAAGGTTTACATTTAATATTATTTAGAATAATTTGGAGAATGTGCGAAATCAGTTACAACAGAGTAGTGACCACTGTGAACAACTTGAAAACAAAATTTCCCGCTTAAAGTCAAAGTGTAGTTTATGTCCTTTATTTTTGTAAGCTTAGAATCACTGGCTAAGGAGAATGTGGAGAAGACGCTAAATTCTAGAAATGATGACTTTATTGAAATGTCACCCATTTGTGTTTTACTGTAGAGCTATTGTGAAGAATATTCTTCTCAACTACTTTTCTTCCCCCGGTAGTCAAAAGGATGATTTGCTGCGACTAATTGGTCGAATTTTGAGGTTCAGTGATGATGAGAAAACAAAGGTTTATTTATATGGGTTATTGTAATTAGGTTGGAATTTCTTATAGTCTACATTCTTCACTGTTGAGTCCACAGGGGATCATTCCACGGTAGCTTTGATCTAATGACCGATAGACCTCCCTTAGCAACGAGTTTATTCATTTTCTTGAAAGAGAGGCCTCAATAAGTCCAGAAAAGAGTGGAGGGAATGATTAGTATATATTTTACCTATTAATTTTCATTATTAATTATTGTTTATAATTTGTTCATTTTCTTTAATTAGGCTGTTTTGTTGAATGTTAATCAAATTATTATAACTTAGTGGAATGAATAGGTTGTTCTTTTGAATACCAGTCAGGCATTGGGCGTCTCCTGAGTAAGGCGGATCCGATGATGCCACCAAAGTGGAGGAAAAGAAATCTCCAATCTATTAGTTGCATGGTGCCACATGACATCACGTGGCTAGTGGCAGACATAATAAATAATGCTTAATTTGTGTCAATAAATATAATTATAACTTTTGATCCATGTTGGCCTAATTGATGGAGCCCCCAAAAACACTGGCCGGAAATCCGAGGGTATTCCTCTTGTTGTTCCACTGGAGTGGCGTTATGAGAGTAATCTTTCAGCTGGTGTCTATTGTCAAAGTGGCACGGAAAAGGATCATTTACTCTACACTGGAGGAGTTCCCACAACCGCAAGGAAAAGGATCATTTATTCTACACTCAGTCTCGTAGAACAACACCTCTATTAAATTCTGAAGAAATTCTAAAAGGCACATACGGAAGGCAGTGGGATCCCTGGTGGAGCACTCGAGAAGATTCCGGGAGTTAATAGATGGGATCAATTAATTAGTTGGCTTTGATACTTTTCTCTTGATGATCTTGGATTTTTAAAAAATAATTGTTAAAGTTGCCTCTCACGTTAGCAACGGAGATCAGTTGGAAGAGCAACTTGGCTTTAATGGCCATTAGATTTGGTAAATTAATATGCATGAATTTTAACCGGTTGAAATGGGGGTTACTATGGATAATTTTGAAGTCTTTTAAAAATGTATGGTATATTTGCACTTATCTACGTTACTCAGTTTAGAAGAAACTGAGAAGCATTGCGTTGAGTATAAGCACGGGTTCCATGAATCACTCGAGTCCTCGTGTAATAGGAAGCGATGATTATTCACGAATAGCATCCTTTCAAGTGAAGGCAATTAGTGGTTAACATAAAAAAGTGGACGTTCTAGAGATCAGTGAAGCTGGGAGATTGCAGAAAATGGGAAGAGTCTCGTAAACATTCTTCATTTTTGTTGTATTCTAACTCGTAAATACATATGCGGTGGACACGTTGCATGCCGCGGAAAAAGCCGAGAAGGTACAAAAATATAAAGTTCTGTTAGATCGGTTCACGTTCCATAAGACAATTGGAGGAATAAGCGGGAAATCTCTTCAGTTCCCTGAGAAGCTGGGACGTCTGGTTAAATTAATAAAACGACAGGAATTTTTTTTGATATTTTTGAATTTTCCGTAATTCGTTTAATCAACGGAAACTTAAAAATAACATAAAAAATTTAATAATAAATCCGAACAAAAATTGATTTTAAGGAAAAAGTTACGGATTCGAGAATTTTGTTAGAAAAAAATGTATTTTGAAGCTTTGGATGGCGGATTTAAGAGGTAGCAGATTTACTGTAAATATAATCTGTTTAGATCGTCAAGGAATCATAGAGATCTTTCGATTTCATTCATCTCCATCCAGAACAAGTCGAACTGGAAGAATTCGTCAACTCCCTACAGTTGTGAAAACACCTCCAGTAAAGTGAGAAAGGGATTTTTTCATGCCATCCTGGCACTGGGACCCACCTGAAACAAGTGAATCACATGATGCAACTTTTGTAAAACAAAGAAAGAGAAAAAAAGTAAAAAAGGAAAAATCTTCAATCAAGTAGCTAGGAAGGAAATTCGAACTCAAAAAACTGTTAAAAGTGCTAGGTTGTTTAATATAAAAAACTTTGGTAATAAAATAATTAATTTAATAATAAAATATTATTAATGTTTATAATTAAAAAATTCATTTAAATAATCAAGTTGACGTGTGATATGGATCATGATTGCTTTAGGAAAAAGAAGGAGATTCTCTGCAAGTATTATTTACCAATTATTAGATATTACATGTATGGTGTATGCAGTAAAGGGGATTCTTGTCAATTCAGTCATAATATGCAAAACTCCCTTTCTAGTATTTGTAAGTACTTCCTAGAGGGCACATGCGTATACGGACAAAAATGCAGGTAACCTAAAACTAACCCGCAGATACGAACATATCACAAAGTCACAGTTGACGGACCTCAACCAAAACTCAAAAGCATCAAAGAATATTCCTCAAATTCCCACAAAACCTATTGACCTGAAAGCTAAACCAACTCCAACTTCTGTGTGGAACAAAAAACCAAATATTCCCGCCAAAAAACAGCCTACTATTCTCTGTGTTAATCATGTAACCTTTTCATGTAATGACTCCAACTGTGTTCACATTCACGGTGATCTCTGTGTCCTATGTAATCGTAACATTTTGGACCCTCAAAATAGAAGATCCCGTGAAGAGCACATTGAAAGTTGTAGGCGCAAGGAGGCTCTCCGAATTGACACAGAGAAGTTGAAGCAATTCAGTGAGGAGATGACTTGTGGGATCTGTTTAGACCACGTGACCAAATCCGAGGAGGATTGTCGATTCGGAATAATGGACGGCTGTTCTCACTGTTTCTGTTACTACTGTATCTGTAATTGGCGAAAGTCGTCTGATTTTGACAACGAGATAACCAAAAGCTGTCCGATCTGTAGGAGAATATCAGTTACAATAATCCCCAGTTTGACGTGGTTTAGAAATGGTGAGGAGAAGAGCAGAATCATTGCTGAGTTTAAGGAGAATGCAAAGTTGTGGTGGGTCTATAGTTTAGGAAGATTTTGTGTACAAGGTTTAACAGAGGGCGAGGATGTTGCCCTTTTGGCGATAAATGTTTGTATAAGCATGTGATGGGGGATGGAAGGGAACCATCTCCTGAGACACAGAGGAAGTTGACTACCCCCCTTACATATACTTTTTATGATGCTATTAGACATGTTTATTCTATTGACTGATATTTTTTTTATTTTTTTAAATATTATTATCCAAAATCACCCAACATAAGAGAAATGTGACCATTGGGTGATTTGGTTAGTATCATCTTTTCCCGGTTCAGAAAGGTTTCATCTACTTCCCCCTGTTGGAGTTGAACCTATCCCTTCAAGCGTCACGTTCTTTCAAGTATCTGCCATTGTGGGATCCCTCCATTGAAGTGGAGAAGAAAGGGATCTTTTTGAATACCGACCAGACGTCGGCGTGAGTTAGGTGGATCCAATGAAGTCAAGAAAATATCGTCTTTGGCATTGGTGACGGATATTCTTGGAGAAAAATAGATATCGTTGATATCGCTTAAAATAATCATTCGAGTATGCGATTAATCTTCTGACAGGTGCAAACAGAGTCGTCCATGTCGCCAATCACCTGAGTGGCTTTGAAGATGGATTTTTGCTAGTTAGCCTTCTAATCGGCGTCACTGTAGTTGGTGGTTGACTTGATGTATCTGATGTTCTTGAGTCTTGGCATCTAACTTAAACTTCTTTTATGTTCGTTTCAATAAAATCTTTATCGAGTCCTTGGGTAGAATTTGTCAGTGCGCGATTTTTCTGTACCCGTTCATTAAATTTACCCCCATCCACTCACTTAAGAACTTATAATCATAATTGTTCAGTGCCTGTTAATGGAAACTGAAGAAGGTTATTTAGTTTTCGTAAGGCAGTTTGTTTTATTTGTTTATTTAACGTCGAGAACCAACTAGATGAGATACACACCGAATCATCCCTCTTGCATCAGAAGCGCATCACTGTAGGCAAAGATATTTTTGTATGCAATTTCTAAATACTACCGCATAATGACCGGATATGGGAAGCATTACAACTAAAACAAGAACATATTTGGAGAGAATAAGCAACATAATCAATGTTATCCCCCACAAAGTGAAAGGCTACAAAAACAGCATACGTAAGCATAAAAGCATTTTTATTGCCTGGAACGGAATGAAAAAGCTGATAAATACCGCTGCAATGTCTGATCACTGGAAATCATGGACGAGAAAAAGAAATGCTCATGGAAACTTTTAATATTCAATAAATTCTTCGCTCATAGAACATGACATGAAACCACGTGGATTGGGTTTATAAAAACGAAAATGGGGATGGTTTACGATCAAATCTATTACCTTCCCGCAGACAAAAAAACGTCAACTGATAAAAGTTAGGTCTTATGGTGAAGCACTTACACTCACCGACCACAAAGTCAGTGTCGTTAAACTATGGCCAAAAAGATAAAAAATCTATTTGCAAGAGAATCACACAGCCCTCCTGCAAGGAGTGGGTAATGTTTCCATTACTTAAACCTACCTTAGACAGAACTCAAAATTTATTTTACGAAAGAACAGTAATGTTATTGAATCCAAGGCATATCCATTGAAAGTGTTCTTGACTTCTCGTTCTTTTCTTTTTGTGTGTGAGTTCCAAAAGACAATCCAGTTCCGCAGTGTTGAAACAATGATACAACGTCACTTGTCAAACCCGAAAGCATCGAAGATGCGTGGAACCTTTAACCGAATGGACAGCGGCGAAATTCGAATAGGAGACCCCATGATTTGGTCGTAAACGTCCTTAGAAATCATGCGGGATAATTTTTACCATTGTCGCCTAAAGCCCACCTGAGATCGAAGCATGCCAGATTCAAACGAAAAGTAGAGAATTTTGATAAAAAAATATTCACAAAGCGGAAAATAAATATTTCGGAGCAACAAAGGATAAAACCTATCTCGGCCTATGTTATCCTAAAGGTGTCAAAATAGAATCCGAGAAATCCTTCTTTTAACTACTCCAAAGCATTGGTACCCACAATGGCGGATATGGATGGAAATGATGTGCGGAAAGGATACGTCTTACTCCGACCATGTAAACTGGATGTAATTTAATTAGTCTTTGCTGACAACATTATACAAGGAAGCCTAAGACCACGATTAACCATGTGCTAATACCTTTTACGGCCACACAACCATCATGGGAGTGACGTTTGATCAAGGACTTACAAAATACGTTGAGAATCGGGCGACGTATTTACGAAAATGAGGATCCTGAAGATATTCTCAAAACCCCTCCGAAGAAACGCTGGACCCCTTCCACTGTTTATCGGCAATTTGTACAACCAGCATTGACCAACGGAAGTGAATCGTGGTTAATGGCCATTTATCACTCATCTCTCCTGGAACTGTCTGCAATCCAGGAAGCTGACAAATAGTAATTTCCAGAAACTTTGTTTTCAGCAATTTCTTAGTTAGTTGGGAACCTTCTCATTTTTTAATCCCATTGATCCTGGTGGTAATAATAATATTTTAATCAGATGTTATCTAACTCGTTAATCAAATTTACTATTAAATAATGAGTAAAATAGTAATTTAATTTTAAATTTTAAATTAAAAATATAAAACTAAAATGGACCTTATTATGACAGAATTGAGGAACATGAAACCATTTGTTAATGAAGAAATAATGATTTTAATAGACAATTATGACGTTAATTATTGATTAATTTATAAGTCTAAGGAGAGGACAACATCCCTCAATACAGTCTCAAGATTAAGCAGTAGAATAGATGCCTTAGATATAACTCCATTAGACAACATTGACAGTCAATGTGGTGACCTTTCAGCACGAATGATTGCCCTTTTTGATGTTTCCATGGGTTTACTTTCAAAGTTCGATAAATTAAACGCGGTAAGTTTATTATTCATTTTAGGACTTTACAGACCCTAATAATACTGAATCGATTTAAATATATTATTGTCTATTGCCATGCCTTTAACACTCTGCACTAAGAATATTATTGCTCGCACCCATTGCGTTTCTTTAGGTAATAAATGGTTACTGCTGTCACTCGCAACGCATTAGTTCGAACCCCACATCGTTATTTAGTTGATGGATTCTTCTGTGCCTTCATCAAATCCCAATGGATGTCAGATATCCACCTTACCTACTTACTCTAATTCGATTCACATATCGCTGTCCACCTGTGATCGATGGATTCCGTTCTGCTCTGTGCTTTAATAGTACTCTGTAAGTGTCAGTTGATTCACCTGTATTATGAGACGTCCAGTTTCAGAAAATGATCTCGTTATTCCCTACTTCATTGAAGTGGTTCTCACAGTGCCGAATATGGACGGAAGTACATTAATTTTTGTAGATACACCGATATTTATTCTATGGGCTGAAATCATTCAGAGATGGTTCGAGTAATTCTCGGTTCATTATCCACAATCCTTTCCATCCTTGAGAGAAAACGGCTAGATATTTTTAGGTGCGCAGATCACAATTTATTTGAGACAGTCCCTTGTTGTTTCCGACGGACTATTATATTTCTCACTGAACTTTTTAAGTGATAAATATTTTTTAAATTCGTTTATAACTTTTTTGTTTCTCCACCTAATCTTTTTTAGCCCAAAAGAATATTCTTTTTGTTTTCACATAAAACAATGTAAAAACGGTCATTTTTAAAATCAATTAATGGTAATGGGTTACTGAGCGACTGCCAACCTTTTGTTGAAAAGTCATAAAACTAAATAATTGAAATGAATGACATTATCTTATTTTATGCACTATAAAATGACATTTTTCGTAAAGGGAGTCAACACTTTTTGACCTAATTACGACTTAATTCAATAAAATGGTTATCCACATGAATAGTACTCACAACAAGGTATATTAGTAGATAAACAATTGAAAAAATAATAATTAATCAAATATAAAATTATCCGTAGGCGAATAAAAATTAAATATTTAATTTTTAATTAAAAAATTATAATATATTGATTTTGTTGCAGGGAAGTGGCGGTCATCTATTAGGTAAGTACCGATTTTCCATCGTTTTAGCACAAAAAGTAATTGATGGATCTTAATCTTCGACTAAAAAAAGCAAAACAAAAAAGTGCCAACACTTTTTGAGCCAATCGTAGATATGTTAATTAACCCCTTTCCGGTTATTAAAAGTACTAATTAAGTGGTCCGTGGCTGAGTTAATGAGGAATCAATTACACAAAGTGTTGAAATTAATTAAATTGTCTATTAATCTAAACCGGCGTTATTATGAACCATTGGGGTATATTAGGGGACATGAGCTATAAATTAACTCATCTAATTCACCATGGTAATACAAATTCATTAAGGAAACAATAAAGTAACTAAAACGAAGACTGAGAATAAATGGGAATATCAACTAAATCCCTTCCACTGAGAGACACAATTTCCCCCACAACAAGACACTTCACTGGGATTCCCCCCATTCGCCGTACAATGTTGGCGGCTCCATTGAGTGATCCTACAGTCATTACAATAACAACCCCCAGTGGCTAGAATATCATCAATGATGACGACATTCTGTCCGGGTTTGATTGAGCCTTCCTGGGCTTGAAATTCATTCTTAAATCACCAAATTTAGGAATACCGTCCCATACTCGAGATTGTAGTACTCTGAAATTACTTTCCCTGGCAGTTTGTTAGGCTTCCTTATGGGGACGAATGGAAGTTTCAATTTCATAGCAACAGACGGCCCAAATAAAAAGCCACGAGCTTCCAAAAAAGTAATTATGTCAACTCTTTGACCCAATTTCATAATCTGGTCAGCAAAATCTTCAATAATACTAGAAAACAACTCAGGATTTGAAAATATGGGCATCAAATCACTAAGCTTAATGATTATTTTAAAATACATGAATTTGATGCCTTTTGCGGGGAAATCGTCATAAGAATTGCATGCTTGTTTAATTTGACTATCAAGATTTGAACACATTTTTTATATTAGTCCTTGTGAGAAATAGTTTTAAATTAATTTTAATAATTTAAATTAATATTTAAATCATTATTAAGGAATGATTCATTATTTACAGTAATAATAATTCTATGCTTGTGTTGTAACTACTCTATTAAAGGCTGCTTAAGGAGGCGGGATCACCTGACGGCTCCCACTCTTTTTTATTTGGCCGGAGATTCTTGGTTTTAAAAATAAATTAAATGAGTGTTGTGTATCCAATAAAACTCATCACTTCATAATGTGATCAATTATTTAGTTTTTGATTGATTTTTTATTCACGATGGGGTATCAAAGTGATCAAACCATTTACTATCATTAGCAACTTACATATAATCATTTTAACTACTTATACATTCAGCTTCTGACTAATCCTCAAAGTTCTTTGGACGAGAACTATCCAACTTTTGCATACTAATCATGTAAGTTAATATAATTCGCAAGTACAATTAGTGCAGCGTTACCTCTCACGATAGCAACGGAGATCAACTGGGGGAGCTAATGGGTTTCGAGAACCTCTGAGTGTAGACAGAAGTCCTAGTTTCTTGGGGAAAAAGCATTGACTTCCCGCTTATACGTCTAGTTGTCTCGACAGCAACCGCGTAAAGTGAAACGGTCATACATTTTCCCTTTAGATTTATAGGCTTCTTCTGCGTAGTATAACTCGTCTACCGAACTCCCGACGATGTTTGTAGGAGAAAGTTTATTAGTAACTGTAATTATTATTTAGTAAAATTTATTTTTAAATTTTTTATTCGTAAATATTGTCCAGAAAATAAAAATACTTGTTTTAAGTACAACAAAATCAGCATCTTCTTAAGAGGAAGACGAAGCTATTGGATGATCATAGTATCTTTTATCTTTTATCACTTCTAGCAAATCCATGCACTTTTAGTAATCCTGCGTTAAAGGAGATGCTCGTATAGGATAATTCGTGAGCCTGTATTTTCGAAAAAGGCCTCGAAGGAGGTTGAATCTGCCACGGAGCTGGAAAACTTTCCTAGAGTTTTAATAGCCGCGGATTTGAAGTCTTCGATCTTTTTTAGGATTGTTTTTTTCCAAATTAGTTTACCACGTGAATCAGTCATAGCTGATGTTGGTTCAATATCAACCCAGGAGCAATGGAAAGTGAGGAAAAATATCCTGTCCATCGGTTATCAGATTACCCCAAATGGAGTGGGTGAGAGCAAATGATACTTATTCGTGCCATCCTAGAACTGGAGTCACCTTAGACTGATGGATCACATGGCGACACACTGAAAGGGAAGAAAAAATAAAGAACATAAGAATGGAAGAGGAACTTTTGATTGAATTTCCAGCGGTGGAAATCGTACCCAGGATGGTTATCATAGACTTTATTAAATTATGGAGTCCAGTTCCCAAGATAGGAGTCCAGGTATCACGTCCATCCGTACACAGCTAATCGCGGATCGAACTAACTGGTCTTTATTTTATTTATTTAACTCCAAGACCACCAAGAAAGATTGATCAACACTAACTAATTAGGTGATCCCAACTTCCAACAACATCCGAACTCTTCGCCTGGTCATGACCCAATCGCATTACGGTAGCGCTTTCTCTTCCTTCTGCATAGGAATTCAATCGGCGTGCACTTTTTTATAATCGACCGAAATTCCTCTGCATGGGTTATTTTTTCCTTGAATGGGTTTCCCAGTTCCTTGCAAAAACGTAGGAAACCCTAAATCGTCGCCTCATCAGAAACGAGGCCGCCAATGGAGATGTCGGTGTGGTGCATAATTTTCCCCTGAGAGAGTTCAAACGATCAATTCTCGAAGAGGGAATGGCAAATCTCCAGGCGGAGCAAGCAATTCAATAGTAGGAACAATGACTTGTTGACGCAAGCAGCAGGGTGGAAGGGGCTCTTCTTTATGATCGCTTTTAAAATGTTCCATTTCCGACGACCCTTGGTAAGCACATCCTCCACGTGACTCGAGAACGTCATCAGAGAGTCGAAAACTACCCTAAGGATTTTTTGGGTCTGCGTAGAAAGGATAGAAGTATCTCCAAAACACAGTTCGAGTCCATTTTTAATCTTCTATCAGTAGTGAAAATGGTGAACTGGGATTTAGATGCTGACACACATAACATATTTGCAGATAGCCAGTCACATGCTCGGTTTCATTGGGGTGGAGTAGTCTTGATTTTGAAGTGATTTTGTCAATCCGGACTCCCAGTTAAGAAATTTTCCAGCCATAGCTTGATGTTCGGATGTAAGTTCGAATTAAAAATCTATTTCGTTAGAAGTTTCCTCAAACCAGAATCAAAGGCCTTCTGTATATCGATGGATACAAAGGCCGTCCGTAAGTGTGTTCTCATGTTGTAGCTGTCAGTAATAAACTGGGAGATAGAACCCAATTGAGTCGTTGTAGAACGGTCTGCCCTGAAACCATGTTGAAATTCTGGTAGATGTAGAAAAGGAGAGATGCGCATTAATAAAGCTTTTCCAGCACTTTTGATAAAACATAAGTTATTCAGACGGTAAGAAGGAACGTCTTTTGGTTTTCCAGGCTTTAGAATTGGCGTAATCAGGAAATTCTTCCATATATTAGGTAACGTATGGTAGTTGATAGAGTCGTTGTACAGTCTTGATAATATGGCCCGTGCCTGAGGTCCAAGGTGTTTGAGGTGAATAGTGCAAATACCGTCGGGACCACAATCAATTTAATAGCATTGTCAACATCATTGGGGTGAAGAAAGTGGAATACGGTTCTTGTTGCGGCCCGCACATGTGGAGAGCGAGAGAAATCTTTATGGCTGATCGATACGTACTACTTCATAATCTTGCTTCAAGCTTGAGAGCGGGTTCCGAAGCATTGCGGGTAGCGGCCTCAGTTCCGCAGTCATTCTCATTGATAAGGCTATTGATCCTTCTTAGCATTTTCCAAAATGTGGCACAAGAGTTTTTGTGACATAGTCGTCCAACTAGACGACTCCATTTGAGTTTGTTATTAATTAAGTTCAGATAATTTGGTATTCAGTGAACCTATAGAATAAAAGGAGTTATTGGACTGGGTCCTGTTTCTCTTCAGCGCATCTCGATCTTGATGAGTGACACAATTTGCGATGATAATCTTGGATTGAACTTCTTGTAAGAGGCCACATCTACAAATAATTTATCAGCTTTCAAAATGATAGCAGACAGAATCTTGGCCGTCTTCTCTACTGTACAATTATACATAGTAAGATCAAGCTTGCCTTGCCAGTCAGCCTTCAAATAATTTTTGAACTTTGTAGAACAACACAGTGAACAAATAGGCCTTCTAAGTCTCAACATAATGGGGTTATGGTCGCTTGAGAAACCATAACAAACATTCCATGAAATATATCCAGCCATAGAAGGAGAGCAGAGAGACAGGTCCGGGGATGTTGGACTGTCCCTTCTGCGGGTCGGGGTCCTTGTGTGTAAGTCCGGGTCATTGAGGATAGTCAAATCATTAAGTAAGGAAAGGATGTACTCGCCGCGACTGTCGGCTGATTGTGTCCGGAGCCAGAGTGGATGTTTGGCATTTAGGTCGCCGCATAATACCAGATCCTTCAGTTTAAAAATTTCAATAAGTTTGGGATATACTTTGGAATAAGGGAAGTCGACAAACTCTGAGGTGGGATATAAATATTACACAATGTAAAACTTCCTGAGGGTGAGAAAGGAACTTCAATAGAGATTTGCTCCAGAATAGGGTATCCTTCGCAAAAAAAGAATACAAACGGGGTGAACAAAAGACCCTCCCTAACAAACGTCAATAATCCTTCACCGAGACTTCTTGTGCGGTCCTTTCGGAGTATATTGTAGCCAGGGAAGCGTGGGGTGGCGGATGACCTGGAGAGTTTAGACTCCTGAATAATGGCAATGTCCACTTTCAAGCGGGCTAAGAGGGAACGTAGCTCCAGCACTTTATTACGGATTGCATTGATATTGAGTTGGAGAATGACCAGCGTGGAATCAGGACCCGGGTTAGGTTTGATGTCACCAGTCCAGTTCTCAAGATAGAAGTCCAGGTATCACGTCCATCCGTACACAGCTGATCGTGGATCAAACTAACTGGTCTGAAAAGTTTGACTTGCAGATATCCTGAAATCTTAAAATAAAAATTATATTAAATTAAAAAATTTAAATTATTATATAAAACGTTTATTTTCTCGTGGCCATCAATGAGTAGTAAAGAAACACGGGAGAATTGTTGGAAACATCGTGACTCTTACTTTACTTGTTTAACGGAAAATAATGAAGACAAAAATAAATGTGAAAAATTATTTGATAATTTTAAATCAAATTGTTCAAAGTCGTGGGTTTAACTTGCATTTTATTTTAGGTGAAATATTTCATTAAACAAAGAGATCTGGAAATTATGAACAAAAAACTTGGTTGACTATTTATTTTATAATAATTTACTGTAAACTAATTTTTGATACTTTGTTATGTTTGGTACTACCCTACAATTCACTGTTTCATTCTACGTTGGAAAATAAAGACGATCAGGTAGTGGTAGTGGTGATGTGAGTTCGAATACTACGCAGTTACCTACTTGGTCGGAGGACTTTCCCTTTTCAGCTTAAAAGAGGTGATCTACATGTCATAGGAGACGTCTAATGCCTCCCTGTCATCTAAAAAGGATCCCTCTCTCCCCTACTCAATGGAGGGGTTTCCACAATGCAGATATGAATGGACGTGATTCTTTGAAAGGGTGCGTCCCATTTCGACGGGAGAATTGAACAAAGTCTGTCTTAGCTATTTTAGGGGTTATTAAAAAATAATAAAGCATCAAGTAAGGAATTGGTTATTTGTCAATAAAAACTGAAAGGTGAACTTCCGATGGTCATTCCAATACGATGTCTAAACCTTTTCTACACTTAATATGATTAGTGAGCGTAGAAAAATCCCGGAATACGATTCTCTCCGGGGAAAGAGGTGAAGACTTCTAAATACTGACTTTTCAGCGAAGGTCAATTATTAAAAATGACGTGATTTTACAATAGTTAGTTAGAACCACTCTTGTGTTACCCATAAGCATATGAATACTTAGGGTCCCGATTGTGGCGTACTCTTTGCTATCCGTTCTCCCAGTTTCTCCATGAAACCTAACTTCTCACACGCTTCCGTAGTTTATCAAGGTCGTTCATCGACTCTTACAATGATCCTTAGGATAGCATTAAAGTGTGCTTCAGGCCCAACATCCATCTATGCTGATTGAATATGCCTTGTTGTAAAATTTTACGCCTGTCTGAACGTCCTGATCCCTTCAGAGTTCTTGTGTAGGATGGCTGTTGAGTCAGTTGCAACTCAAAAAATTGAAGAGCGTATTCAAAACTGAAAAGACGTTTATTATTATTGATGACTCCGATGTTATCGACTGGTCATGTTTTCGGTCTTGTTGGGAGTATTCTGAACTATCCTAGACGTATCTTCTTGACTTCAAACAACTCGGCTCTTCTCCAACTGCGGGTGTTATTTGCCAAATTATTTAACATCGTAATACAGTCAGGAAAATATTTTCTTTATTTACCAATAATGAGAAAAATCTCGAGGAAATATTTTTTATTGGCATTGGTCATTCACCATATTAACCATCAATAGGTTTGTCTGACTTTTTTGTATTTGAAATTGAGGGAGTTACCTTAAGGCCACACACTATTATTTTTCCAATTGGAAGCGCAATCTCTCAATTTATTAAAAAAACAACCAACAGTGTGTCATACAGTGTCCTCCCTGACTGAGTGATTATTCCCTCTAAGTATGTCGAGCGAGATCGTTCGAATTGCCATCAGCGCTCACGGAGATCTCCTGTGCATTGGAAATCCGATTCCCTAGACGACTCATGAATTCTAGCGTCAAAGACCCAAAGGAACTGGACGTTTTAACTGCGAACGGAACAAACAAACATCCTCGGGTAGGACCGTGTATTTTGATCTCTCGGCCTTCTCAGCGGGAGAGCAGGCTCCAGGGGTACTCTGATGTAGGTTGCAAGGGGCGAAAAACTTAAAAGGAAATATTGAACAAAATTGTCAAAAAATGACATTTCGGTTGACATGAACATGGAAAATGATTCAATTGATGATTATGTTTGCCAACTGTCAGTCAACTTCGTATTGTGTAGGAAGGGCAATAAAGACGCTTAAAAATATCTCAATTTTTTATGAATATATATCGTTTGGTTTCATGTGGCTACTTGATTGAAGATTTCTGTTTGTTTCTTCTGTTTCTCCTCTTCACTTTTAATAGAGTGGCGTCATGTGATCCACTTGTCTCAGGTGACGCCCAGTGCTAAGGTGGCACTCCACTGGAGGAGTTCTCACAATTACAAGGAAACGACGTCTTCTACCCTTTATGCTGGTTCTGGTGGACTTGTGTGACGGATTCCGTTTATGTAATAGTGGAAACTGGACACACTTAATTAGTTTTGTTAACTTCTCTCTCGGTGTATCCGGGGTTAATAAATACACTGATGACCACAATCGTGGGATATTAGACTTAAGGAGTTACCTAAACGAACGTCTGGTAGAACGGACGACAATGATTTTGTGTTCGATGATGTGGAGTTGCTTAATTCAGTATAAAACATGTATTTTTGGGAGATGGTCATTAAAATTAATTAAGAAAACTGAGTTAACGTCAGTTGAGCGCAGGTTGATGGAAGGCGAAGTTTCATTTAAAAAAACTCGGTTCGTTTTTGAGAGACGATGAGGACTGCTAGTAGAAAATGCTGCCATCTTGTGCAGTGAAAAACATGGAGCAATTGAACGCGTAGAAAACAAATCTCTGAATCTCTGGATGGTTTTATATAACGCTTTCGCAAAACCAATCCTACTCTATAACTCGGGAATTAGGGAAAGTCAAAAACAGATCTTGAGAGACTCGACGGATATCGCAGAAATTAGTAGAAAAAATCTTAGGCTTTCACTGGCTCAAGGATATAAAAAGCAAGACTCCTTACAAGCTATTCAAATGCGGGCAGATAAACGAGGAAGTGACAAAATCACGGTGGCGACTCTTAACTTATTCTACGTACGGATGAGGTGACACCATGTAATCTTATTATGGAGGGCCTTTTTAAAGCAAGATGAAATTGGGGATACCCGAGAATTACAAATCCTCTCTGTCTGGATCATGACTATACCAGAATGGGGGGCACTGAATACAGCGAATGACTAATGAAATACGCAAACTTTCAAGGAGTAAAAATGGACGGAAAAACTGGTAGAAAGGATAGCAGACAGTATAGCACAAAACCAAATATTCATTCGACTGGAAACAATCTCATTAAAGGCTTTGTAATTTCTTAGTATGCTCAGATTAATAGAGAAACTGAGATGTCTTTGTAGAAAATACACCCTTATTCTACCAAATTTGGCTGAAGATTAATAATATGTGCCTGAAAATTTAGATATAGACAATAGAGGTGTAATTACTATTATTATTATTGAACCAGAAAACCACCATCATATCCAAATAAACAAAATTCAGGTGATCCCGGCCTCCCTCAACAGTCTTCGCATTTTTTTAGGTGTTCCGACTGCGTTCCTGCGCATTTCCGATATGGACGGGGTCCGCATACTCGAGGAGTCCCACTATAATCTATTAATATGTGGTTTACGTAATAATAATAAATTAAATTTTGATTAATTGAAATAATCAATATTTAATTGCATTATTCAGTTGATAATATAAAATAATAAATTATTAATTCCCCAAAATGACTAGAAACAGAAAGGTAACAAATTTAATAGAATTAGAACAACTCAACCAAAAAGAGTCCCAAATGCGTAGACATTGACATTATTAGGGGTTTGTTGTAAGTTTACTTGAGCCAAAATAAACTACAAAAAGACAAAGTCAAATTTTAAGATTTTCATGTTGACTGTCATAAAAATATTGTTTACTCCTCTTTACGGCATTTCTGACAGACAACCGTTTCGCGGTTTATTTCCTGTTTTTTACACGGGAAACATTTTCTTAACCGTTTTAAAGATTTCCTACGACTATCAAGTATTTTATTTCTCATTTTAGATTACCTACCTTTTCTACGTAAATACCACATTATACGTTATCATTGGGCTAATTACAACGTTAAACGAATCACTGTATTTGTTTTATACTTATAAAGGGAAGTTGTTAAGGATGAGGATGATTCTGACCTTCCACAAAATAAGTGGACTAAGGAATATATGAAAACTAGAAAAAGTCTAATTTTGTTTAATTAACACAGTCGCTGGACACGTTACCAAAATGATAGTCAACCAAGTGGAGACATCACCATCTGGTGAATTCGACCGCACCAGCGCATTCTTTCTGTTCATTTCCTTTCGGTGGTCTGCCCTCTCTTCATTTACGTTGAGTGGGCTGAACAGGGAGTGATTGGTCTCCCTTTTTTAAATTACTTGCTGGGGAATTCAATTCAGTAACTGTTTATTCTATTACAGCGAAAAAATGATCAACACATATTTATTTCTTCAAATGCTGTTTATGAACTCATTTATTGTGTATTTACTCGGCTTGGCTGAACAGGTTATTCGAAAGGTTCTATTGTTTGAATCTTAGAAATTTTTGCATTCTCAGCATTTTTCGATTATTACTTCAAGAAAGCCAGAAAATATATTTTTTCTGAAACTGAACTCTCTGAGAAATATTCACGTTTGGCTTTACTTGAGATATTACATCAAAACGTATTCATTTTCAGACATTCCTGGGGGGATCATAAAATCTTCATTATTCACTCTACTTCTGTTGTCCTCACTCATAATATATCAGGTTAGCACGAATATAACATTTAGTTCCAACATCATATTGAACTTAACATTTATGGATGGCTGATTGTCGGCTGGTCAGTCGTTCTGGGGTTATATTTGTCCAAAATTATCGTCAATATGAGAAGATTTAACCAAATTATGAAAAATGACAACATTTTGACGGTCGAACAGGTCCGTGGCTTTTTTATTGAAGATTGATTTGTACCAAAATATTGAAACTGATCCTGAATGTGAGAAACCAAACCTAGAAATTATAGAATTTCTATCGCATGTTAGTGAAGTCATCAAAGTATAATGCTTGTGATATTTCAGAACTTTGACGACAGTTTCAATATTGACTTTTTAGACCTCAACCCCCACATTCTTTCAATTTTGAAGATTGTCTTCTTATCTGCCCTTATTTCATCAATTAAGAAGCTGACTGGAATCAAAATGAAGTTCTTCAAAATGAAATTCTAATTAATTTGGACTCTTTTTTAAATTCTCAATTTCTTGTAATATTTCTAAAACGGGGGGAGTTTGTGACTTTGTGACCAAATAAAGTAGTGGTTAGTGATGTTGCCAATTTAGCTGTAAGCTCAATTCCCACACGTACCTACGTAGTCGAAGGATTGCCTTTTTTCTAAGGGCATCATTGGATCCACCAAACTCAGAAGACGCCCAATACTTGGCCGGCATCCGTCTCTCTTTTCTGTTTCATCAAGGGGTTCCCATAATAAGAGATACTTAATGAGGATCTATAGTCCGACCGGGGGAACTGGATAAAACCTATTTCAGGTATATATCTGGAGTTATTAAAAATGGGTTTTCCAAAGATCTCCAAATTTTGTGCCAGACGAGATTCAAACTCAGAGTTAATGCGACGCTTCTTTGTTCTGAAATTTCGTATATTCAACCCATGTCCATCTAAAGTTCATTTTTCAAAAATAATTAGAGAAATTAAACACAAAATAAAGTCATTCTAATAGTGAAAATATAGTAAGGAAAATTTATCTTATAACATTCGCGCCTCACAGACAGATGAGCGTTCAAGATCGTCACTTTTAAGGCGGAAATAATTTAAACCAGCATACTTTGTCAATCTGACACTTTCTTTGTTCAATCTGACACAAGATGAGGTCCTTAATTGAGCATGAAGGGATATTTTACGCAATAGAAGCGGGTTATTCTCAGTTTCCGTTATTCGGTTTTTAGTTTTCTACTCGATTATTACTTTAATTAACAATTGGTTAAACCAAAGTTAGTCAATAGACTAATCAACGAAGGTGGAATGGAATAAATAATAAGGAGATCAATAATTTTATTCGATATGGGAAAATAAATTTAAATTCATTATGGTGTGTAACAAGACTGATGGCTCCTGGTTCGAATCTCGCTGCTGTACATTCCGGATGAAGGTCCACGCACCTACGATGATTTATATTGACGAGTGACGTCATCAGTAACACTTCACTGTGGAGCTGGATCGTCTATAAGGGACTCACGCAACAACAAGAAGTGAAGAGCATTCCTTGGTTCTCCCTCAACGATTAGTTATCATTACTATTCTTTACTTCAAAAAAGACTAAAAATATGAATTTTGCTAAGAAGGTGGTATGATCCTCCCGTTATTTGTGCATTATTCACAGGCTGTGGAGGACATGATCCGGCGATATAGAACGGAAGATATGATTTAGCACCGAATTTTTTTGTTTAACGTGTCCCCATTTCTCTGAGAGTTATTAATAAAGCAATAGTCGAGAAAAAAAACTTTTATTATCAAAAAAGTATCGGAGACATAGTATCTCCATAGAAAAAAACCTTCTCAGGTTGAGTTCCCCGATGTTTTTTTCCACATATCATAAAAATATTTAAAAAGCTTATAAACCAGACAAGAATTCAAGTACCCGCGATCAACTGAGTCAAAGGTCTTTCACTTCTACCCACATAGCCTTTAATCCGTTGTCATATTGGTAGCTCAGGCACTGTTAATAAGTGCTTGTTCCTTTGCTCCCTGACATTAGCGCATATTACCAAGTTGATTAGTGAACCTATTTATATTCAAATTTTCTGACCTCATTCTCTACCAATTTGGTCATTAATTTGTATAGCATGGGCATGCGCCTATATTCATTTGACCATTACGGGTTGTCTACTTTAGGAATCAGGTACGAGATATAAGCACATATCCATTGAGGAATGATACCTGAATTAGACACATAACCCTCAAAATATTACTACAAGATTTTTTGTTAAAGAAATTAAACACTTCACAACTCCAGGGTTTTCCAATTCGAAAGCGTGCAATGTTACCTGTCATCGCACTATGGATCCAACCAATGCCACACGACTCAGTCATATACTGATTACTCTGTTTAATTATATGAAGAATAACCCCCTCATGAGCACAGACCATCTACATACTCAAGCGGCAATCATTTCTTACTCGGAATGTGCACACAATTTTTTCTCCACGGAAGAGTCACGATTGAATTTAAACTGATTGTTCTGCATTCTGTATGAGCACGTGTCCTCATAAGTTAACAGTTGTCCCTGAATATCGATCTAGACTTGTTTTAATCCAAATTTATTCTAATGAGCTCGTTAACGTCTAAGTGTG
This sequence comes from Dicyema japonicum, assembly GCA_011109175.1. NCBI lineage: Eukaryota > Metazoa > Dicyemida > Rhombozoa > Dicyemidae > Dicyema > Dicyema japonicum. Next base: position 836,184 of record RDEW01000019.1, on the reverse strand, counting down.
ACGCCCTGTGACGTTTTAACGTAGACCGCATCGAAGTCAATGGTTTCCCTTTTAACCAAAATTTCACATTTGGGATGTATTCATCAAGGGTTTTAAGCTCAGTGTCTTGGATCCTAGCCATAATGTTACCTTGCTAACCACTTAACTTTCGCAGTTTAAAAGCCATTTCATCATGAATAGTCTGCGTACTATAAAGAATTAAGAAAATCCTGTTCATATCAACAGTAGTCTCATACCTCACAATATCAGTTATGACCAAAGTAATGCATGAATCTTTCATGATATCCTACAACTTTCCAGGGGAACTTTGGTATTTCAAGAATGTGCCTACTCACTATCTCGTTTACCCTAAATGACAACAACAGCTCGCAATTTTGATGCAGTGAGCTATAGCACATCGAGAAACATTAGAAACAGTCGTTAACAATTTACTAGATGCTTTCACATGCACTCCATATTGGAGTTATAGTACTTCAACTGTTGGCCATCGGTTTCGGTGCATATGGGGCCATTATCAGGGAAAAGGTTTTGTTTTCACACACTTTACTGTCTAGTCCCTTTCCGTTAATTACCTGGATCATGGCCATGACGGTACTTAATTAGAGTTGGTTAACGTTAGGGCAGCATCCGCCATTTGGTTAGGACCTCTTTGTGGACCAGGTTACTGGGCAGCACCTATGTTATCGTACGATGTGACTAATTTGCGGTTGTCAGTCTTTTTAAATTTAAATGGAGCATACAACATAACCGCAAAGCAACACGTGAAAAATTTTGCAAGGACTATTCGAGAAATAATAGTAATCAATATTCCCTACCTGTCACAGTTCAGACTAATATTCATCATGTCACCTGTTATGCGGTTTCTTACGAGATTTAACAGATCTTCAGGGGTTAATAATTTCTATCTGTGATAGATCATCGTTGAAGACAGTCCGTGGGGTTATTCTTATCTTCCTAGATATTTTCCAAAAATTGCTGGCGTGGAGTAATTTTCCGTTGCATAGTTGTCGGGGTTGAAAATTCAGACGTAGAACCCACCAAAGGTTCCCGATCTCGAATTTCTATGATAATTTCCTATTCTTATAATAGGAATACAATCGTAGACCTTCTTGGTTAAAGATCTCCAATAAGGGTTTGCAGCCTCCTTGGAACACATTGTTTAGTCAAATTCACAGTTGGGAGCGTTGTACGTAAATCTGATTATGAAAGCACTGTATAGTCTCAGACAGGCTTGAAAAAATGCTATAATTTCTTTCAACCATAATCAATTAATTAACATAAACGTGTTTGATTTACTTTCATGTCAAAGAACACTAAATCAATATATAACAAATCAAGATGAATATGTTCTGCGAATTAAAGACTAATTTGTCTGTTCCACTCGCCGTGAAGACGTCTGGCTCCCTTGCGCCTGTGACGCTAAAATTCTTGAGTCGTCTAGGGAATCGGATTTCTACACGATCAGGAGATCCCCGTGATTGTTGCTGATTATTTAAACGAATCTCGCTCTCCATACTAAGAGGGAATAGCCAAGCAGTCAGGGCGTCCGCTATATGACCATTTTCTCACTTTTTCCGTAATAAGTTTTAATTAATTAAATTGATGTCAAATAAACCAAAGTATCCATAGGCAATTTTAAAATTAATTGTCAATAGAAAAAGGATGAATTACCTTGGACGGCTCCTGAGAGACTAGTCTTTTAATAAAAGTGATCAATTCTCAAGAGATTTAAACCAGTATACCCGTTAAAGTCTGGAGAAGTGGTCGCCAGTATACCCGTTAAAGTCTGGAGAAATGGTCTTTGTATTCCTCGCAGATATAGTTAATAAACTTGAAAGAATTTTCTTTTGAGTAGAAAGCTTTCCGTGAATATGTGCCACCACAAGAAAAACACTTATTTTTATAAGTGGAGTATGAGCTAGTGAAACATTGACATTTGTAGCACTGGATAGTTAGGACGCAAAGATGCCATACAAAACGTGAAGAAACCACAGAAAAGATTCAAGCTAAAATAGTAATACCATCATAGAAAGTCTTTTCTTATGGAGTCAAGTAAATAATCATCTTCAAAGTTATTAAAGACTACTAAGACAGGATAGCACATTTCTAGCTAGACGCCTCGAAAACAAGCAAGTACATCGGTGTTGGTTAGATGACACCTATAGATCATCAAATGACTTTCTATATATGGCATAGTACAAACCCATTGAGAGTTCAATGGAGGTGGGAAAACAGGTAGGTATGTCTCCAGACCTCACATGCATGGGCGAGGTCCTGACCGGGAGTGTAGAATCCTCCTGAACTACTAGCCATTAGCGATGAGAGATATGCAGGGAGATAAATATCTACAGAGCTGCGAATTCCAAGCTCTCCAAGTCTGAAAGGCAGTGTGGTCTGTTCCATGAGTATTCCTCAAACCGGACATTGAAGATACGCCCCGCTGTCGAAGATCCAGTCAATTTGTGTGAATTTGTTGGTCGCACTGGGTGAAATAGGGACACATCAAGCCTCTGTACTTTTTATGGGGGATAATTTCTAAAATTATTAAAAACCTTGAAATGTTGTATTAATTTGATAATCCCTCTTTGATGTGCAGTTTATAAAAATGAAGGCTTGGAGACGCTCGTGAGTGGCGTCTGAGGATCGCAATCGTTCGCAAAATTCCCTCAGGATTTTTGTAGAAATGCGCTCCATCAACCACCGATCTTTTTTTGTTATCAAATATTCTTTTTGATGGCATGTTGAAAGGAAAGTGATCAGAATCATAATCCCCGAGGTCTTAAAATGGCTTGAAACGACTCTTAAGGTATTTTTACATTTTTTGGCTCTCGCTGAGACCGATCCTAGATAAGTGTCTCCATAGTAAGGTCGGAAATGGAGAAGCAATGGCATTCTAATCATAAGATTTCCCACCCTTCCAGGGAAAAGAGTCTTCCCAGGCCATTTGTGTGTGCAATCAAATTCAAGGGGTTAAGCCGTAGTATTATCCAATTCAGTTATCGATTAACCCATTTCAATCGACATTATGAGATTATCTTTAAGTGGTTTAAAAACTTAATTACCCATCAAATAACTTATGTCACGCGGAAACTTGCGACATCAGTTCAAACCATTAACAACTGTAAGAGAAATCATTCCTCTAAATTTTATCACAATAAATGAGACATGAGTGTCCCTAGTAATAATGTTCCTTTTATTCGCTACAATAAAGTTATGACTGGAACGCAGCTTTGCGAGCATCACGCCCATCCACCAGTGTAGGAACCCCTCAACTGAAATAAAAAGTGTCTTTTTTGGATGTTGGCAATGGGTGTCTCCTTAATTAAACGGATCCTATGACGCCTCCATGTAATTAAACGCACAAAGGGCAGAAAGGAATCCTTCTACCAAGTAGGTAGCACTGGGAATAAGAACCATAGCTAATCGCAACTCGGGAGACAGGTCTACACTAAGCTACCCGCGTAAAACTCTAAAATAGTTCATATAAAAATTACACTGACATCGAAAACTTAAAATGATTGGTCATAAATGTAGCAACTGATATTAGAGAGTTTTAAGTCTCGTGTACAATTGCTATAATGTTGTATCACAAATAATAATTGCAATATTTGTTATTAGTAATACATTGTGGACATCCTACGCCATTTAAATTTAGTAAATCATCCCCAAATGGCATAAAAAGGGAAGAAAAAGTAGAGGGTTAGGGTTAACGACCACATGAGTCGCCGGATGTCAGACATGTTTTATTTCTATTGCGCCAATCATATTTGGTTAACCAATAATAATTAGCTTATTTTTCAATGTTATTAATTAATTATTTTAATAAATTAATTATTTCGTCCCGTCTTTGTGAAAAAGATAAATATTTAAATTAAACAACTTAATAATTATTTATCTTTCACTCTCCGTTAGCCAAGACACTTGCGGAGGATTGATTGATGCAGACGATCTGGACGAGATCAGGAGGCGAGCACCACGACGAATGGGATGGAGAAGGCTAACGCCAAGAATAGTCAAAAACATGGCACAAGCAAATCCATAAAAACTGTTTATTAGCAACACGGACGTGCATTAACTTAACTAACTTAGCTGACTCTCCGTTGCCGTTATAAAACAACATTCCCCCAAACTGGCTAAACTAAAAAAGGTTAAAAATTTATATGGAATCCTAAATAAGTTTTAGCTGACTGACCAAAAAGCTATAAAAGAGGAGCTCATCCTATTACAACTCGAACAACTTTCATAACAGGGTATTTCAACACCTTCCTTGATCTCACTTTATGTTCCTTGTTACTTTCATCGATTATTTTCTCAAAACTTATGATGACGTAATCCCAACATCGTTCGATCGAAAAACTCTCTCGTATCGATCGACATCCAATAACCATAATATTACCAATGTTCCAAATGGGACTTATTAGTGAAGTAACAGAAAAAAGCTGACGAGTTTTCTGCCGAGAACGTCAAACAGATCCCACCTGTAAGATGACGAGTCCTTCTGGCACGACACAGTAGTTGAAACGGATCTTCCTACCTTCTTAACAGAATCCCTCGTTAAGATTACCATTATGTCCAGTCATGGATTTTAAAATTATTTAAAAATTCGAATTACTAGGAATGAAATTTTATTTTAATAATCAGAAAAGTTAGTTAAGACGAGGTTTCATTATGACTGCAGGCATTGGGCACGCAATCTGAGTTACCTCTCATGATTTATTTTATTTTAATAACCCCGGGAACACCGAGAAAGAAAGACAAAAGAGTCAACAATTAGGTGATCCCAGTCCTCGCAATCATTGTGCCATTCGACGTCTGTGATCTCCATCGTCCCCACTACTTTCCGGAAGAGCCTTCTCTCGGTCTTGCAGAGGAATCCGATCGGGGAGGGGAATTTCTTATCCAATCGGTTTTCTTTTGCCATGGAAGGATCAGGCGAAGCGGATTTCTATCTTCCTCACAGACGCGAAGAAATCCGGAGCCACGACTACGTATCTTAGCTTCCATGAGTAGTGGGTCGACTGTTGATCCATTACGTGGGCAAAGCATACTGATTGTTTTCCGGTGTATCGAGTTGATTCTTTGGACCAAGACTCCGATAGCCGAATCTCCATGCAACGGAGGCATACTCAATGGCAGGCGCGATTGTTTGTTGGTAGAGGTAGAAACGGAAAAGTCCATGTTCCTCGTGGTCCTCCGAACAAGGGCGCGTATAACGTTAACTTTCTGGAGGCCCCTGGTAATCATGTCTGTTGCGTGGGAGTCGAATTGAGAGACTGTCGTACTTGACTCCAAGGACAGTGGGGGACCTTGTCACTGGAATCCGAGTGGAATTAATAAAGATACTCGGTTCATCCTTGGAACGACGGTCCGAAGTGAAGGTGGAACAGATGCCTTGGTTGCAGAAATCGTAAGTCGATTGCCAACAATCCAATCGTGGAGAGTGTTCAATTTTGTCTGAGTTTTAAGGGATGCGACTTGCGTCGAGCGGTTCCGTATTGCAATGATTACATCGTCTGCGTAGGATAATAGCAGGGAATCTTCGTCTCGATCATTAGGTAGGTCGTGTAGGAATAGGTTGAATAGAATTGGTGAAAGTGGAGACCCCTGGGGTACCTCGTTCGGTAGTAATCGTGATCTAGATCTGAGATCACCACTGACTACTCTTCCACGTCTTCCAGACCAAAAGTTGGCCAGCCATAATTTCACATTCGGACGAATATTAGTAGAAAATATTTTTCCAACCAGGATTTTCCTCGAAACAGTGTCAAAGGCTTTGTTGATGTCAATAGAAACCAAGATTGTGCGTTTGTGAGGTGGGGGATGGGTGTTAAAACCGTCGACAATGAACTGCGATAGGGTTGCCAAGTATGTAGCGGTGGACCTACCGCGGAGGAAACCATGCTGAAATATAGGACGTGGAAGATACGGAATAATGACTGATAATACAAGTTTCTCCATAATTTTTGACAGTGTGATGGTAACTGGAATAGGCCTGTAGGAGGCAGGTTCTGTCTCTGGTTTCCCAGCCTTCAATATCGGTATATAATATCCAATTGCGTAGTGGCTTAGGTGTTTTAGGTGAATAGAAGATACTTTGTCAGGCCCGCACGCCCGTTAGCTCTTTAATCTGGTGATCACATCCAAGACTTAGTCATCTGAAAATAGTTGGTGGTAAGGTTCCTTCTTCAGTTTATGGGCACGCACCCTAATGTCCAGGTGTTTCGAGAAGGTTTTGAAGCTAATTCCAGCGTAATGTTTCATAAGGGTGATAGGATGTAAGTGGCATAAGTGTTCAGGAGAAGACTTTCCGGTTCCTTCTACATCATCCTGCTTCGACTCGACTTGTTCAAGTGTTTTCCAGAAATGTCGGGATAAACTTTTCTTATCTAGGTGGTTAACTAGATGCTGATATATCTTGTCCTTGTGTTCTTTTATGCTCTGACAGATGCTTTTATTCAGTTGTCTGAGGGCTGTCAAAGACTTCATGTCCAACAGATGGCATCTCTTCAGCCGGTCTCTTTGTTTTATAAGACTTATTGTATAAGAACTGAGGGTAGGAATAAACTTCTTGTATGACGGAATAAAAATATGGTCAGCTTTCTGAATGGCAGCGCTGATAATTTCTGCGGCCTCATCAATAGAGCGTATTGGGAGGATAATCTCCGGGCCAAGAATTTATCCACAAGGTTACTGAAACCAGACCAGTCAACCTTCGTATAATCCTTGAATCTTTTTGATTCCGCCGGTCGTCTCCTGTATCATCGAAGACCTCTCAGTTTTAGAAGGATTGGATTGTGGTCACTGGAGAAGCCCGTTCCAGGAAATGAGTCCAGCCAGAGAAGGTGAGCATATGTTAAGTCGGGAGATGTGCAGCTATCAGTTATCCTTAATGGGGTCCTCGTATGTGAGTTAGGGTTGTTCAGTATAATCAGGTCAGGAAGATAATTTGCAATGAGTTCTCCTCGGTTATCAGAGGATTGGGAAGTGAGCCAAACTGGATGTCGTGCATTAAGATCCCCACATAACAGTAGATTTTTCAATGTTGAAATGCGTGATAAATCAGGGGTGTAAGATGACGGACACGATCCTTGTGGAGGAATATATAAATTAGCCAAATGGATCCAAAAGGACGGGAATAACTCGATTTTGACAGTAATCTGCTCCAAAGTCTTGTCGGAGCCAAGAAGCTCTGAGGTTCGTTGAGTTGTATCCATAAAAGGAATATCGTTCTTTATAATAGTAAGTAGTCCTCCTCCGCGTCCTCCCTGACGATCTTTACGGATCACTGTGTATCCGGGAAAAGAGGGTGTTGGTATGGAGGGAGATAGCTTGGACTCCTGTATTAAAGCGAGGTCAGCCTCATTTTCGCGGAGGAGTGCCCGGAGTTCAAAGATTTTCTTCCTGATCCCATTCGTATTCAGTTGTATAATTGTAAAACCTCTCCATGGACCAGGATTGGTTTCGACGTCTCCACATAGAAGAATCAAAAGTCTGGATAAATGGGGACACCAGACAGGGTCGAAGACACAGGAGATGAAAGGACCACCGGACGGTGGGGAGAAGCTGTTGGCTCTTTTCGTTCCATTTTGGAATGGGTGACACCATTTCTGGTGAGCCACATGACACCACGCTAACAACATTTTCAAATTTCACCTCTCATGATCGCGAGCCCAATGTTCGGGAAAAGTCATTCTAGCCTCGCCCGAGAAAATTAATGATTAGAATTAATTAAAATATTTTTTTGTAAAATTAATTATTTTATTTTATTTAATGTCCAACCATATTAAATAAATTACTTATGATTTAAAAAATGTAATAATGACAAAAAGAAAGTATCACCATGAAAGCAAAGACTCTGATCAAAAGAGAAACCCACACATAGATAATTCAAAGTACAACAATTCTATTAATACTAGTCATTTACAAGAAAAAAATAAACCTTTTACTAACAAACCCGCCAACAACAGAGAACTAAAATACTTGGACAGATTTTAATTATTTAGTCACTGAATTTATTCTTTAATTCTAATGATTTGCTTATCGTAACATGTTGGTTCTAAGAATATTTGAATTTACCTCATAATCTTTAAAATTAAAATCAATGATAATAGATCTACTAGTAAATAGAACATTGTGGTTTCCTAATTAACTTTTTGTAAAAGTATTTTAAACATTTTCAATTCTGTTTTTTATCAACAACGGATATACATGAAAGAGGTTTTATCCAGTTCCCCCAGTCGGAAAAACCATTGCGTCCTCCATATCCCCCATTGTTGAAACCCCTCCATTGGAGTAGGGAATGGAGGAATCATTTTTGGATGTCGACCAGACTACTCTCCTGAGATAGATTGATCCCATGACGCAAACTAGATCTCATCTTCAGTTCAGTTAGTCTATTTGTGGAATAATTCATAATCCTTTATTCTTTTTAATCAAAATGTCATTACTAGTCAATATTATCACATATTTTAAGATAATGGTAACCAATAATTGTTGGGTGGAGTTCTGTTATGTTTTAAATAAAGTTTTTATTAAGAAGTTAATTTGGCCAAGATTGAGGTGGGGCGTACCTCGTGAAATGTCTATTTATCCTAGAGGGAAGTCATAAGGGGAGCCGTCTTGGGCAGCATGCTGTAGGGGGAGCAGATACAAGCCATAGAGTTCACGTTATTAAGCTATATTCGCTTTCTTCTCGATGTTTTTTTTATCATAGACAAGATCGGCTGATAGCGATCATCGTGTTCTATTGGCAGAACTGAAGACTTCGAGCGCACGGGTTTTAATCGATTGCAGGTGGGTTGTGAATTCCTTTGCAGCTCTTCGTGATGAAGCACGGTCAGTGACGTTCTACTTGTTATAACGACGGTGTCACGCATTCGCAGCTTGCGTGCGAAGAGTATTATGCCTTGGTTACCGGAATTTTTAGACCCAGCCCAATGATTATTGTCGACAAGACGATTGTTTCCCTTGCTACAGTTTGATTCTTGTGTGTATTCTTCTGTTTTGATTTCTTGTGTGTATTGATTTCCTCTCGTATCCAGAGATGCATGGCAAAATTGGAATCTCAAATTAATTAACTTTTCTGGTTCCGCGGACATTTTTAATAATAATTGATTTCCTCTAATTTGATCCGTCAAATGAAGCGAATAAAAACCAGCAGGGCTCAAAATAGCCTTAAGAAAAGGCTCAGAGAAGCAGAATGCTATCAGAGGATGTTTACATGTGGGTGAAGAAACAACAAACGAAATAATGGTACACCTCACTCTTTTTATTGGAAGAGCCAATTTGTTTTTGTAAAATTTTTCCTGGTCAAAAAGCACGCTTTGGCATGAAGGACGGAAACTCGCGTTTTTTTTTTTTTTACGAGTATGGACGATGTGACGGACTCAGAAGACATCAGAAACCAGATGCTTTGAATAAATGAAATTTCTGGTGCTCCAAGTATCCCGTTTTAAGTTTCTTTTGTGCCGTATTTCTAATCATCCTCTCCGTCAGCCTCAACCATGATCCTCTGTTGCGCGCTAGTTCTCTTAGGTAGTCCAGGTCGTCCGTCGAAGTTAGTCTCATACCAACAGCCCATAGGTTTTTCATTCAAGATAGTCGGAGGTGTCGTTCTTGGCCTTCCACGGAATCCGGCTCCTGTGTGTGCGAAGTAGTTGTCCATTGCGACATTTGCGGGGACCTGGTCATTTAGACGTAAGACGTGGCCAAGAGACTCTATCTTGAATTGAAAAGATCATCTGACAGCACGCCGGATTTTCATTTATTATAAAGGTTTGCATTAGAGATCTTCATAGGCCATAGACCAGTTGATCTTGAAATCAGTAACACCCTAGTTTTAAAAAAATTGAAATACACCTACGTCAGTGCTAATTCAACATTAAAAATGACTTATTGAAAAAATGTAAAAACTCGTTCCTGGGACAGCATTCATAAAAAATCTTTGAATTTTAAGTGTAATTTTGTGCTACATAGACTGACCAGAAGTGGTTATTGTGTTGCTCGTGTCTCATTTAGCTATGAGGTCGATTCCCACACCACTACCTGTGTGGTCGAAGAATTTTCTCTCCGCTATTTGCCTTCTTCAATTCCTAGATGAGTCATTGGATCTACCTAACTCAGGAAACACCAGATTCCTGGCCGGGATCAAAAAGGATCCCTCACTTCTCAACTCCAGCAAAGTTCCCATAACGGTGGACACATGAAAAGGACGCAATGCTGTGCAAAGGAAACTTGATAAAACTTATTTCAGCTGCCAGAGGTTATCGACAAAGAATAATAACTTATGACAGATATCATCCAAGTTCTATCAATTTTAGGCTGAACAGATTTGAACCTGGATCCTACGTGTATCGACAGTTCCTCCGTCCATGCAATATGAAACTGAGTAACACTACAGTTAGTCCCACCTCTACCTCTCGACCAATTAACCGTTGATTGATATCGATAATTGATTGTGTCAAATTAAGCAATGTTCGTGACAACTATCTTCAATTTTAATAAAATTGTATTTTTTACATTTCGTTGCCAAGTTAATCACGGATGCCAGCTTTTTTGAAATCAACAGTGAAAAACATACTGTTCACCATGAGAATGAAAACACAGAACACTCTCTCCCCAAAAGCCTTGAAAAAAGTTCAAAAAATGAAGAATACGTACAAGGTTATCCCCGACGAAGAGGATTCGTTCGATATAAAATTGGGTTATAAAATTTTGGAATCAGAACTTGAATCAATTTATGGGAATAAATCCTATGATCCTCTTTCATGCCAATTGTGGTCGAAGAATCCGCGGATGAAATCAAAAAAGCCATAAGACGAATCACTCATGATAACTACAAAATTGTTGTGATGCTGTTTGTTTCTCAAAAAAGCCTCCAGAGCCTCATGATCTCTTCCAAAATGCTTAGAGATCTCGAAGTTGATGTAGAATTGTCCAGCACATACGAAGGAGAAACATTCTTAGTTTATGCACTAGTTTATGTGTTTTATTCTCACTAATATTGATTTTTATTCCTTTCTGCTCCTTGCATTCTATTTTTGATCCACCTATCCAAAGAGACATCCACTACCTGGTCGGCTTCTCCCTACTCCTCTGAAGGGATTTCTATAATGGCGGATATGAGTGGATGTGATGTTTGGAAAGTTGAGGACTATTTTGGTCGTGAAACTTAGTTGAGGACTATTTTCTTTTCTCTAATCCGGTGATCCCGGGAAAATAATTAACAGATTTCGTATCTATCAGAATTGTCCCCCAAATAATCACCAGCAATTTAATTTTCTGTAAAGTAAATGTAATGTGGATCATTTAACAAATCATTTCTTGAAGGGGTTGTACTAGCCCAGGGGTGCAACCGTGGCTCTTTAAATTTTTTATGGCTTTTTCAATTATCGCAAATGATTACTTAAATCTCCAATAAAAACATTTTCAAAATAGTGTTCTTCCAAAAATTTTTTTTATGTATATTTTAGACTATGTAATATTTAGATGATATTTTATATTAAATTGTTATTTTTATTTAAATTATTACATATTTTTGCATATTTTAATTTTAAAATCTTACTCCTTAATTATAAATTCTGTTTGTGGCCTCAATTTGTCTATAAATAATGTCTCCTCTGCCACAAAACATCTAACCATAACAAAAAGTCAAATCTGGAGAGACACTTTAATTCAAAGCAGGTAACTTTTCAAGAAAATATCCAATTGGCGATGCACGAAAACTATCTGAGGAAGAACTCCAAAAAATATAAAATTGAAACTTCAACATTTAATTATTGGAAACAGTCTCCAGGACTTATAATATCGGTAGCTTCATCGTCAGTCATGAGATTGCTAAAATGGTAAACCATTCACAGTGTGAATACTCAAATCCTGTGTTCACAACAACTATTACAAAATTTACGAATAAAACAGAGATTTTAAATCAAATTAAGAATACATCGTTATCAATTGCGAATAGAACTAACAAGATTTCCTGCAATGTGACGAGTCAAATTACTGACGCAAATTTGGAATCTTGTCATAGGTAAAAAATGACGAGTTACGATCCAGACATGTAACAAGAGTCGAGCAAAAGGCCTGATAACCCCTAGTTCAAATCTTATTGCTGTACACTCTGGTTGAAGGTTCCATGCATCTACGATTTATTTATTTATTAACCCCGGATACACCGAGAAAAAAGTTAAAGTAAACAACTAATTAAGTGTATCCAGTTTCCACTTCTACAGAAACAGAGTCCATCCGGAATCAGCATAAAGGGTAAGACGTCCATTACATGCAGTTGTGAAAACCCCTCCAGTGGAGTGGGGAAGAGCAAATGATCCTTTTTCATGCCGGCCTGGCACTGGGCGTCACCTAGACAGGTGGATTACATGACGCCACTCTATTAGGAAGAGAGAGAAGGAACAGACAAGCAAGCAGGAATCTTCAACCAATTAACCACGCATCACCACATGGCGCCACGCGGCCACAACATTAATCTCTACGATGCTTTGGCTTGACGAGTGAAGGCGTCATCAGTGAACATCTTACCGCAGAACCGGATCGTCTACAAAAAAACTCTCACCCAACACGAAGAAAAAAAGTGAAGAGCATTCCCTGGTTCTCCACCATCGATTAGCTATGATAACTTTTTTACTTAAAATAAAGTGTGTGTCCTGCATGAGAAGAGCTATAGCTAATGTGGTTCTTCGTAAAGTGCAGTATTACCATTGCGTAGTGCAGAAATTTTCAATTTCCGTGGACATTGATTATACTGGTTGGCATCGGAACTACTACAACAATAATCCCAGTCTCTGAATCTTATTGAAAGAGGAACGTCTGTGGTGCAATATTAACTTTACGAAACATCACAAGAACTTTGTTCAACTAATGGTGGATACCGTGATAGATTTTTTTAAATATGGAATATTTTTGTCGAATTCCAATTGTAAGAGATTGTTCCATATTTCTGGAGAACATGATATTTAGAAACTTCATCAAGAAAGAATATGTCAAAGAATTAATTAAATGATCCCAACCTCTAGTAACTCCGGAATCTCCTCGAGTAAATTAGCCAGGGATCCCACCGTCTTCTGGAAATGTCTTCTTCTACGGAGGATGTTCAGCTTCAGGACTGATTCGGATTCTTCCGCATGGATAGCCCTTTCCCGGATTCTTCCGAGATAATTCTTTAGCGCCTTGGAACCTCCACCGTCGCGGCTCACTGTCTCTTGATAGCTGCCACCTGATTTATTTATCAACCCAACCAAGGGTTACAATATTTTGTAAGCCCAGCACAAACATTCACAACTAATTAATACAATGAAGGAACCCAGGGAGAACGTCTCCTTGTGCCGACCAAATCCATCCTCCAAAAGGTGAAGTTAGTCGCCCACCTCCATTTCCGTCACACGTATGTTAAGTTGGTGCCTGGTTATTTAATGTTTAATAAATTTAGATTTACGAAAAATAGTAATAATTAATTGAAATTAAATATTTTCAGTCTCCAAGCAACTGATGGCTACTTTGGATTGGAATAAAATTGAAGAAATTGCTGTCAATCCGACTGATAAGTTTGATAGTGACTACTGGCTCGATCAACTAGAGACTGTAACACTAGCACTAACTGTTATAGGCAGATCTGAAATCTCTGGAAAATATGGAGAAGGCGTCTAAGGTCATCCAAGTTCTTATTACCATTGCAAAAATTAAAAAAGAGAATAACGAGAGTTTAGCCGAACTTATTGAAGAATATGACAACCAACTCACAACGAAGGAAAAGAAGAGTATTCCCAGTTATTTATATTTTAGTCAGTTTTCTAAAACGAAAGGTTAAAACTCAGGAGGTAAGAATAATAAATAACATTCAAGTCGATTGAAGCTCTCCCAGAATCTGAGGCTACAATAAGGTCAAGGCTGACTGAGGTTGAACAGGAGTTTGAAGAATTACAAGCAGCACATTCCTCACTTACAAGGGACTATGAAAGTGTGGTAGCCAATGAAACTGCCGCTATCGCTCAGGCAGAAAGCGCCACAAAAAAAGCTAAAGAATTAGAAACAAGGGTATCTAATTACAAGGTGTATTATAGAATCGACAATTGATAGAAGATTTGAGAGAATATAAGCATCAGGTCAATTTCCAGAGGGAGACCATGTTGGCCAAAGGACTCGGAACTGCAGAAGCTGAAGAAAAAGCAAAAAATTTAAAGAAAAATTAATTGATGCTTTGGATGAGAACTCAGTATTGTCTATTCTAACTAGGCTTTAATTCAAGTGAACAAAAAGCTGAAGGAGGCAACTGATCAAGCAAAGGAAGAACTCCAAGAAGGAAAGGTCGAAATCGAAAAATGTCTCGAAGAAAACCTAAAACTTAAAGGAGTATTAAAATATAGCGACAACATCATCGAGGAGCTACGAAAAGAGAATATTTCCTTAAAGACACAAGTAAATAATTCTATCAATAGAGAACAATGAATTTAAAGGGATCCTTCGAACCGATGATGATGTCAACGATGAGATGATGGTCCTGATTAGTCAGAAAGTGAAGGAGTGGGGGGTATCGAAATATTAACGATCTAAGGAACTGATCGAATCGAAAGAACTGGAAATATCAAAGTTAACACGAAAAATTGAGGAAAATAAGAAGGAAAATAATTTGCTTAAGCTTGATTCCGATAAAAATACAATCACGAAGCTCACAGCCGTATTTCCATATTTTGATCATTAAGGCCCTCGAAGAAAAGGAAATTCAAGTGATCAGTCTACAAGAAGAGCTTAAAAAGGCCGCAGGTGAGATTGAGCATGAGATTGAAAATTTCGAAGCAATAAAATCACGAATTTCCTCATGTAAACAGATTTTATCACAAATAGCCGAAACCCTATCAAAAGTTTCCAAACTAGAGAAAGAGCTATCAGAAAGTCAACAAAAGTTCAATAAAGCCCAGGAAAACTTGGAATTGGTATTTTTGAGTTCTAGAACTAAGGCCGAGAAACGAATCATGGAATTAGAGATCGAATTGGAGAACAGCGTTAACAGAGGACAGAGAATAGAAAAGGTTTAATGAGTAATTCAATGAAAGGGAATCTACGGACTTTCAGATGCAATAGCAGAAATGAATGATCAAAAGGCTCAAGTTAAAAAGTTGGAAAAACAGCAAAAAGAAACATTGGAGCTTCTGAGCCACATGGAACTCAAAGTGGACCAATTGCTTGACCAGGAAGAGTTTTACAGGAGCAAATTGGCTCTTCCAATAAAGGACAAAGAATTGGATAGATTTATGACTTCCAGACGGTTCCAGCAAGAAGAGCTAAAGGCTTCTTTGGTGATACTTCAAAATGAGGTACGGGGGTAAAAAACAGGAATTAGATTCGATTGTTAGAAAAGGAGCGAGAAGAATTAAAGGAGCACGTTCGAAATTTGGGAAAACTCGTGGCCCAGAAGTTTATTTTGCTTAAAATATGTAAGACTGGGAAAAGACTCCGAATTGGCTATTTCAAGAGAACTTGAAAAGAATTTCAAACATAACGAGGGTCACAGACCGTCTGCATTAATAACCGAGGTAACTGACAGATTTAAACGTAGATCGCTAATCTGAACCACATTGTTTCTGAGTTGTCGAATACAAGAGAAGTTAAAGACGAAATTACACTCCAGAATAGAACAATTAAGGCGGATAACAAGAGACTGAAGAATTTGTTAACTGACTTGGCTTCTAAAATAAGTTAAGGGACTTAATCATAGACAGAAAGCCACGAGCCAGATCATATTCTACTAACTGCCATAGAAGAAGCTGTAATGTGATTCTAATTTATGAGATAGACAATCGGTGCTGTTGGGGGATCAAATATTCCTCGAAGCAATGAAATGCGGGTTTCGGCAGACTTTTATGAGTTTCCACGTGCAGATAAATTAAAAATTACGTTTCTGGAGAATTCTACCAATTTTGGAGCGGAGTTTTTGGTTAGTATGGAAGAATACCTTGCCGAAACACTTAAGGTCTAATTTTGACTGAGTCGTATAGAGAAATGAGGTTTTGGAAAATGATTTGACTTTGGCGACTGAAAAATTGACCCACGTGAACTCCAACTACGCGGTTTTGAAAGAACGGGTTGGACTTGTTTACAAAGACTACAAAGCTCATAAAAATGTAATTTCTAATTTATTACCAGGAATGGGAAAACGAGCGAGAACTGTTTAAAAGTAAAATTCAAAAGTTGGAAAATAAACGGAGCGAGGACGAAGTAGCAATTTTGGAATACGAAGTTGTCTTGTATTACAAACCAATAGAAATTCGTCAATACTGTCAAAAACGACGACCAAGTCAAAAAAAATTTGGCTGAGTTGACGAGAAAGGTCGTGTTTTTGTCGGTCAATGAGAAAGCGTTGATAAACCGCTATTCCATGGTGTCTGAGGCTGAGAATGAAGCCAATAAGGTTTTCCGTAAAGTAAAATTAACAGAAAATCGACAAACTGACGGAATTTATATCCTCTTTGGAAACTGAAAGAAATAAACGGATCTCAATTCTCGAAGAGATAAAAGTAATTCTCAGTCTTGTCACATTTAGGATAAGGCTTCGTTCAAGATAAAATATTTACTAAGAAGATTGGAGGATTCTGTCTCTAAGACTTTGTACAGCAAAATTTTTGAGGAAAATATAAAGCTAAAGCAAAAATATAACCAACTCCTGCAAAAAACTAACACAAATTTATTCGAAAAAGTTCAATGGACAAACTAAGAGTAATATTTAAGTTATTTCCAGATTGAAATCAAACGACTCTCTAATGACAAAAACTCCTTGGAAGAAGAGGTCAAGGTAGCTCAAGCCAAAATATGCCTTTTGGAATCACAAAAACAGTCGGGGGAGACGAGTATGTCAGATATATTAGTATTTCAGTTGAAAGTGATAATAGCTTGAGAATGCGTCTGAGATTTTTCGAAATGAAAGAAGTCGAGGACAGGCAGAGAATTGATTACGGGAAAAAGGTACAACAGGAACTGAAAAAGTCTCTCGAACTAGCCGAAGAGCGAAACTCTCAACTGGAAAAGAATATCACTCAGGTATTATTTACCATCTACCTTCTCAGCTGACGGAAACAAACTTTGAGTTGCAGTCTTCAGAGACTTCTTTACTGTCCCAGCTATCCGGTAATTAGTTTTGTAAATTTTTGATTCTGTTTCAAGAAAAGAGTACGACAAATGGTCGAAGAGCTCACTGTAGCAGAGAAGGACCAAATGTTGGTAAACAATGAAATTAGACGACTGAAGGTACAATCGTAGAAAGGCAATGTAGGAATCTTCTGATGTTCTAACATCTCAGATGGGAGTGTTGAATAGCAAAAACACGAATTTAAACGAGGAAATCAAAGTTTTAAACGAATATATCCGCGATTATGAGCTGCAGACTCCAGAAAAGGAAGTCTTTGGTGGAGATTGTGTTTTACTTGAAGGGAAGTTATACGAAGAATTGTAAAGCACAGCATCGCGGAAACAAACGCAAATCAAACGATGGTCACGGCAAATCAGAAACTGAAGAAAATTGAAACTGAGAACTTAAAGCTGATAAAATATTTCGATTTTTGTGACAATAATTCATTTTGTCATCAAATCGATGCGGCTGAGAAGATCAGGCAACTTCAGTCAATAATTTCCGTAATTCGGCGGGAGTCATTTGTTAGGATATTCGTTCAAATTACGCCAGTTCGGTCCCTTTTATTATTCACGAAAAGTCGGCGTTACTTTTGCAGTTTTCATGTCAGGAAAAAGAAAAACTAAGAAATGAGCTAAATAAAGTGATTTAATGTAAATAATCCAGTTTTTTGAAGAAATGTCGGATATTCAAGAAGAATTGGAGAAATCTAGGGAAAAGTTGTGTTTGTTTGAAAAAAATATCGGAGACCAAGTTTACAAGGATAAGTTTGAAGATTTCGATTCGATGAAACTCGAGAATACGAGAAGAAAACGAAAAGTTGATCACCTTGAGAGACAAATGCAAAATATGATGGAAGATTTTTCAGCGAAAGAACAAATTCTAAGGGAATTGGAGGAGGAAAACGCAAAGCTAATTAAAGTTTTCTGAGAAAATGAAATATAGAATTCCTTAATGAATAAATATTCGGTGGAAACCTTTGATGTTGTTATCAAAAGATTTTTTAATTTTAACCACGTGAGAATAAAATAAATCAATTTAGGACTTCCAGATAATCGGGGAGATTCCGAGAAAGGAGGAGCCTATGAAGGATGTAGAGGCTGAGACGGAAAAGACCATTCGAAAGATTGAGAAAGTGATAGATATATTCAAATTTTAGAAACTACTGGAATCTCAAAATTTGCTGGAAAAAAGTGAGCGAGAAGTCCTATCAAGGGATGAGTTGATTTCACAACTGAGAATCAAGCTTTTGGAGATCGAGGTACCGTTTGGTGAAGAAATCAAATCTGAGAATTCAAAGAAAGTACTTTCCACGTGTATTTGAGGCATTGGACGCTGCTCTGATGAACATTGAGTCTCTTAAAAGGTGTTTGGAATCAAAAGACGTGACAATCAATCAGCTGAGAGATCTACTCTCAGAATCCAACAAAGTGGCTGATAAGCGACATGAAGAATACCAGGAGATGCTAACGAAGCTGAATATGAAAGTCTCTGAGACAAAATTATTCAACCCACCAGTCGATTATTCGAAAGATAAGATCCAAGAAGACATGATCAGGGAAGAACTCCAAGAAACTATCACTTATCAGAAAAAAATGATTGGCTCGCTAAATGATCAGATCAAGGAAACTAGAAATCAAATCGATAAGATAAGGGACAGCTACGAGGGTCGAATAAAAGAATCACAGCGGGAGATCTTAGAGTACTCACTTTCCTTCAATTTTATAGATTGAGAGAAAAACGCAGTACTGAAATGAAAAAAGTGAAAAATATTTTGCATAAAGTGAAAATCGACGTGAAGGAGAAGAACGATACAATCAGTAAACTAAAGGTGGAACAGCACACTGCACAAGACAAGGAATCTTCACTTAAACAGGAAATGAAGGACCTCCAATTACAGCTGTCATTAAAAACAGAAGAAAACTTAGTTTGTATTTTTCTATTTCAGGAACACACAAACACAATCAGCGGATTGAAGCAAAATTTGGTGGTCTTGTCATCTGATAAAGGAACCAGGAAGCCTCAAAGTCTCCAAGACCGCCAGGAACTCCAAGTTCTGAGGATTATTCCTTAATTTACTAGGACAAACTTAAAGTAGTCACTCGGCAACTCGGCAATGCTAAGCAACAGAATAAAAACTATGAAATGTCCATAAAGGGATTGGAAAAAGATAAAGAAGACCACGTGGAAAACATTTGTATCACCACCTTTAATCCCTAGCCAAACTCAAGAAAATCCTGATACAAGTTAAAAAGAAAACGAGTATCTGAAAAAAGAGCCCACAAAAGTGGAGGTACGTTTTGTATTAGTATTGCCAGGTTCCAGTGCAAGTTTCATTTGAAAATCTCCAAAAGGACCACGTGGTTTATAAGAAAAAATAATTTTGATAGAAATTTGTGAGAGAAACAGAAAGTGAGGAAAACTGGGGATTATCTCCCGACGAGAATAAAATCAAATTAATACGACTGGAGCATGAAAATGAAACATTGAGGAACAGATTGAGGCATCTTGAACAACGACAAATGGTTTTAGTAATACTTAGTCTTAGCAAATGAATATTATCTGATAATTTCATTAAAAATCAATTTTAAATTTTCTTAGCGACAGTCATAATTTTATTATAATTAAAAAATAAAAAATGATTTTTTTATTTTTATTCTTTTTTGCCTGTCTTTGTGTGCTCACTTCCTCTCGACTGAGGTCAAACATAATGTCCTCATTATTGGCTGGAATCAATTCTTAATATCCGAATTTTTTCAGTAGCATTTTTACAAGATACTTGCAACTAGCACATGCAAGACACACCTGATATTAAGAGTAAAGAAAAGTTATGTTAATTAATTGTTGGAAGGCCGAGGCATGTTCTAAACTTCTTTATTTTTGTTGCGTGTTTCCCTGTAGGTAATTCGGTTTCGCAGTGAGGTGTTACTGATGACGGCTTCAAACCAGGAAGCATTGTAGACACGTGAAATTTCGGTCGGAATGGACAGCCATGAGATTCCAACCGGGAAGCATACGAATATCCGAATTCTTGTGTTCTAAATATAACGATTAAATATTATCATTTTTATTCAAAAAAATAAAATTTAAATAATAATTTAATAGTCAGAATGACGGTTATTTCTATGCATTTGATAATATTAGAAGGAACTAACCATTCTTAACGATGATAATGAAATGGGACAAAAGTTATGCAGCGTTATATTAGACTCCGCTAAGAAAGCAATAGACAAACATGGAATATTTACTATAGCTCTATCCGGTACACACGTGCTTTGTTACTCTTAGGAGGCAGTGTGGCTAATATTTTGTGCCCTGTACTTTTGGAAGCATCCTCTCAGATAGAATGGAATAATTGGCGGATATTCTTGGCTGACGAGAGATTTGTCTCCTTGAATGACCCCGATTCTACCTTCCGAGTCTATCAAAGTCTCCTTTTTGAACCTGCTGGAGTTCCAGAGGGGTCGACATTTCCTATTTCGCTCAATATCCACCGTATTTATTATTTATAATTCAGTGGACCAATCAGCTCAAGCCTACCAAAATTCAATCACCTCTGTATTTTCTAATAGACCTCCTTCTTTTGACTTGATTGTTCTAGGAATGGGCCCCGATGGACACACGTGCTCTCTGTTCCCTAATCACGCTGCCCTTTCGGTTCTATTCTAAGACTGGGTATCTTTTAGAGTCAATCCCTTGTGGTCCCTATTTTTGATTCTCCCAAAAAACCATTAAAGAGGATCACCTTCTCTCTCAAGCTCCTCAACCAAGCTCACGTGATAATATTTTCCGTAATGGGTTCTTCAAAGGCTACCGCAGTAAAGGTATACATCTAAGGGATCTCTTTTAGAAAATATTCGAAGAGACTCAGAACCCGTCTATTCCTTCATCAATGGTTGGTGGACACTCAGTTCTTTGGTTCATAGATAAGGATGCTGGGTCTCTTTTAGGAGGGGACTACGCCAGTTTTATTAGTAAAAGTTAATAATACTAATGTTAGCTATTTTTCATTATTTTTTCTATTACTGACTCCATTGGGGCTAGCTCCTTGGTGGGGATTAGGTCAAATTCTCCGTTGAAACACGTAAAGTGCTTAAATGACGTGTTTAGGTGGGCGTCTTCATCTAGTTCTTTCACTTGTTCTAGGTGGCTGTGGTAGATGTGGGCATACACACGAAATAAACGGCAGTGGATTTTGCGGACAATGCTCATGTAGTTTTTAGGGTAAGGACTATCTAAAATATGGTAAATTTGGGTACCCATATGCGTAGGAAATACAGCTTCATCATTGAGGATGTCATAGACCCACTCCATCATATTGGCGATGTACTCGGGGGCTGATAACTTTATTGGCTTTCTCTGGTTCTTACTGGCCCAGTGGTACTCATATTTCGGTCCAGCGGACATGGTGGGACAACTCGCTTCAGTGCAAAAGTCCGAGAAAGTGTCATAAAGCAAGGAAATTTGATTATAAAAGTCGACAGCTGCAAAATAAATTTAGAAATACTGTTAACAGCAATCCATTCGTTAGTGTTACTGTTTAAAGGGACTTTGACAGCAGATCTGATGTTCGTCGCCCCCAAAGTTTTGTCCATTATCTGCTTGAGTTCGAAATGTCGATTGTCCTCTTTGATGTCCTTTCGTGGTTTAAATGTCTTATTTTTGCCTCTGCGAATATTTTTAAAATAATAAGCCTACAGTCCGAACATGAATACTAATAAGTATTAATAATCTTATATTTTCACTCAAAAAATTTAAAATAATTTTTATTTTATTACCAATAAACAGAAATAAAACAAAAATTCGTAAAGTCGTTAAAATTTTTGAAAAATTAAATAAAATAAAATGAGCGCGCGTTTTTGATCATTCCAAGTAAGGTATAATGTAAGAATCAAATCAGATTATATCAATCGGCTTGTCTCATTTTGTTTGATTACGTGTAAAGTTGAATCACGGGTTAACTTTCATAGGGTCAGGAAGCGGAAGTTGACGGGCGATATGGAATAATCAATTGTTACGATTAAATTTTCGTGTTGAAACCTATAAACCAACAAAATTTAGGGACAAATGATAAATTACAGCGGTTAATGCAATCACCAGTAATTATTATACACTATCCGAGAAGTGCATTGAACCAACGACGAGAATCCTGGATGGCTCTCCAGAAAGGACATGTAGTTATTTTTTTATCTTGGGTTGTTTATAAGGTGTTTGGTCATGGCTTTGTAGAGGGGGCTGTTAGGTAAAGTAGCTGCCCACCAACTTCCGTTGAAGTCCAACAAGAACTGTTTCCAAAGGGGGCGGACAGAAAGCTGTGCCAATGACTCTTTTGGTAGCTTCCTAAATGGCGAACAGTTTCAGGAGAGAGAAAAGCGGGAGATGGCCATTAACCACGACTCACTTTTGTAAATCAATGCAGGTTGTACAAATTTCCGGTAGACTGCGGAAAGGTGCCCAGCGTTTCCTCCGAGGGATTTAGAGATTATCTTCAAGATCCTCATTCTCGTAAGTACCGCAGTAAGCCGATTCTCAACATGTTTTGTGAATGTATATCCTTGGTCAAATATCACTCCCAGGATGACCGGCGTAGCCAAAAAAATTACCACGTCGTTAATCGTGGTCTTAGGCAGTCTTGTAGTCAGCAAGATTTAAAAAAGGTCACAAATGACTTTGTAGGTGATACCTCTAGCATAGTCATTCCAACCATTTGATTAAGGAGTTAAGCATTTCCTGACTCATTTGAGCGGCAACTTCGTAGTCCCTATACCTTGCAGCGATGACGATGTCGTCCGCTATGAAAGAAAAGTTTTTTTTTTTGGATAGTGACATGTCGTGTATTTGTATATAAATTAAACAGTGTTGGTGATAGTGGAGATCTTTGGAGCACCCCATTCAAAGTGTGTCCTTGATTTCACGTTGTTGCAAAATCCATACCTTCCGCTCAAAAAGTTTCAGAGCCATCTTTTTAGGTTAGGCGGATATCCGTTTCAAATATTTTTTCGTTAAAGGCTTTCTTGAAACTGAATCAAATGTTTCGGTATTGCCAGAGAACCAAGAACAGTCCGTAAATGTTGTTCTGTCGCGTTGAATCCTTATGGAATGAACTGAGAGAGGGTCGTCAAGATTGTAGAAGTTGAATGGTTAACCCGGAACCTTTGTTAAAAAGAAGACATTGGAAAACAGTCTCGAATATGTCACGACTCACCAGCTACGCATGGGCCTCTGGTTACATATCTGTGATTTCCTAACCTTGAACTTTCAAGTAATTTTAATTTCTCAGTATTTATTAATTTATTAAAATTAAAGTCAAAAGAGCACTTAATCTAGGGAATTTAAATCGCCATGGTGTTTCCCCTATCGAGATACACTCTCGAAGCCATCCAGTCTCACGTTGATCTATGGTGACTCTTTGGATCATTAAGTCAATCTGACGGACTAGATCGTGTGCATAGGGTCACGGATTCCTGACGTCTCAACACCAAATAGGGCAACTAAGTGATCCTAAATGCTTCGGTATTTCCTTCTCTTCTGATCCTTAGCTTGCTTAGAAGCATGATCTGGGTCCGAGACTGAAGCGAAACTCTAATTTATCAAGTTCAAATAATAACTTTATTATCTATTTTTATGTCTTTCCCTCCCACAGTCCATATTTTGCCCTTAGAATCTTCATCTATTAATTTAGCATTTCTAGAACTACCTCAACTCGATTATTAGGATTAAGATTGGTCTATATCAGTGGTTCTCAACCTAAACGATTGGTTTTTTTACTTTTGGGCAGTGGGATTTTTAATTATTGATTTTTTTAATTTTTATGGAAAGAACAAATTAATAACGAATAAATTAACTAATTAATTAATTAAGCGTATTTTGATCCAGATTGTTGGTAATCCCTCTTCTTCTCTTAGAAGAAGAGTGTGCCATAACCTCCCTGTTACTCCGCATCTCCACATCAGATTCAGTCAAAATATCTCCGTTTGAGTCCAGTGGGCTGTCTTCACGGCATGCCAGTTCCACAAGTTGGGAGGTAGCAGAGGCGTACTCTTCATCGTATACCTTCATCCCATGCTTATGTTCAATGAGCATACTTTCGAGCGTTCTCTTCAGTACAACCGATTGGATGTAAGTCCTCGTTGATTCTTCAATAGATAATTTATCCATATGATTCTTGAAGCATCTTGAACAACTCCATCCCATGTCAAAACCACTGGAATAATCTTCACTTGGCATTCATAGAGCAACCAAAGTTCATTTGCAAGCAAGTCATATTTGTGAAGTTTCTCAACTTCAACTTGCTTTAGTCGATCTTGTGAGGTAATCCCCACTTCAATTAACGTTACTTCCTTCTTTATTTTGTCATACACGAAAATATCAGGTTTATTGTATTGGACTTTTGTTTCTGTCAAAATCGACGAGTCAACTCTAATTTCGACATTTTGATTCGTCAATATTGACTGAACCGAATGTCCTTTCAATTTCCTGCTTCTTTTGATTCCATAAATTCGACAAAGATGAAGATGGATGCACTTTACCACTTCATTATGTCTTCGGAGATAATCACTATTTAGCATTTTTCCACACTGAGTGGCCAAATGATCAACAGTTTTCTTGCTTTTTTTACAATGGTTGCATAATGACCCCGTGTGTGCAAAAAACAAATTCCTATCTTGCAAAAGACAGTACAATGCTTCGCTCCGTGGGCCGTTATTTCCTTTGGATAACCATTCTGAGGAAGTATATAGGTCGACATTTGTTTCATCAATACATTTGAACATAATTGAGTGTAGTGTTCTGCAATAAATTTTATTTAATAAATATTTTTTCTGAGTGTCCTTGAGGGACTTAATATCCATGCTTTCCCTGTCGGCAATTGCATATTTAGAGGCAAGAAATCCTGCGATTGTAGCCAAGTGCCATTTTTTTGTTTTTATTACTCGCAGAATCCCCGACCTTCGCAAACACACAGTCGACTGTTTTTCCAAACTTTTAAAAAACTGGAAAAGTATTAATTCGCTCTTTAATGAAATCGAGGAAAGTCCTCTTCCAAAAGTCTTCCTGTCCAAATACAGCCTCTCTTTATTTGCAGGTTTGAGGTGCAACTTGAGTGACGTAAGCAGTTGCCGTATTTGTTGGTCAATATCATCAAATTCGTATGGTTCAATATTAATTAATCCTATATAATAGTTATATGGGACATTGCGTATTCATTTATTGCGCGAAATAAGTTCACAGAATTTAACTTTGTTTTTGAAAGCATGGTTATTCTCTTCTTAACATTTTCAAGTATGGACTCCATAACTTTGCTTTTAAGAACATTACTTCCCTCATCTTCAAAAACACCCAAATATCGATATCCACTGACTCCTTCCAGATTCTCACAACATGATAACGATTTAACATTAGACAGTGACTTTTCCGAATTCATCTCCAAGCCGGCAACATGAAAGAAATCGCGAACAACTTCCATCATTTTAATAACAGTATCTTCTTTTAGCCCAAATATCTTTAGGTCATCAATGAATAACAAATGATTTGTAGAATAAGTCAGTGTATTAGGATCCTCCTGATTAATTTGGAGTCTTGGGAACATAAAGTTAAGGGTCCTGCTCAAGGGTTCCATTACCATAACAAATAGTTGAGGGGATAATGAATCTCCTTGCAAAATTCCCCGTCCCAGTTTTACAGAACCAATTCTTCTTCCATCTAAGTGGAGATTTACAGTCCACTTCTTGACTATGGTCTTTACAAAGTTTACAATCCAACGGGGTATTCCTGAGCAGTCCAATACATGAAATAAAAATTCATGGTCAACAGAATCAAAGGCCTTCTTCACATCCACCCAAGCAGAATAAAGGGCGTTTCCATACTCCTTATTTAAGCATTGATTAATAAGGGCCTGTTCCTTAGCGCCCTGACAATGTTTCCTCGTTCCCAGCTGATTGTCAGATAATAGCCCAAACGAATCCACAAAATCTGAGAGTTTGGAATTAACACATTTGGTAATAAGTTTATATAAAGTTGGCATACACGTGATAGGACGTAAGTCATTAGGAGTCTCACAATCATCCTTTTTAGGAATTAAATAGGTTATTCCAGTATAAAACCAACTTTCAGGCATATATTCCCCATTAATAATTCGGTTAATCTCAGTACATAAAAAGCCATGTAAAGATTCCATTTTCTTAATGAAGAAGTTATATGAGCCATCGCATCCACACGCCTTCCAATCAGGGAGCCATTTAATAACATCCAGGATAAACTCATTTGTGAACTCTGGCAACATGCCTTCAATACCAGTATTTACTTTACCCACACTGTCATATGGCACGTTCATCTCTTTTCTTTTAGACCACACTTTTTCCCAAAACGACATACAATCCTCATCATCGAAATAACGTCACTTCATTGCTTGCTGATAGGTTCCGATAAAATCTTCTTCGATTTAATTCAAAACAACAGTTGTCCTTGCGAAAGTTCTTCCTCGAATGATGTACAGCTATTTGCTTCTTCTTAATTCTTACAAGGTCACATAGTAGAGCCTCAATCCTGGCAACCTCCCCTTTTTGGCCCTTTTGTATCCATAGGCACAAAGAACATCCATAACCTTTTGTTTTTCATACACAGGGAGAGCTTGTCTGGAAAAGCGATTGACAAGTTCTAGTTCTGCCATCAGCTTTGAGATTTTCTTTTCAGTGTTCTCCAACCACGTACTTTGCGGTTTAACCTTCGCAGTTAAAGTCATATAAGCACACTGTGCAGCATATAGAATATCAGTAATTTGATTGATATCTTGAGGCGGATTATCTTTCGTAATATAATATATTGCAGAATTTAGTCCCGACAAAACATTAACTCTGACATACTTTCTCTGAATTTTGGGTGTTGGTTTTCGAGTATCCCTCGGAATTGACTTAATTTTCTCAATTTGTACTTTTAGTTCCTCAAGGCAATTTCTGAAGGTGGAAATTTCCACATTAGTATTATTTTGCACTTTGAAACATTCGCTCCTTTTACATTGTTATTCCGATTTTCAGGTTTCAGCATCTTTTTTAGTTGACATAGACTGGAACTCTTGGAGTACTTTTCATTGAACTTTTTGAGTACGAGGTTCCAGCCACCTCTAGGTATCCTTCCAAATCTTTGTTTCGTGGCAAGAAAAATCTGAGATACCCGCTCAGCTTCAGAGACACAGTGGACCTCTTCAATAATGGCAGATAATGAATGCAAGTTAGTATTGGCACCAATATTCCCAGCGATGTTGATATTAGTTCTTGTGACATTATCCAGCCCCACAGACGACGGTCCTGCTTCTACTAAACTATCTTCTTTATTTGATTTTGCAGGAAGGCCCATAGGATTCGATTTCTCGGTATGATTAGAAACGGACATGTCAACACCACAACAAACTATATGAAATTCGCCAAAGAACAAATAATGGAAAATAAAAATAGATTAAAAAATTATTATTTAATTAATAAAAATTCAATATCTAACATTTTTAGAAGACTACCATAAATTTAATTATGTCTTGAAATGTCAGGCTTATGGAAATATGGATATCATCCTATTTTGAGTGATATATACAAACAATACATTGAACCATGCATCTCTTACGTATGTGATATCTCGGGCCCGTTCATCTCTTGGATAAATGTCTTGAAGATCGAGGCTAGCCGAAAAAAAAGCCTCCAAAATCACGGAACGCTGGATTTCTGGAGAGTTTTAGCCACCAATGCCTCTTGAAGCCATGATATGAATGAATCATGGAACACACCGTCGTGACTGCGAAGGTCCAGTCATGCGACCAATACGTGCTTGCGTAGGGTTGAGGGAGGAGCATCGGACAAGATGAGGTCCCTGATCGATCGTGCTAGGATCAAGTGATTAGTTAGTTTGTGTAGCGTGAAATAAATTTCTTCGTGATAAGTTGAGTCCCTAATTATTAAAGCAGATTCTTATTATTTGGGTTTATTCTAAGTCCCCAAATCTGAACTTCTTTTTAGTTTTCAGGATTTGCTAAACTTTAATATTCCTCAGTGAATGGTCGATTCATTCAAATCCAAAATTTTAAACTCCGATTCCGAATTAAGAGAGGAATGAATAGATCTCAAAAATAATACATCTTATGAAATTAACTTTCAGAATACCTCAATTTCTCAGTTTTGGCAGAATTCAAAGATTAAAGATAATCTTGTACTTTCCAACTGTGGAACTCGAAATCTCAGATAATCTTGTACTTTCCCACTTCATATCTTTGAACCACCAAAAACACAATTCTTTTATCGTATGCGGATGATCTCGTGGTCGCAGTGAAACATCGAAGAATAGAGGAGGAGACACGGACCGTGCAAGATTTATTAAACCTAATGGTTTTTTCGTTCCTGAGAACTGTTCGAATATATCACCAGGAAAGTCACATGTAATGACGCTCACCTCAGGACGAAAAGATATACGGGCAACACCAAGAATAAAATTGTATGACTCCTCGCTTCCCATTAAGAAGACGCTTTCAATCCTTGGAGTCATCCTGGATCCCCTCCTCACATTTACTCATCAAGTGGACCTAGTAACCGCGAGGATCCAAAAGAAAATTGAAAGTCTCAAGGCTTTTACTCGCTCTCCAATATCTTCTCGCCCACCGTTAGAGCTTCTTCACAAACAATTTGTTCTGCCGAGTATCGAGTACGCCTGTGCTGCATGGATTGCCCTTTATCACTATCAGCACAGAGCAAGCTGGAAGTTTTACAAAATCGATGTCTCAATACTATTGAGATCGTCGAAAATGACTTCCACTTCGTTTCTACGGAGAACACTAAACGTTCCCCAATCATGGAATACCTTACGGAATGTCACCGGGACTTCCTTAAAATGGCAAAGTCCTCTGACTATCCCCTCGGGTCGGACATCAAATTATATATGGACGCCTGCCCGAGATATGAGAAGAAACCCTCCCCGCTGTGGAGATTAACCCAGGAATCCAAAACTAACTGCAAGAAAAGGACGGTATGGACACTGGGATCACTTAATAAGACAATTCGTTTTTATCCTCTTTCTCGTGATTTTTGGGATAATAAAATAAATATCTTTTGAAAGAGGATCTCACTCAATTATTTATTGAAAAGTGAGGGAAATAAATTGAAAGTTTGTGAGGTATCAAAAATCCTGGAAAAACTTGTGCTCGGGAGAATAAAAGAATTTTTACCAGAGAGGCCTTTTCAACATGGATTCAAAAATGAGAGATCCACGTCTACATACTTGCAAACATTGGCGACTTCATTCGAGTCGGATTCACAACCAAGCCGAGACACTTTAAAACAATGCTGCTAGATCGACATACATAAAGCTTTTGACTCAGTCTCGAGGAAAATTCTATCGAGAAAAATATTTCAATCGGAGATCCCAGGGAAGCTAAAGCTTTAGATCACTAACTTCCTAAGTGGAAGAAGGGGACGTGTTTGCCTTGGAGGACTGAAATCAATCTCACGGCTCCTCCCCAACGGAGTCCCTCAAGGATCTCCTTTATCCTTTGCTCTATTTAACCTCTTTCTGGCTGATCTTCCGACTCTTAAATCTGATAATGATGTTCTATTTTCCTATGCGGATGATATTGTGTTAGCTTCGCGGGATCAGGACATCCAGAAGGCCACAGAAAGAATACAAATTAACCTTGACATGCTAAATGCCTGGATAATGGATGATGTACCTCTATTTAATCAAATGTCTTCATCTCTGTGAATATAAAAAGCGATTGATTCCAGAGACTCTTGATACACGATCTTTTTGAACGCGGAAGTATTGGATACAGTATTTCTGAATTTGGCACAAAATTATGAGGTATTTGGACAGGCCCATCTTGAGGAAAAACAACAGGATTATTTTTAGATTTTTAATTCTCAAACGTTCCTGACTATGATGCAACATCTGGTCCTGACATAAGATGACCCACGTTAAAAAATAGTGAAGGTTGAACGCTTGAAAATGGTCCTCTTCCAAATAGGTAGTGCTATTAGAATCACTAATTTTATTATTAAATTCTAAATTTTACTGTCAGTATTGATTTTTACCATAATTTTTCTACATAATAATAATTCTTTAATCTAATGACGTATTTCGATCGTATTTAGTTGTCATGACAAGGTATCCATGAAGACCTGCTGGCATGAACACGTAATGGGAGTTACTCGCCGTGATCATGAATATTATGAAATAGTCATCGCGTCATTCTAGGTTCACCCTTCCCCAGTCCTGCAACTAGAATTTCGCTGGTATCCACACCTTCAATTATTCAAGTAGTGAAGTTACCATAGCCTCGTATTTATGGCCAAAAATATAAAAACGAGACTCTTTACTAAATATGAAAATGTGGGGGCTATAAACGAGTAAGTGGTAAAATCTCGCTGGCGACTTTTTTCATATTCTACGTGCTACCTTATTGTGGAAAACATCTTCAACCAAAATAGAATTGAGGGCTTTCGTGGACGGCAGAGAATTACGCTTCTTCTATGTCAATAGCACCAAAATTGGGGAGGAAATGAAAACAGCGGAAGACGTGGATCACGGAAGCGTGCAAGGAGGAAAGCTGGATGGAAAAAACTATTAGAGGAATAGTAGGGAGCGAAACCTTAAGTATACATATGATTTTGAGAAACGAGAAAGTTCCTTTAACTAAAAATCGTCTTAAGAGTTTGAATGGAGGCTGATGGGGTTAACTATATATCTCTTCTCCGTTGAATAACCTACTTCACATCTTCACGTAAAAAATGAATAATTTGTTGTATAAAAATTGTCAATTGTTCTTATATCACACTCATATTTTGATGATATTTTGGATTTTCAATCTTTAAGTCAATTTGATAGCATATCTACTCGATCTATCGAAAAGCCCAACAAATTTGCTTTTCCTTTTCATACCACCCTGAAAAATAAATCGGTAATAGTTCAATGCATAAACAGAAAAGACTGCTGATTTAAATGAAGAGTAGAATGAACTTAAGATAACGTCTTTATTTTCTACTGATATAACCTTTGAAATATCTTTTTTAATCTATACAAACTCAAAGATACTTTAGATTTTCCAAGGTCTTAATTTAGTCCTCATTTAGTAGTCGTTACTTTTCTTGCTTTTGTTGACTATCCGAGAAACATTTTTCACAATAAAAACATGAAAAATATTTGCCCTCGTTTTTTGGGAATTTTTTAATTGGTGCTCTAACTGGGGTCATGTGTATAATCCTTTTTGTATTGACTGCTCCAAATTGATATTTGGTTTATCACAATTAAATACAAGTGGAATAGGAACAGACCCTCTAAGAACCCTTCCTCTAAACACAATTTTCTTCGATATTCGTCAATTGAAAAGTACATTGTAAATTTAAAAAAGTACGAAATTTTAAAGTATAAAATAACTGCAGCGTAAATTAATAAAATGAGAATAGTACTTCAAACCATAATGACATTTCTAATAATATTTATTAATTTCGAGTATATTCAGTCAGGTATTTTGGCTATTTTTATCAAGACAACTATACGGTGGCAAAATACAACAACCACGAATATTACTTCTCAGTTGAACACCTTAATAGCCATGATTATATTCTGAAATGTAATGAAATCGGGGCATACCCAGCGGAAGTAAATGACAAAGCAGAAAATGATTTTCTACAAAGTAAATTTAATATAAAATTTTAGGTCAAATAAACAGTGATTATCTCATTGGAATTTATAAAAATAGTAAAAATGAAAATATTTTGTTAAAAAACAATAAAAATTCTGTTATAAATTATAATTTACTTTAGACATACACAAATTGGGATAAAATTAAAATAATATTTGGATTTTTGGCCAAGATATCGAAATTTACAGGAAAATGGTCCACCTCATCACGTGGCGCAGAACCTTATATTTGCGAAAAGGGTATTTTTTTTAATTTAACAGATCTTCCTAAAATAAACCCAGGTGAAGAAGTAAACTCAAAAGCAAGTCAAAAAAGTAAACATTATTTGTATAAAATTAAAGAAGGTTCGAATACTTTAAAAATCGTTATTCCATTGGTTTTGGTTGGATTGATTGTTGAGGAGTTTGTATTGCTTACTTCTACAAGTCAAATATTATATTATTTGGTAGAAAAAGAAATTCAGCACAAATTGACCAATACTAGTCAACTAATTTTAACAAAACTAACAGTTTAACACATTATTCTGCTAATAAAACTAATCATTGTCATTGCACTTTTTGGGGTTAAATTTTAGTAAATTTATACTATGACGCATTTCAATCATTTGTTTCATTTATTCGTTAAATAATTATCTCATTGTGGTCTGACAACTGGAGGAATAAGTTGAAAATCACTTCGCTTTTTATAGAAACTTGGACTCCAAGCTACACTAAAAAGCCACGACGCACGTGAGACCCGGTGGCTTCTCCAGTTGATCTCTGTTGCAATCGTAAGAGGCAACGCAAAGACGATAATGTCGGCGGGGACCACTTTGGATTGATGGTTGAGTTAATTAATTATTAATTGTTGTCTTTAAAGACAAGAAACCGGCTGTTAGTCGAAGAAGACTGACAGCAAAAATCGCATGCAGCATTGTCTGTCCGAGAATATCTGAAGAATTTTCTTCCTCCAACTGGGGGTTGGTGTAAGGAACAGATGCGAGGCGGCAGTGCATGCTGCGAGGTGTTTTTTTGGACAAAAAGACGAACAAAACCCACACATTGGGGTCAAGCTGGACATCTGCAATGCCTTCAATTCATTGAGGAGGGATCAAATTTTCGAAACTACAAGCAAACAAGCCCCGGAACTTATTCCACTCGTCTACCTCGCTTGCGGAACCAATTCTTCACTGGTTTTCGGGGACAAGAATATCTGTTCGGAGACTGGAGTCCAACAAGGAGACCTACTTAGTCCACTATTCTTCGCACTGGCCATCGATGAAATTGTCCGCTCTATCAACACAGAACTAAACCTCTGGTATCTTGATGACGTCATGATTGGAGGGCCGTGGAGATAAGTTAATGACGTTCTATCACATGCCGTGCCGGCAGTACGAAACCTCGAACTTGATATAAACATAAAGAAATCGGAGCTAATAAATATCACATACTTAGAGAGTGATTTTATCAACATGGTGGAGTCTTTCAACTCGGTACTACGTGGAATTACTGTCGTACCCAGGGAGCAGACATACTTTCTTGGGTGTCCACTTTACGAAAAAGAACTGCAGAGCCATCTACTAACAAAAGAGGATGAACTCTCTAGAGTTACTGAGAAACTCTTTTTACTCAATGCTCATACAGCGTTTTTCCTTTTGAAGAATAGCATCGGCTTGCCCAAACTCCTATACGCTCTCCGTTCTTCTCCCTGCTTCAACGTCGTGACATCCTCGTGTCATTGGATAGGACATTGAAAAAATCAGCCGAATTGCTTCTAAACATCCAATTTGACATGCCGAGTTGGTGTCAATGCAGGCTTTTTACACGCCTCGGAGGAACGGGTCTCAGGTCGGCGCTGGAGATCGCCTATCCAGCATATGTGTCATCGCTTTCAAGTGGAAGCCTTTTGGTCCAAGAAATCCTACGTTTTACAACCGGACTTTCTTGGGAAAGAGTCTTCGACGAAGCTCGTCGGGAATGGTGTGAAACTGGTTTAGATACGCCGAACGATCATTCGAGGCAACGAGACTGGGATGAGATCTAATCTAAGAATATCTTCGACGTGCTAAAGTCTGAGGCCAACCAGCATCACCTTGCATGCCTTGTGCCAACCATGGGAGCGGTGTGGTTGGATGCATTCCCGTGTTCCTCACTGGGGACCTTTTTGGACGATGATTGTATTCGGATTGGGATCGCACATCACCTGGGAGTCGATGTTTGCGTCGAACACCCTCGTCGTCGTGGAGGGATCGTCGATGCCAAAGGGCTGCATCTGCTTTCGTGCAAAAGGAGTGCGGGCAGAGCACCCAGCCACGCTGTTATGAACAACATTGTCATGCGTGATCTTGAAGCTGCAGGCTTCCCGGCAGTGCTCGAGCCCGTGATCGGACTGCGGAGACGGGAAAAGACCGGATGGGTTAACTATCTTTCCGTTCACTGAAGGAAAATCGCTCGTATAGGACTGCACTGTTGTGGATTCTTTCTCGAACTCGATGATGCTCAGCTCAGCGAAGTCTGCTGGATCGGCAGCCGATCTGGCCGGGAAAATCAAGATTAAAAATATGGTGAAATTGGAGACCGCTTCCGTTTTATACTAGCGGTAATCGAGATGTCTGTTTCTGCGGTAAGTATCACAGAAGGAAATCGAAAGGAAATTGGCCCACCGTAAGAAAGACGTGCGGAAAGCGGTCTGGCTGAGGCAACAAATTAAAATTGCAGTTGTCCACGGAAACGCTTACTCCGTAATGTCAGCAGGCGCTCTTCCCAATTGTCAATAAATAATATTTTATTGTTAAATAAAATAATTTATAAAATAAAAAAAAAATTATTTTATTTCTGCCGATCTGATTGAGATGTGTTGTCGATGCGCAGGAACGCAGTCGGAATACCGAGAAAAGATACGAAGACTGTTGAGGGAAGCTGGGTCACCTGAATTTTGTTTATTTTGGATATGACACTGGTTTTCTGGTTCAATAATAATAATGATTGCTATGGAGACCTACTGAATAAGCCATCGCGTTTGGTGGTCATCATGGCTTCTGCGGAAATACGGCCCAGTTTATTGAGGGAAATCAAGGACTTATTGCCCCAGCAACGTTTACTAAAATTTATCTGAAGACGACTTTTTATTTTTCCAACTATGGGATTGAGCCATTTCTTAACTCAACTCTTATTTGACTTCCAAACTATCCTAATGTAATTCTTCGTGTCCAACCAATAGCAAATATCCTTGATCTCTAAATAATAAACATCTCTTCGTTAATGAAGCTATATAACGTAGTCCTCGCATTAAATATTGAGTGTACTCTTCTCTAAAAAATACCCTCATCTATTTACTTCCAGTCCCTTTAAGTAAAAAAAACCCCAGTTTCTTTTAAAAACGATATGTCTGTAGAATTGTTTCCCTGACCAGATGATACACCGTAACAACTCAAAGTTGAACTTTTGAGATTTTAGCATTCATATTTAAAATGTTCTGCAAAAGATAAACAAGTATCAGACCATTTATTAAAGAGCTTTTGATTCCAGAAGAGTTCCAGGTTAAACTGACGATGGTTAACCGCGAAGATGGTATAAGAATCATTGAATGGAGGAGACTAACGAACTCGTATGACTAGCATATATTCATTAGATCTGAGCGAACTACAAAAGTGTTCCTAAATGTGGAGTTTTTGACTTTGTTGTAAGCTTTGTCTCTTGGATTAGAGCAATTCCGCATTAAATTGCATGAATAAATACATTTTTTGGAAAGTCCATTGATGCTCAATTGGGTCAACATTAACTTTGGGTTGATTTCGAACTATTGTTAAATGTCACCACATTTGATCAAAAAAATCTGGGAACGGTAGCTTAGTGATGGTACCAGTACCAAGCAAAATATAGGGAAAAAAGGTTTGTCTGTTTGCTACAAATCCAGACAGTTTCTCACGTGCAGGTAATCAACATGAAAACCAGTCTATGCTCAGAAAACAAAGACATTAATATTAAAAAGTAAAACTTTAAATTAGAACATAGAAGGACTCAAAAATTATTAAAAGAGGAATGAACAGCCAGAGTGAATTGACAAATACAAATAAAACCCAGAAATACATGAAATCCCCAAATTGGTTACAATGTTTAAAGTCTTGTAGATATTCAGTGTAGAAATATATAAAAACTCCGTAAATGTAAAAGATGCAAGTTATTAATTGCAAAATATACGCTTTGTTACTCCGTATGATCACTGTAATGAAAGTGAATAAGGCTAAGGGACCAATCACATAAACTGTGAACATTTCCATCGCCACAGTCGTACTGTCATGTCTAAATTACATAATTCAAATTACTCTAAAAATCTAGAATCAGAGAGTGAGTACTCTTTCCCTATATAGTTAAATCATTGACTTACAGAGTTGTGATAAAAAGTCTGACTTTGCTTTTAATGTGGAATAATTTTTTATGTAAAACCGTTCGAGAATAAGATGACTGGATGCCGATAAAGCAAACCAAATAGATTTGAATGTTTCAAATTTTGTGAGTTTATTACTTCTTGTTATTATCATGACTAATAAAGAAATAATAATGGAGGATCCAGCAATGTACATTTGTACTTTAGTTTGTGACATTGTGTTCGCCACGTAACCACTTACACTCGAATCCATAAAAATATATTTAATTTTTTATTATTTAAATTTAAAATTTTTATCATAAATACATACCGAACATAACCCGATCTTCATGAGGATTCCACAAAAACATAAGTTAATGAACACTCCGAGAACCAATGTGAACTTCTCAAAGGCAATATGGCCTTCACACATTTTATCGAACAACACCTTCAGGCCTTTCGGATAGAGAACTTCGGATCTATCGACGCTGCTGTCGAATACCTTAACGAGATTATACTCCGAGCTCGCAAAAGATACATTCGATGGGTCGTCCTCAACGTCCATCACACCTAATTGATGCTGAAACGCGAGATCTAATCCAAACAAGAAATAAGCTGAAAAATTAGTGGACATAACTGAAATTTGAATAACTTCACTTGGTTCTTCATATGAAGATTCAAATATGCTCAACTATATTGATGGATTGTCCCATAATCTTTTAAAACTCGTATCTAAAATTCTTTATAAAAATACCTCTTTTCCAATTGAAAATCATTTTCTGACTGATGAAAGGTCATTCTTTTGTTCATCCGTTCAAATAGTCTGAATTTAAGTTTGGTGGAAAAAAATCAGATCAAAATTATCTGCATCTAAGTTTTCTAGCAGACTTTATACAATAATTACCTGAAACATCTGAAATATGTTCCACGTCAATATCCTCTTATGATCGTTGAAAAACATTTTCTATGAAATTAAAACATAATAAAATTTTTACTCATTTTTCTTTTTTTATTTTTACTCACGACTCTTCAATGCAGTCGTTTTCTGTCATTATAAACAAAGCCTATGACACAGTACCGAGAAACATCGGATGTGGAATATATTTTACCACGTGGAAATTTGCGCTGTCAGATGCAATGCTCCACTGAATCAACTACTGGTCGAAATTTCGCATGGTTGGCAATACAAAATTATGGATTGTCCTACCCACGGAAGCTGCCATCGTAGATGCGGAATCGGATTCCTCAACTTTTGTGAAGAAAGCAGTATATTTTAGTCCCAGACTAAGGAAAGTCGGTTGACCCATAAGTTCTATTGTGCAAGTATGGGAGAAGGCGTTTCCGGACTACAATGGGTACGATGAAGGGATATAGACATAAGATGGGACTGCTAATTGAGGAAGATGACTGGAATCACTTAACCGTTGAGTTTATTTCATTTTCTTTGACCCCAGAGTTCCAAATGAATAAAATAATCCAGTTTCCATGGTTGCAGAGACATACATCAATGTCCCATACAAGTCCATCCGAAACAAACGGAAAGGGAAGGAAAGGAAACATCCAATTTTGGGGATCCTTCGAATGGAGTAGGGGTAGTGGGAAAGGAAACGTGAATAGAAAAAATAAAACGGATAAGGAGTACAGCACCAACGAAAGACTAAGCAGTCATATGCTCATGGCAAAAGAGCTTTCGAGAAACTCACTAACATACAACGATTATCTCGAACGTAGTAGCAACAGGTGACGATTTTGCACTCTATAATTTTCTTCGAGAAGGTTGATGTCTCCTATAAATACCACTACGTAACTGAATCTGGAAATATTTGTATCAACCTAGGGACCTCTGAAAACGTGACCATGAAGGATTACTTTGTTTTGGACGCTCCGCGTTTCTTGGTCGACCGAGGGTGACTCGACACTACCGACGGTTTTTTCATGTTTCACATGCTATGTCATCACCTATGACAGCGTAAATGCCTAAATAAATTAACGGACATAATCAAATAAAGAAAATTAAAAAATAAAGTTAGGTTCTAAATTCAAAATTCATTCTTAGAAAAAAAAGATTCATTTAAATATAAAAAGAAAAGACTCAACTAAAATTATTAAAATCGCCTTTTTTAACTTTAACAACTTTATTAACAAGGAAAAATTAAAGAAGGAGTTATTTGCCCACATGCCGCTAGTCCTGCAAACGCTTCGACTCTTCTCTCGCTCTCAGATCCTTCTTATCGTTCATTCTGTGCTGCAACATATAAGTCAATGATGGCATCTCTTTTCAGGTAGTTTTCCATCCTTTTTTCTGCTGCATCTCTGATAGACATACTAGCAAATTTTCATCTTCATCTAGCTTCTCGTTGAGTTTTTTTTGTAGGGCAATCTTGATCCTGCTCTCCTCGATTTTTCAAAAGTAAGATAAAACGCTCTTTGTATGCAGTGTAATACCATCCTTCCAGTCCATAAAGGAATGATGGAATGATCGAATTTGAAAAAAATAAATAAAAACATATTTGTTTCGAGTCTCAATTCCTCATAAACAATAACGCATGGTTGGCTTTTTTCCTTTTGAGTTTAAAATTGCACAGTGTGTTCCCAGATTTCTCAAAAGCTGTTCCGAGATACTTCAGGGGCTCACAATGTTGATTTCGCATATGGAGTCTTTCTGGTTTCCTTTACCATTCCGACCGAGGAACATTATTGCACTAGATTTTTCTTCTGACAGTATACTTTTGATACGTTGTTTAAGAAAGGGAATATCTCCCTAAATCTGAAGCTATGCCTTGAGATCCTAATTTAAAATGTCTTCTGTAAAGCCACAAATAAAACTGTGGATTACTAAGAAAATAGATTTTATAAAATCCATAATTCAGAATATACCAAACGACATAATGAGATCGTGCACCCACATAGTTTATGCCGAAGATTTGAAATGAAAAAATTAAAAATTGAAAACTAACTCCATTCAAAATATTACTTCTTATGAAATGCGTGTCAATACAACAATCTCAACTCGGTTGAACTCAGCCCGTGATGGTCCAAATTAGTGGTTCTCAACTTTTTTTGGTCTGCAGGCCAGATCAACAATTAAAAATTGGTTCGCGGACCGCAAATTTTTTTTTAAGAAAATTAAACTTTATTAACTAAAAATAATGTGAGAATTGAATCTGCTTTCCTTTTACTATTAATGACTGGTCCAAACTATTTACTACGGAGAGCCAGACTCAAAGAAGAAACAAACGAGCCAGACTCATTTTAGTTAATTTTTAAAAATAAATTATTTTTGGATTTTTTTGTGTGCATAAGTTATCTAAAATTCACTTCCTAAGTCATAAATTGGAAAAACTGTGATCGTCGGCCTGAGACACTCTCACTTGATTACTCATCAGAAAAGAAATAGATAACAAAATGACCAAATTAAAGGAAACAAATTAATAAATCACATAAATGTATTAACAGACTAATCAGATGTTTTTGTCCGTTTAGTCGATTCCTCCGCACTGCTGCCATTACATTGTCTTTTCCCACTCTGACAAATAACACATTCAATAACCTTATTAACCTCCTTCTTTTTAGTTTTCTCCTCATCCTCTATTTCCTTCTCCACAAAACTAATCAATACGTTGCATCGTCTTTGCAGTTCGATGGGACTCCGTGACTTTATGAACCAGTCAAAACGAAACTGAGGATCCTGTCTAATCTCCCGTCTTATGTCCTCATATAAGTTATCCTTATGCAATCCCAGTCTGTGCGCCGTACACAGTATAAACCGATCCTCATCCTCCGTAAAGTTCTTCCCCCGGTTGGGTCCGTACAATATCGTCAACTGGTAAAGAGGATCCGAGTATTTTGACATCTGAATAACTCCCAACCTCACTTTAATATCGAGGGCTCTCCGCGCA
Organism: Dicyema japonicum; assembly: GCA_011109175.1. Classification (NCBI taxonomy): domain Eukaryota; kingdom Metazoa; phylum Dicyemida; class Rhombozoa; family Dicyemidae; genus Dicyema; species Dicyema japonicum. Next base: position 796,139 of record RDEW01000019.1, on the reverse strand, counting down.
CTCACTCTCTTGATAATCCTCGCCTCCCCCTTCTCAATTTGCTGAATAATCTTCTCAGATTCCTGCAGTTCCCCATGTCTGTCCCAAAACACTTCAGAGTATTGTGTGACCTACAGCCTCATAATCCCCAATACCTCCTCAATCGTCTTTCCTTCAATCTCAGAGGATATATTCTCCACATCAGATCTCCCATACTTCTCAGATGCTCGAATAAACTGATTAAAATCCCGTTTTGACCAATTATTGAACCCCTGTTTCATCAATTCATCCTTCTCTGCCAACTGTTCCTCAGTTAGGGACTCAGCATTGTCTATCTTGGCTTGTTCGCTGTACAACTCATTAACATTGTCCCCAACATCACTCATTTGCAGCTACAATGAGGAGCACCACTACTTTAATTCCAGCCATTTTCCTAGCATAGTTGTACTCTAGGTCCAGCAAATCAAATAACCGCTTTGGGTAAAATTGGAAGTCGTGTAGATTCGGTTGCTTGGGGTTACGGAATCCCTAAAGTCAAGGACACCAAGACCTTATTCCTCATGTCTCCTTTGTTGATCTCCCTGTAGAAGTAATCCAATGTGAAGGCTCCCTTTCTCTCCCGTTTGGGGAGGTCAATAAAATTGTAAGCGGATGTCGCGTTTTTGGCCAGTTCTCTGTAGTCCAGTCCTTCAAAATGGTAGACACTCTCAATGTCGTTTGAAAATGAACGCAGATTGTCCTCCCCCATTTCTTCTAATTTTTTGGCAAATTCATCACTCTAAAATTAATAATTACGACCACCTTAGTCTTTGACTTCTCCAATATGGCGTCAATGCTCTCGTCCGTGATCTCATTGTCTCTGGACGAGAATACGTGCTCTGCTCCGTGTCTAATCATACTCAAAATTTCCAATTTGCTGAGTTTGGTATTTCCTTGGTCAACCAAACGGCCTATCAATGACCCACGTAAGTTACCCTGCTGAATGACCAAATGATCCAATTTGAGCTTCATTTCCGCCCTTTCTAGGATTCTCTCCTCAATAGTGTGTTCCACAATGAATCTGAACACTCTAACTTGCTTGGTCTGCCCAATTCTGTGAGCCCGGTCCTACAAGTAAGGGACCACTATAACCATAGCCTGCAGATCCATTTGGGGGTTCCAGTCAGAGTCGTAAAGGATAACAACATCAGCAGTTGCAAGGTTAATTCCAAGTCCACCAGCACGTGTGCTCAACATAAATAAGAATTTTCCGCTCCTTCGACTATTAAAGTCGTCAATGCTCTCCTGCCTCACATTGTGGGCTGTTTGACCGTCTAGTCTGCAGTAATTGTAGCCTCTCCATAGCAAATAGTCCTCAAGGATATCCATCATTCTCGTCATTTGACTAAACAACAGCACACGAGATCCTACAATTAATCCAAACTCAACCTTCTTTAAGTCTAATGAGGAGTTTGTCCAACAAAACCATCTTCCCCGAATTGTAGACTAAATGAGAGTCAGTCGTATAGGGAGGTCCTAAAATGAAGATGAAAACTACCAGGCTCAGCACCCTCAAACAAATATGGATGATTAGTGCATTTTCTTAACTGCATAAGAATATTAAGGAGTCTTATGTGTTCCGTCTTCCCCATACTGTTTAGAACATCGATATCCTTGCTGAGAATCCGAGTATACCACTCCCTCTGCATTTTGCTCAGACCAACATAAATTTTAGTTTCAATTTTAGGAAGAAGAGCAGTCTCTACTTCTGATTTTATTCGCCTCAGCAGAAATGGCTGTAAAATCTAGGAATTATTGCATCAGAGACCTTGTGGAGTCTGTCAACCAGGGAGTCATCCTCAAAACATTCGTTCGTGTTGAAGAGCATATCGAATTCATCGGCTGAATGGAATATATTTGGGAGGAGAAAGTTTAGAAGAGACCATAACTCATGGAGGTTGTTTTGAAGTGGAGTACCAGTCAAAAGAAGTCGTTGACTTGATTTGAGCTCTCGGATGACTGTGGACAGCTTAGAACGCTCGTTTTTGATTCTGTGAGCTTCATCGATGACAATGTACGACCAGTTGAAACGTTTCAGAGAAGACTTCTCCTTAATACATATTTCATATGACGTGAGGCACACATTCCAGTTGTCAGACTCCATTATTTCATGGTTAATCACATCCGACTAGAATATTAGGGAATACATACTCTGTCCTGTTTGTCTCCGATGAGACTGACGACATTGAGAGAAGGACACCAACGGTTGAACTCGTTTTTCCAGTTGGACATAGTAGACTTGGGACAGATTACCAGGAAAGGTTTGGAATCCTTCAAAAAGTTCTTCACATATCCTAACAGAGCCACGGACTGCAAGGTTTTTCCGAGACCCTGGGAATGACTAAATTAGTGACCATTTCGTCAGCTAAAATTCCACTGATTTTCCTGTGATGGAGGGATATAAGCCAATTGAGTCCCCGGACTTGGTAGTCTCGCATTTTCCCGTGTTTAATGTCTACGGAGTAACGGATAGACTAACATTGTGGAGTATCATCAAATCTCACGAAGGACCCATTGGCTACCTCCTGCTCATATATGAGTTCATCATCCTCCTCTTTCTCCGTCCGACTATGCCGTAAGCTAGAAATAAGAATCCCCCAAACTCGTCAGCATTAGACTTTTTCTTCCCCTTTGTCAATTTATCCCGCTTATTGGCCGCCTTAGTGTTGAAGTGAAGTTGGGCAAAAGCCTCGGTCTGTTGTAATAAGTTCTCCAGTTTTAGTGACATTGATTTGTCCATCTATTGTAGCATTATTGTAATAATTTAGTATAAATATTTTAGTAAATAAAAATGGCATTTTAAGCGGGAATTGATTAGTTTTTAAGAAAAGAAAAAAAGTGACTAACAACAAGAAGCAACAACACGCACTATAATTATTCCATTTTCCTGATGATTTAATGACAAAATTTTCATTAATTGATGTTTAAATTTAATGAAACATTTTATTTTTTTATTCAAATTTATAAATTAACTAAATTTCTAATAAACTTGAACAAATTTTTCAATCCTCAGCACTAAATAATCGTTATAGTGCTTAATCAACAAACGCTAGCTTAATACTAAAGTCAATATACAATATTCACGAGAGCCATAATGCTTGTAGCTCCTTATGTGAACGAAAGACACAATTTTAGATGTCAATTTCCTTCAAGCTCCCCGATTGTTAGCTACCAGTCTCAATAAGTCTAACTAATCTGCGGATTTCAACTACTTTTAAGTGTTTTCAGGTAGTTTCCTAGGACAACTAGCATAAAGGGCGAGTCGTATTCATTGTATGTTTTCGATATCTCCGAGTTAAAGTTGTCCAGTTGGATGATCTCTCGTCACCCTTCCGCGGTGTGGTGCATAAAAAATTATTGTTGTCATGTAACTTTAAGAGTGATATTTATCGTTTAGACGTGTTTGGGTGACACCAATGCTGTCACTCATACGACAAATGAGAACATTCAAGGAGACAATCTTGAATGAATAGCGAATCCGAGTTCATAATGCTTCGAATCATTTGGTAGACATATTATTCTACATTTTCTGTGGTTCTCTTCGAGGCTACATGAAAATTTATAGATATCAAATAGAAACATAATATCTCAAGGTCACCATAAAGTATCTTCCTCGATCAGGCATTTGATATACCTCTAACTGTAAAGAGCTTCAGACGGGAAATATCTAATATTTTTGTTTCTAGACATTATACTAAATTGTTATTTAATCAAGAACCGAGGCACGTCACCACCTTACAAAAAATAAAATATCATAGACAAATCAAAGATATATACAAACAATACATTGAACCATGCATCTCTTACGTATGTGATATCTCGGGCCCGTTCATCTCTTGGATAAATGTCTTGAAGATCGAGGCTAGCCGAAAAAAAGCCTCCAAAATCACGGAACGCTGGATTTCTGGAGAGTTTTAGCCACCAATGCCTCTTGAAGCCATGATATGAATGAATCATGGAACGCGCCGTCGTGACTGCGAAGGTCCAGTCACGCGACGGATACGTGCTTGTGTGGGATCAAGGAGAAGCATCGGGCCAAGATGATGTCCCTGATCGATCGTGCTAGGATCAAGTGATTAGTTAGTTTGTGTAGCGTGAAATAAATTTCTTCGTGATAAGTTGAGTCCCTAATTATTAAAGCAGATTCTTATCATTTGGGTTTATTCTAAGTCCCCCAAATCTGAACTTCTTTTTAGTTTTCAGGATTTGCTAAACTTTAATATTCCTCAGTGAATGGTCGATTCATTCAAATCCAAAATTTTAAACTCCGATTCCGAATTAAGAGAGGAATGAATAGATCTCAAAAATAATACATTTTATGAAATTAACTTTCAGAATACCTCAATTTCTCAGTTTTGGCAGAATTCAAAGATTAAAGATAATCTTGTACTTTCCAACTGTGGAACTCGAAATCTCAGATAATCTTGTACTTTCCCACTTCATATCTTTGAACCACCAAAAACACAATTCTTTTATCGTATGCGGATGATCTCGTGGTCGCAGTGAAACATCGAAGAATCGAGGAGGCGACACGGTCCGTGCAAGATCTACTAAACCTGATGGGTCTTTGGTTCCTGAGAACCGTCTGAATATATCACCAGGAAAGTCACATGTAATGACGTTCACCTCAGCACGAAAAGATATACGGGTAACACCACGAATAAAATTGTATGACTCCCCGTTTCCCATTAAAAAGACGCTTTCAATCCTTGGAGTCATCCTGGATCCCCTCCTCACATTTACTCATCAAGTGGACCTAGTAACCGCGAGGATCCAAAAGAAAATTGAAAGTCTCAAGGCTTTTACTCGCTCTCCAATATCTTCTCGCCCACCGTTAGAGCTTCTTCACAAACAATTTGTTCTGCCGAGTATCGAGTACGCCTGTGCTGCATGGATTGCCCTTTATCACTATCAGCACAGAGCAAGCTGGAAGTTTTACAAAATCGATGTCTCAATACTATTGAGATCGTCGAAAATGACTTCCACTTCGTTTCTACGGAGAACACTAAACGTTCCCCAATCATGGAATACCTTACGGAATGTCACCGGGACTTCCTTAAAATGGCAAAGTCCTCTGACTATCCCCTCGGGTCGGACATCAAATTATATATGGACGCCTGCCCGAGATATGAGAAGAAACCCTCCCCGCTGTGGAGATTAATCCAGGACTCCAAAACTAACTGCAGGAAAAGGAGGACGGTATGGACACTGGGATCACTTAATAAGACAATTCGTTTTTATCCTCTTTCTCGTGATTTCTGGGATAATAAAATAAATATCTTTTGAAAGAAGATCTCACTCAATTATTTATTGAAAAGTGAGGGAAATAAATTGAAAGTTTGTGAGGTGTCAAAAATCCTGGAAAACTTGTGCTCGGGAGAATAAAAGAATTTTTACCAGAGAGGCCTTTTCAACATGGATTAAAAAATTAGAGATCCACGTCTACATACTTGCAAACATTGGCGACTTCATTCGAGTCGGATTCACAACCAAGCCGAGAAACTTAAAAACAATGCTGCTAGATCGACATACATAAAGCTTTTGACTCATTCTCGAGGAAGATTCTATCGAGAAAAATATTTCAATCGGAGATCCCAGGGAAGCTAAAGCTTTGGATCACTAACTTCCTAAGTGGAAGAAGGGGACGTGTTTGCCTTGGAGGACTGAAATCAATCTCACGGCTCCTCCCCAACGGAGTCCCTCAAGGATCTCCTTTATCCTTTGCTCTATTTAACCTCTTTCTGGCTGATCTTCCGACTCTTAAATCTGATAATGATGTTCTATTTTCCTATGCGGATGATATTGTGTTAGCTTCGCGGGATCAGGACATCCAGAAGGCCACAGAAAGAATACAAATTAACCTTGACATGCTAAATGCCTGGATAATGGATGATGTACCTCTATTTAATCAAATGTCTTCATCTCTGTGAATATAAAAAGCGATTGATTCCAGAGACTCTTGATACACGATCTTTTTGAACGCGGAAGTATTGGATACAGTATTTCTGAATTTGGCACAAAATTATGAGGTATTTGGACAGGCCCATCTTGAGGAAAAACAACAGGATTATTTTTAGATTTTTAATTCTCAAACGTTCCTGACTATGATGCAACATCTGGTCCTGACATAAGATGACCCACGTTAAAAAATAGTGAAGGTTGAACGCTTGAAAATGGTCCTCTTCCAAATAGGTAGTGCTATTAGAATCACTAATTTTATTATTAAATTCTAAATTTTACTGTCAGTATTGATTTTTACCATAATTTTTCTACATAATAATAATTCTTTAATCTAATGACGTATTTCGATCGTATTTAGTTGTCATGACAAGGTATCCATGAAGACCTGCTGGCATGAACACGTAATGGGAGTTACTCGCCGTGATCATGAATATTATGAAATAGTCATCGCGTCATTCTAGGTTCACCCTTCCCCAGTCCTGCAACTAGAATTTCGCTGGTATCCACACCTTCAATTATTCAAGTAGTGAAGTTACCATAGCCTCGTATTTATGGCCAAAAATATAAAAACGAGACTCTTTACTAAATATGAAAATGTGGGGGCTATAAACGAGTAAGTGGTAAAATCTCGCTGGCGACTTTTTTCATATTCTACGTGCTACCTTATTGTGGAAAACATCTTCAACCAAAATAGAATTGAGGGCTTTCGTGGACGGCAGAGAATTACGCTTCTTCTATGTCAATAGCACCAAAATTGGGGAGGAAATGAAAACAGCGGAAGACGTGGATCACGGAAGCGTGCAAGGAGGAAAGCTGGATGGAAAAAACTATTAGAGGAATAGTAGGGAGCGAAACCTTAAGTATACATATGATTTTGAGAAACGAGAAAGTTCCTTTAACTAAAAATCGTCTTAAGAGTTTGAATGGAGGCTGATGGGGTTAACTATATATCTCTTCTCCGTTGAATAACCTACTTCACATCTTCACGTAAAAAATGAATAATTTGTTGTATAAAAATTGTCAATTGTTCTTATATCACACTCATATTTTGATGATATTTTGGATTTTCAATCTTTAAGTCAATTTGATAGCATATCTACTCGATCTATCGAAAAGCCCAACAAATTTGCTTTTCCTTTTCATACCACCCTGAAAAATAAATCGGTAATAGTTCAATGCATAAACAGAAAAGACTGCTGATTTAAATGAAGAGTAGAATGAACTTAAGATAACGTCTTTATTTTCTACTGATATAACCTTTGAAATATCTTTTTTAATCTATACAAACTCAAAGATACTTTAGATTTTCCAAGGTCTTAATTTAGTCCTCATTTAGTAGTCGTTACTTTTCTTGCTTTTGTTGACTATCCGAGAAACATTTTTCACAATAAAAACATGAAAAATATTTGCCCTCGTTTTTTGGGAATTTTTTAATTGGTGCTCTAACTGGGGTCATGTGTATAATCCTTTTTGTATTGACTGCTCCAAATTGATATTTGGTTTATCACAATTAAATACAAGTGGAATAGGAACAGACCCTCTAAGAACCCTTCCTCTAAACACAATTTTCTTCGATATTCGTCAATTGAAAAGTACATTGTAAATTTAAAAAAGTACGAAATTTTAAAGTATAAAATAACTGCAGCGTAAATTAATAAAATGAGAATAGTACTTCAAACCATAATGACATTTCTAATAATATTTATTAATTTCGAGTATATTCAGTCAGGTATTTTGGCTATTTTTATCAAGACAACTATACGGTGGCAAAATACAACAACCACGAATATTACTTCTCAGTTGAACACCTTAATAGCCATGATTATATTCTGAAATGTAATGAAATCGGGGCATACCCAGCGGAAGTAAATGACAAAGCAGAAAATGATTTTCTACAAAGTAAATTTAATATAAAATTTTAGGTCAAATAAACAGTGATTATCTCATTGGAATTTATAAAAATAGTAAAAATGAAAATATTTTGTTAAAAAACAATAAAAATTCTGTTATAAATTATAATTTACTTTAGACATACACAAATTGGGATAAAATTAAAATAATATTTGGATTTTTGGCCAAGATATCGAAATTTACAGGAAAATGGTCCACCTCATCACGTGGCGCAGAACCTTATATTTGCGAAAAGGGTATTTTTTTTAATTTAACAGATCTTCCTAAAATAAACCCAGGTGAAGAAGTAAACTCAAAAGCAAGTCAAAAAAGTAAACATTATTTGTATAAAATTAAAGAAGGTTCGAATACTTTAAAAATCGTTATTCCATTGGTTTTGGTTGGATTGATTGTTGGAGGAGTTTGTATTGCTTACTTCTACAAGTCAAATATTATATTTTATTAAAGAAAAAAGCACAAATTGACCAATACTAGTCAACTAATTTTAACAAAACTAACAGTTTAACACATTATTCTGCTAATAAAACTAATCATTGTCATTGCACTTTTTGGGGTTAAATTTTAGTAAATTTATACTATGACACATTACAATCATTTGTTTCATTAATTCGTTAAATAATTATCTCATTGTGGTCTGACAACTGGAGGAATAAGTTGAAAATCACTTCGCTTCCTATAGAAACTTGGACTCCAAGCTACACTAAAAAGCCACGACGCACGTGAGACCCGGTGGCTTCTCCAGTTGATCTCTGTTGCAATCGTAAGAGGCAACGCAAAGACGATAATGTCGGCGGGGACCACTTTGGATTGATGGTTGAGTTAATTAATTATTAATTGTTGTCTTTAAAGACAAGAAACCGGCTGTTAGTCGAAGAAGACTGACAGCGAAAATCGCATGCAGCATTGTCTGTCCGAGAATATCTGAAGAATTTTCTTCCTCCAACTGGGGGTTGGTGTAAGGAACAGATGCGAGGCTGCAGTGCATGCTGCGAGGTGTTTTTTTGGACAAAAAGACGAACAAAACCCACACATTGGGGTCAAGCTGGACATCTGCAATGCCTTCAATTCATTGAGGAGGGATCAAATTTTCGAAACTACAAGCAAACGAGCCCCGGAACTTATTCCACTCGTCTACCTCGCTTGCGGAACCAATTCTTCACTGGTTTTCGGGGACAAGAATATCTGTTCGGAGACTGGAGTCCAACAAGGAGACCTACTTAGTCCACTATTCTTCGCACTGGCCATCGATGAAATTGTCCGCTCTATCAACACAGAACTAAACCTCTGGTATCTTGATGACGTCATGATTGGAGGGCCGTGGAGATAAGTTAATGACGTTCTATCACATGCCGTGCCGGCAGTACGAAACCTCGAACTTGATATAAACATAAAGAAATCGGAGCTAATAAATATCACATACTTAGAGAGTGATTTTATCAACATGGTGGAGTCTTTCAACTCGGTACTACGTGGAATTACTGTCGTACCCAGGGAGCAGACATACTTTCTTGGGTGTCTACTTGACGAAAAAGAACTGCAGAGCCATCTACTAACAAAAGAGGATGAACTCTCTAGAGTTACTGAGAAACTCTTTTTACTCAATGCTCATACAGCGTTTTTCCTTTTGAAGAATAGTATTGGCTTGCCCAAACTCCTATACGCTCTCTGTTCTTTTCCCTGCTTCAACGTCGTGACATCCTCGTGTCATTGGATAGGACATTGAAAAAATCAGCCGAATTGCTTCTAAACATCCAATTTGACATGCCGAGTTGGTGTCAATGCAGGCTTTTTACACGCCTCGGAGGAACGGGTCTCAGGTCGGCGCTGGAGATCGCCTATCCAGCATATGTGTCATCGCTTTCAAGTGGAAGCCTTTTGGTCCAAGAAATCCTACGTTTTACAACCGGACTTTCTCGGGAAAGAGTCTTCGACGAAGCTCGTCGGGAATGGTGTGAAACTGGTTTAGATACGCCGAACGATCATTCGAGGCAACGAGACTGGGATGAGATCTAATCTAAGAATATCTTCGACGTGCTAAAGTCTGAGGCCAACCAGCATCACCTTGCATGCCTTGTGCCAACCATGGGAGCGGTGTGGTTGGATGCATTCCCGTGTTCCTCACTGGGGACCTTTTTGGACGATGATTGTATTCGGATTGGGATCGCACATCACCTGGGAGTCGATGTTTGCGTCGAACACCCTCGTCGTCGTGGAGGGATCGTCGATGCCAAAGGGCTGCATCTGCTTTCGTGCAAAAGGAGTGCGGGCAGAGCACCCAGCCACGCTGTTATGAACAACATTGTCATGCGTGATCTTGAAGCTGCAGGCTTCCCGGCAGTGCTCGAGCCCGTGATCGGACTGCGGAGACGGGAAAAGACCGGATGGGTTAACTATCTTTCCGTTCACTGAAGGAAAATCGCTCGTATAGGACTGCACTGTTGTGGATTCTTTCTCGAACTCGATGATGCTCAGCTCAGCGAAGTCTGCTGGATCGGCAGCCGATCTGGCCGGGAAAATCAAGATTAAAAATATGGTGAAATTGGAGACCGCTTCCGTTTTATACTAGCGGTAATCGAGATGTCTGTTTCTGCGGTAAGTATCACAGAAGGAAATCGAAAGGAAATTGGCCCACCGTAAGAAAGACGTGCGGAAAGCGGTCTGGCTGGAGGCAACAAATTAAAATTGCAGTTGTCCACGGAAACGCTTACTCCGTAATGTCAGCAGGCGCTCTTCCCAATTGTCAATAAATAATATTTTATTGTTAAATAAAATAATTTATAAAATAAAAAAAAACATTATTTTATTTCTGCCGATCTGATTGAGATGTGTTGTCGATGCGCAGGAACGCAGTCGGAATACCGAGAAAAGATACGAAGACTGTTGAGGGAAGCTGGGTCACCTGAATTTTGTTTATTTTGGATATGACACTGGTTTTCTGGTTCAATAATAATAATGATTGCTATGGAGACCTACTGAATAAGCCATCGCGTTTGGTGGTCATCATGGCTTCTGCGGAAATACGGCCCAGTTTATTGAGGGAAATCAAGGACTTATTGCCCCAGCAACGTTTACTAAAATTTATCTGAAGACGACTTTTTATTTTTCCAACTATGGGATTGAGCCATTTCTTAACTCAACTCTTATTTAACTTCCAAACTATCCTAATGTAATTCTTCGTGTCCAACCAATAGCAAATATCCTTGATCTCTAAATAATAAACATCTCTTCGTTAATGAAGCTATATAACGTAGTCCTCGCATTAGATATAGAGCGTACTCTTTTCTAAAAAATACCCTCATCTATTTACTTCCAGTCCCTTTAAGTAAAAAAACCAATTTCTTTCAAAAACGATATGTCTGTAGAATTGTTTCCCTGACCAGATGATACACCGTAACAACTCAAAGTTGAACTTTTGAGATTTTAGCATTCATATTTAAAATGTTCTGCAAAAGATAAACAAGTATCAGACCATTTATTAAAGAGCTTTTGATTCCAGAAGAGTTCCAGGTTAAACTGACGATGGTTAACCGCGAAGATGGTATAAGAATCATTGAATGGAGGAGACTAACGAACTCGTATGACTAGCATATATTCATTAGATCTGAGCGAACTACAAAAGTGTTCCTAAATGTGGAGTTTTTGACTTTGTTGTAAGCTTTGTCTCTTGGATTAGAGCAATTCCGCATTAAATTGCATGAATAAATACATTTTTTGGAAAGTCCATTGATGCTCAATTGGGTCAACATTAACTTTGGGTTGATTTCGAACTATTGTTAAATGTCACCACATTTGATCAAAAAAATCTGGGAACGGTAGCTTAGTGATGGTACCAGTACCAAGCAAAATATAGGGAAAAAAGGTTTGTCTGTTTGCTACAAATAGACAGTTTCTCACGTGCAGGTAATCAACATGAAAACCAGTCTATGCTCAGAAAACAAAGACATTAAAATAAAAAAGTAAAACTTTAAATTAGAACATAGAAGGACTCAAAAATTATTAAAAGAGGAATGAACAGCCAGAGTGAATTGACAAATACAAATAAAACCCAGAAATACATGAAATCCCCAAATTGGTTACAATGTTTAAAGTCTTGTAGATATTCAGTGTAGAAATATATAAAAACTCCGTAAATGTAAAAGATGCAAGTTATTAATTGCAAAATATACGCTTTGTTACTCCGTATGATCACTGTAATGAAAGTGAATAAGGCTAAGGGACCAATCACATAAACTGTGAACATTTCCATCGCCACAGTCGTACTGTCATGTCTAAATTACATAATTCAAATTACTCTAAAAATCTAGAATCAGAGAGTGAGTATTCTTTCCCTATATAGTTAAATCATTGACTTACAGAGTTGTGATAAAAAGTCTGACTTTGCTTTTATTGTGGAATAATTTTTTATGTAAAACCGTTCGAGAATAAGATGACTGGGTGCCGATAAAGCAAACCAAATAGATTTGAATGTTTCAAATTTTGTGAGTTTATTACTTCTTGTTATTATCATGACTAATAAAGAAATAATAATGGAAGATCCAGCAATGTACATTTGTACTTTAGTTTGTGACATTGTGTTCGCCACGTAACCACTTACACTCGAATCCATAAAAATATATTTAATTTTTTATTATTTAAATTTAAAATTTTTATCATAAATACATACCGAACATAACCCGATCCCACAAAAACATAAGTTAATGAACACTCCGAGAACCAATGTGAACTTCTCAAAGGCAATATGGCCTTCACACATTTTATCGAACAACACCTTCAGGCCTTTCTGGATAGAGAACTTCGGATCTATCAACGCTGCTGTCGGATCTATCGACCTTAACGAGATTATACTCCGAGCTTGCAAAAGATACATTACGATGGGTCGTCCTCAACGTCCATCACACCTAATTGATGCTGAAAGGCGAGATCTAATCCAAACAAGAAATAAGCTGAAGAATTAGTGGACATAACTGAAATTTGAATAACTTCACTTGGTTCTTCATATGAAGATTCAAATCTGCACAACTATATCGATGGATTGTCCCATAATCCTTTAAAACTCGTATCTAAAATTATTAAAAATACCTCATTTCCAATTGAAAATCATTTTCTGACTGACGAAAGGTCATTCTTTTGTTCATCAGTTCAAAATAGTCTGGATTTAAGTTTGATGGAAAAAAATCAGATCAAAATTATCTGCATCTAAGTTTTCTAACAGACTTTATACAATAATTACCTGAAACATCTGAAATATGTTCCACGTCAATATCCTCTTATGATCGTTGAAAAACATTTTCTATGAAATTAAAACATAATAAAATTTTTACTCACGAATGAGTGTGTTTAATCCAGAAAATCCTCTCAGTTTTATATATGGAGTTTCATTAAAATGTGGAAACCCCTCCAATGGAGTGGGGGAGAGCAAATGATCCTTTTTTGTGCCGGCCTAGCACTGGGCGACACCTAGACAGGTGGATCACATGACGCCACTCTAATAGGAAAAGAGAGGAGGAACAGAAGAACAAACAGAAACTTCGACCAATTAGCCACGAATCACCACATGGTGCTACGCGGCTAACAATTAGCAAAAAAATTTTAACACTTAATTAGTTGTTTACTTTAACTTCGTTCTCTGTGTATCCGGGGTTAATAAATAAATAAGGAGTTTCATTTGTAGAAAAATGAAACGTGGTGTAAACGTACTTCTTTTAATGAATTTTTTCCAGTTTTTAGTTGATTCTTGAAAGATTTCTTGTCAAAGTTTGGTTAAACCTTTCTATGATCCCCTAAACAAATAAAATATTCGAATGGCCATTTCTATCGATAGACTCCGCAGTAGTTCTCATTTTTTGACTCGTTATCCATGCAAAAAACTATTCTGTGCTTTTCAAATTTTTTGTCTTTGAAGTATAATCGATTCATCAATAACAATAAATTTCTCGGATTTTTTCATTAATTTGTAATTCATCTGTCTTGAAGATGTGTCTGTACAGGTTCATCATTTAGAATGCTCACTATGGATTGATATTCCATAATATTTTTAACAAAGCCTATTATTATCATATAAAGTGATAAACATTTTATAAGCACATGTTGAATATTTATGAGTAAAAATGATTAAAGCCACATTAAACATGACATCTGACAGTGATTGACAGGTGATGTGTAACCAGCATGGGACACGACAGTTTCTACGAGAACCATCAGAAGATTCGAGGATAGTAAAATACTACACTGGTACCCTCCTCCAATAGACCAATCAGAATTATCTCTTCTGAGGGACATCCAGGTAAATCTGGCTTGTTTATGATGGTGGGCACCACCCTTCTCTACCGACGTACTATGTCCTCTGTTCATTTTGCCATCTCTACGAGTTGACAGCAAATCACCTATTTGAATGTAATGAATTAGTGCAACCTTAGTCTACAACTTTTTTCAGGCGTAATAGTTCCTGGAATGCTTTCTTCTAACCACGATGTCATCCATTAAGTCACATTTGTCAAATCAGAACTCTTGAGTAACGTACATAATCCAGAGTGTGATCTCTACACACATCACTAATAACCATCGGACGTTTCACGAATGTCGGAAGTTGCGTGAAACTTGGAAGTTTGTATCCGTAAACTAGAAGTTCGGAGAAAAATAGTTTGGCTCAGCATGAATTAAAAAAGCAAATTCAGTGGTATTAGAGAGCTCTTAGAAGACCACTTCCAGTATCCAAAGCTAGTATGTTTAAGCTTAGATCTCCCACTAGGATAACATCAGAGTTCGGTGAGAAAAAACTTAGAATCTAATTTTAAAAGTGTTCAGACACTTGGATAGAAACCCCTGATCAATACCCATACAGAGGACAATTACACGATGTCGTAGTATATGGTCGACTCCTTCAATGCAGTCGTTTCTGTCATTATAAACAAAGCCTATGACACAGTACCGAGAAACATCGGATGTGGAATATGTTTTACCACGTGGAAATTTGCGCTGTCAGATGCAATGCTCCACTGAATCAACTACTGGTCGAAATTTCGCATGGTTGGCAATACAAAATTATGGATTGTCCTACCCACGGAAGCTGCCATCGTAGATGCGGAATCGGATTCCTCAACTCTTGTGAAGAAAGCAGTATATTTCTGTCCCAGACTAAGGAAAGTCGGTTGACCCATAAGTTCTATTGTGCAAGTATGGGAGAAGGCGTTTCCGGACTACAATGGGTACGATGAAGGGATATAGACATAAGATGGGACTGCTAATTGGGGAAGATGACTGGAATCACTTAACCGTTGAGTTTATTTCGTTTTCTTTGACCCCAGAGTTCCAAATGAATAAAATAATCCAGTTTCCATGGTTGCAGAGACATACATCAAATGTCCCATACAAGTCCATCCAAAACAAATGGAAAGGGAAGGAAACATCCAATTTTGGGGATCCTTCGAATGGAGTAGGGGTAGTGCGGAAAGGAAACGTGAATAGAAAAAATAAAACGGATAAGGAGTACAGCACCAACGAAAGACTAAGCAGTCATATGCTCATGGCAAAAGAGCTTTCGAGAAACTAACTAACATACAACGATTATCTCGAACGTAGTAGCAACAGGTGACGATTTTGCACTCTATAATTTTCTTCGAGAAGGTTGATGTCTCCTATAAATACCACTACGTAACTGAATCTGGAAATATTTGTATCAACCTAGGGACCTCTGAAAACGTGACCATGAAGGATTACTTTGTTTTGGACGCTCCGCGTTTCTTGGTCGACCGAGGGTGACTCGACACTACCGACGGTTTTTTCATGTTTCACATGCTATGTCATGTCCTATGACAGCGTAAATGCCTAAATAAATTAACGGACATAATCAAATAAAGAAAATTAAAAAATAAAGTTAGGTTCTAAATTCAAAATTCATTCTTAGAAAAAAAAGATTCATTCAAATATAAAGAAGAAAAGACTCAACTAAAATTATTAAATCGCCTTTTTTAACTTTAACAACTTTATTAGCAAGGAAAAATTAAAGAGGGAGTTATTTGGCCTCATGCCGCAAGTCCTGCAAACACTTGGACTCTTCTCTCGCTCTCAGACCCCTCTTATCGTTTATTCTGTGCTGCAACATACGAGTCAATGATGGCATCTCTTTTCAGGTAGTTTTCCATCCTTTTTTCTGCTGCATCTCTTATCGACACTACTAGCAAATTTTCATCTTCATCTAGCTTCTCGTCGAGCTTTTTGTGTATGGCAATCTTGATCCCTGCTCTTTTCGATTTTTCAAGAAGCAAGATAAAACGCTTTTTGTATGCAGTGTAATACCATCCTTTCAGTCCACAAAGGAGTGATAAAATGATCGTATGTGAAAAAATAAATAAAAACATATCCGTTTCGAGTCTCAATTCCTCATAAACAATAACGCATGGTTGGCTTTTTTCCTTTTGAGTTTAAAAT